>CM049883.1:25647546-26020046 GCA_027474115.1 Schizopygopsis malacanthus
TACTTTGACATATTAATATTTCCCTTCCCCTTTTCTCACTATTACAAATCGTAGCTAAATAATGTGGTGAAAGTGTTTTTCAGTCGAATGTGAGCGTTTCTCCAAAACCTTCTCGTCACGTGATCCGGACGTTCCCTCTCCCGATCCTCCGTCTCTGGGCTGCATTTCCAGCACGGTGCGGAAGAGCTTCTCTGACGTCTGCGTGAGGAAGCCGATCTCTGCGTTCGGGTGCAGGCCGTATAGGTAAGGGGACTCAGGCGGAAGAGCGACATCTATGTACTGAAACAGATCCAGAGAGAGGTGATGAGTTGTGCAACTGTAATGAGGTGGTGCTGAGATCATCATTAGGCTGAACTACACATCAAACATGAAGACACGTCCACTGGGCCTCTCGTCTATGATGTGTCTGTGTCACGATTTAAAAGCAGTGCAGATGAGAGACAGTGAGCCTCGGGATCACAGCAGGCATTCACACACAAACCAATACGAGCCTTCAATCCTAATGATGAACCCTAAATGTATTGTTTTACTCTTAGTGCCAAAATATCGGTCATGCATGACACAGCATCCCTGATACTTGAAGGAATAACAGAAAAGAGGCTTTGTTAATTAGCGGTGTTCTAATCTGGGCTGCTGATCCATGCAGGAGATGTGAGAGAGCAACATGTCAATCACACAAAATGTAATAAAATACTCAGAAGTGTCCACTATCTAAACAGGCATGTGCATTAGGGATGCAACTTTGAACGGTGTGGCAGAAATCACTCTCTTTCCACAGATAATCTTCCATTAACCAGATGAGTCTAACATCACGTACATTTACTCACCATCCTGTCGCTCCAAACTCGTATGGCTTTTGGAAAACAAAAGGAGTTATTGTCAAATTATGAAAGCTGAGGATCGCTGGCTACATTAGCAAGATAAATTATGCCAGGTTTAGAACCCAGGCACCTACAGTACATTATATCACAGTATAACATAGATATGTATAGATAGATGCCACATTCGACCACTCCAGACACGTTGACGCGTCTGCCATCTTGGAACGGTCAATGTGTCGTCACTCACAGTTAAAATAAATGAATTTCAAGATGTCACAACATAGCGCACCACTGAAACTTACATTCCTGGAGAAATTGAATACACTTCCCCAGGTAACGGCATGTTGGTTTGCATATAACGTATAACTCAATATTACAGGTTTATAAAACTATTGTACCTTTTAAATGACGTGTTAGCTAACGGCTTCGTCTTTTTGTATTGTTAGTTTAGTAAAATAATCTGCTGAAGTCTATTGCAAATATAGATATTCATACATGCGTATAACCAGTGTTGGGGGTAATACATTACAAGTAACGCGAGATACGTAATAATATTACTTTTTTCAAGTAGCTAGTAAAGTAACTAGCAGAAAAATTTAAAATTTTAAACGCCAGTTACTTTGTTTTCCCATTTATTGATGACAGTGCGCCGTGTGAACATGATCTTACTGTAGATCTAATCTAGACTAAATGTGAATGAGCATTAGTTCATCCCACTCGCAAAAAACAGATTCAGTATTCATCAAAATGAATTAAAACAGTGAAATGCAAACTCAGAATATGACGCAAACCTGCAATAATTAAATATGTTAAACAACACAAATATATCTAATCTCATTTTATTAATCAATGTCTTTGCTGCTGACCCCTGATCAAAAATGACTTTACATTAACAATTGTGCTTGATTGCTTTTTAATTGCTGAAGATTGTTGAATCTTCTCCTGTGTTCTTCTGTACAGACGTGATTTACTCGTCCTTCAGCCTGAGGTTTATTCATTACACTTTTTGGTGTGAAAGGGCTTTTACATTTGCTATAAATATAACTTCTTATATTAAAAACAAACAATCAAGCCCTGCTCATATTTAAAAACTACCGCGAAAGTTACGCAAAAGTAACGTAACACATTACTTTCCATAAAAAGTAACTAAGTAACGTAATTAGTTACTTTTTTAGAGAGTAACGCAATATTGTAATGCATTACTTTTAAAAGTATCTTTCCCCATCACTGCGTATAACTAGGGTTGCAGACATACAAGCAATTTGCTCTTGAGTGTTCATAAGCGTACTGACTGCAGAGGCGGCGAGAGCGCGTAAGTGTTTTGCGTAAGTGTTTTGCTTAATACAATTTTTTTCTTTCTTTTAGAGTAAATATGTGCTAGTTGTGAGAAGTGATTAGTTTACTGCTTGTTTATTGAAAACGTTTGTGCTAATTGTGCTTGTTGTTTGCCATTGGCTGTAATTAGAAAGTACAAAAAGACTGCTTGCTACCTGCTAAACTGCGATTAAAGGGTGGAAAACTGAACCGCACTTAGTTTAGATTCGAGCCATTTGCATGCTATAGGCTTTATTGTGATAATTAAAAAGGCGTGGACAGCTGTTTCCACTCAAGTGGATTAGCTGTGTATTTAAGTTGAGCTTAGTGAGCCGGCGCAGAAGCGGAAGCATCCAGCCCTCGTGTTCAGCCCCCTAGTGTGAAGACCTACGAGTGTAAAGACCTGTGACTTTTTACTGCGTGACTTCAACCGAGCAACGACACCGGTAATGCACTTACCTATTTTTATCTATTAATTTATTTCCTCTTTCCCCTTTCTATCCTCCTTTTCCCAACCTTTGTCATCCGTTTGTCTCATAACAACGCTCCTACATCAAACACAGAATGGCAACGCAATCTTGCTCACCTGTGGCCTATCTGCACCTCTTCTTCTTTACCTCTCTCTTTTTATATGGGGCTCTGGAATTGTCAGTCTGCTGTCAACAAAGCAGATCTTATTTCCTCTATTTCTTCCCAAACTGCACTCAGCATCTTGGGCCTGACTGAGACCTGGATTCGTCCAGAAGACTCAGCTACCCATGCTGCGCTCTCTAACAACTTTTCCTTCTCTGACACCCCCCCGTCAGGTTAGAAAGGGTGGAGGTACTGGTCTTCTCATTTCTAACAATTGTAAATACTCAACCTACACTCCCCTATGCAATTATCACTCATTGGAATCTCATGCTATTACTGTAACAGCTCCAGTAAAACTCCATGTTGTAGTCATTTATCGCCCGCCTGGGCAATTGGGCACCTTCCTAGAAGAGCTGGATGGCCTGTTGTCCTCATTCCCTGAGGATGGTTAGTCCACTTATAGTCTTTGGTGATTTCAATATTCATTTGAACAAGCCTTATGCTGTAAATTTCCATTCACTCCTAGCATCATTTGACTTAAAACGCCTTACCACCACAGGCACTCACAAATCTGGCAGCCAGCTGGACTTCATTTACACACGCAATTGTGTTGCAGACAACATTTTGGTAAAACCCCTACACCTCTGACCACTACTGCATTACATTTAGCCTACATCTTGCTACCTCGAGCCAACAACACATCTACCAGTTACCTTTAGACTGAAACCTTTGTTCCCTTGCACCCCACATCTATCTTTCCTCTGTAGTGTCTTCCTCTCTTCCCTCACCTTCCCATTTCTCCTTTCTGGATTTGAACGCTGCAACTGACACTTTGTTCTCCACTTTAACTTCTTGTCTAGACCACATATGTCCTCTCTCCTCCAGGCCAGCGCGTGCTGCCCCTTCTAACACCTGGTTATCTGATGTTCTTCGTGAACATCGCTCCAAACTCAGGGCAGCAGAGAGAAAATGGCACACATCTAAAGATCCCTCAGACCTAAGTATCTATCAGTCTTTGCTTTCATCTTTCTCTGCTGAAGTCCATACTGCCAAGGCGTCCTACTTCCACAACAAGATCAACAGCACATCTGACACACGCAATCTAATCAAAATATTCAACTCTCTCCTCTGTCCCCCTCCACCACCCCCCACCAACTCCTTAACAGCCGATGACTCTGCCACATTCTTCACAAACAAAACTAGGTCAATCAGTAGCCAGTTCTCAGCTCCACACACGCAGGAACTCAAACCAACCACATCTACTGCAAAAACTCCCCTCTTCGCCTTCTGTCCCCACACTGAGGCAGAAGTATCCAAACTTCTCCTCTCCAGCCACCCTAGAGCATGCCCTCTTGATCCAATCCCCTCACACCTTCTCCAAGCAATCTCTCCTTCACTCTTACCAGCACTCACACACATATTCAACACATCTCTCCTTACAGGCACCTTCCCAACTGCATTTAAGCAGGCCTGGGTAACCCCACTGCTAAAAAAAAACTACATTAACTTATAGATAGCTACAGACCTGTCTCTCTCCTTCTATTCATAGCGAAAACTCTTGAACAAGATGTTTTCAACCAGTTATCCTAATTTATGTCAAAGCATAACCTACTGGACGCTAACCAATCAGGGTTCAGACATGGACATTCAACTGAGACTGCGCTACTCTGTCACTGAAGCCCTGCAAATTGCAAAAGCTGATTCCAAATCATCAGTTCTCATTCTTTGGATCTATCTGCTGTTTTTGACACTGTAAACCATCAGATCCTCCTGTCCACCCTCTCATCACTGAGCATCACAGGGACTCCACTTCACTGGTTTGAATCTCAATGGTAGGTCTTTCAAGGTGGCCTGGGGAGGGGAAGCATCCACAGAACATCGACTGGTCACTGGGGTTCCTCAGGGATCAGTTATTGGACCCCTCCTCTTCTCCACATACACAACATCACTGGGTCCCATCATACAAGCACATGGTTTCTCAAACCATTGCTATGCTGATGACACACAACTCTATCTCTCATTTCAACCAGATGATCCAACGGTAGCTGCACGGATCTCAGGATGCCTGGCGGACATCTCGGCATGGATGAAAGAACATCACCTACAGCTCAAACCTGGCAAAGACTGAGCTTCTTGTCTTCCCTGCCACTCCAACTCTACAGCATGATTTCACCATCCAGCTAAGTTCTTCTACAATTGCTCCATCAGAAATCTTGGTGTAATTTTCGATGACCAGCTGACTTTCAAAGAGCACATTGCAAAAACTGCACGATCTCGTAGGTTTGCACTACACAACATCAGAAAGATCAGGCCCTAACTTACACAGCATGCAGCACAACTTCTTGTGCAGGCCCTTTTTTCTGTAGACTGGACTACTGCAATGCTCTTCTAGCTGGACTTCCATCATGCACAATAAAACCATTACAGATGATTCAGAATGCAGTGGCACGACTGGTCTTCAGCGAACCCAAAAGGGCCCATGTCACACCTCTCTTTATCCCCCTGCACCGGCTCTCGGTTGCAGCTCGCGTCAAGTTCAAGACACTGATGCTTGCATATAGAACAGCCACAGGCTCAGTACCCACCTACTTCCACTCACTTATGACAATCTACATCGCCTCAAGAAGACTGAGATCTGCGAGCGACACCTTCATTCACCGTTCCTGGCCGGTGAAATGAACTTCCCACCCCATCTGGAATGCTGAATCCGTGACAATTTTCAAGCAACACCTGAAAACTCATCTCTTCCGTCATCACTTGACTTAATCTTAAAAAAAATCCTTCGCTCCCTTTTCATATCTTTGCTCTCTTTCCCTTAACTTCTCACTGTCTGGCTAGAATTTGCTCTAAACAATGCCTAGAAATTGTATTACAAGCACTTCCTGTGTCTGTTTGCCTCTTTATAATGTATCGCTTATTGTATTCCTCAATTGTTTGATTTGAGTAAAACTAGTGGTATCATATACATATTCAGAATTGTAAAGTTATTCATGACAACACATCAAAATAAAAGTTTGGTTGAACTTGGAAGACACTGCGAGATAAATAAATTAATATTGTTCAGCAGAATGTACATACTGCTACTACTATGCTACTATTAAAATTATATTTTTAAAGTAATGATCACACAATTTCTTCCACGTTTTAATTTTAATAGTAAGCCCTTTAAATAAAACCCCCACTTATAAAAGTGGATAAAGATTTTTAATTTCTTGAAGTCTTTAACAACCTAGAATAAATGAATAGAAATTATGATTCTGTCTGAGCTATGCGTTTTAAAACGAACATTCACTAGTGTAAAGGTAGCCTAACTGAACAACTTTATTAAAACTATTGCACTGATTTATTGTATTGGATATATTTTGTTCCTTTGTGCAGTGGGTAATTATTGACACAAATAATTAACGCAGTTCTGAAGGCAAAAGGGGGTCCAACCCGGTACTAGCAAGGTGTACCTAATAAAGTGACCAGTGAGTGTATAATCACTTTGACAGCCCAGAAAAAAAAGTTCAATCATTTTGTTATGTCTTAAATTTCCATAGAGTCTCAAGATGCTTACGGGCCCCAGTCTAACCCCAGACGCAGTGACCCATTACTGCACTTTCATCAGATCCTAACCATCTGCACTTATCACTGCGATCATAACTGATATGACACACTCACGCCCACAGCTTTATGTCCCACAGATCTGGATATATAAGGCTGGCCAGTTTTGGTGAATCTCCTTACCTGATGATAGCCGTTGTAATCCATGTTTCCCGGCAGACGGAAACCAGGCGCCAGATACAGCTCTCCCTCCACCATCTCCGGCTTGATGAACTCCTCCAGATATGTGCGGCACAGCCTGCGGTCCCAGTCATCAGTGATGTGACCCCCATACATGATCTCACCGAAGAGATAGCGCAGGTCATCATATGGCACCTAGATGAAGAGATGACAGTTCAAACCTGAACTAGTCTAAACCACAGCTCTGAAAGCACTAAGCTGCTCTTCTGAGGTGTTTCACTGCTCCCAAGTGTGTGTTTGAGGTATATGAGACTCATTCATTCTCTAGTGTGTTGAGCGTCATGCTCTGCAGCCCCTGCGGATGAGTGTTACGGCCGCATTTGAACGGCGACTCTGAGTAATGTGATTAAGGTAATGTGGGTGTGTGACGGCACGGCGCCAGAGCCAGATGAAGCCATTCCCAGGTGAGAGGAGGTTAATACGAGCGCTGTGACCTGCAGAGATGGAGTGTGGGCAAACCGATTGGACAGTAAAGCTGAAATGCGTCAGAGGGGCAGGAAAGAACAGCAGCTCATTAAATGTTCAACCCCGTCTCTCTTTGTTGGTGAACCACAGTCACTGGCCTGTTGCAATGAGAGCTTCCAAATGTGTTTTTTGAATTACTTAAAAGTCTCATGACAAAATGTGTTACTTTTTCAAAAATGTAATGCTAGTAACTTTGTTTTCCTGTCCCGTGTTGAGATAAATCGCGAGTGAGATGCAGAGGCACTTCCTTCAGCCTGAGGTTTATTCATTTCACTTTTGGTGTAAAAAGGCCTTTTACAGTTGCCAAAAATATAATTTTATTTTATTGTTATTAAAAAAACTAATAAGCAAACCCAGCCCAGATGACAAAATGTAATGCAAAACTAACACAATGCATTACTTTCCATAAAAAGTAACAAAGTAATGCAATTTTGATGGAGTAACGCAATATTGTAATGCATTATTTTTAAAAGGAATGTTCCCCAACACTGTTTATATTCCTAAAAAAACATACAATCAGTCTATATGACTTCACAATATATTCCAAACCTTCTGAACCAAGATGGAAATGTAAGTCATAGTTCACTGATGATCCCCTGCTGTTGGAATATAGTGCACAAGTCTATATAATCTATAATTTAGTCTATAATTTATTTGTGCATTTTAGATCTTGACAGTATGAAGTACTATTGACTTTCAGTCTATGGCTGGATATGCTTACTCATTTTGAATTTTTGGGTTAACTATCTATTTAAAGGTTTGAAAAGCTTCCATTGACTTACAGATTATTCAGTAATCAAATTGTAACCAACAATTAAATTAGCATACTGAATTACGCCTGTAATTGAGGTTTTGTGATTGGTGTTGTCCTAGCATATATTTAAGGTATTTATAGCTATAGTTATACGCAGCACTCGAGTGAAACATGACACTTGCTGAGAATCATGACAATGGCTTTAACGCATCATTACACTGAACCAAACGTATCTAACACTGCTCTGCTGCCTCGCACTGCTATTTCCTTCAGGAAATGAAGATCAAGTTCGAGTCCATAGCTATTTAGCACTGGGTTTTTGCCATAATAGCAAGCAGTGATGCTTAATTGCTGGGTGCAATGAAGGGCATGAATATTAAATTGGGAGCAGGTTGTTGTGTAGGTGTGGGTGAGTAATTACACACACTCCAGACCCACATGAGTCTCTTTTAACACAGCACATGTCAGCAGGTGTTTCACTCTCCTTAGTTCAATAAGTACACTCACATAAACAAACTCTGCTTCTCTCACCTTAGTGTTGGCCTCCAGATAGTTGTAGAGCACATTGACGGAGATGGTCAGGTCTCCGGTGTTGAACGGGTAACTCCTGTTCCAGCCCTGAGGGCCGAACTTCCTCCGCTCCGCCACCACCGCGTGGAAGTAGCACAGGGCGAAGAGGATGCTTTTGAACTCGTTCTCGCGGGCACACATCTCCAGAGTATCCTGTCAATTAGGACACACTGGTATCACGCTTCACATTCTGCCAACAAGCTCCGACCGGAGAACAAAGAGAAAGCGTTGAAAGTAAAAACCTTTGCGTTGTTTTTTCATTGTCAGCATTCCCAGTGGACACCAGGCATTAGGACAGACAAAAGAAGGACTCAATTCCAATATATTTAGGGACAGAGATTCCTTTTAATTGTCACTGCTTGTCAGAGCTTTCATCGCCAGGCTCATTATTTGAAACAACTTCAATCAGTGTGTGTGTGTGCGCGTGTGGGGTTGACGTCCAAATGGCATCTCCACCTCATGGGATTCGTTTGTTTGAACAAACCCAATAATGCCGATAAACAAATATCCTCTGCTTATGAATATGTCTCCAGTAGAGTGAGCTCGTATATGTCACTGTGCTGGTGCGGCTGCCTCAGGAGGAGTTGAAGCTCTGATACATTAACATTCTGCACGCGACACCAGCGATCTGAGCACGCTGTACATCCACACACTCTACAGAATGAGTTTATGATCTCCATAGCTACGTTTAATGGCTCGACACAATCAAATCAATCATGAAGAGTTAAAAATAATTTCTATTAGCCCTGAATTTGACAACGCCAACAGGAAGCAATTGACTCTGCTCTTTGCCATGACAGCAAAAAAGGTCAATATGAAAGTAGCTGTTGTTTTCTGGATTACTGCTGCTTACTAGAGTTTGAGAGCTGTTTAGGCCTTTTTCTCTGCCATTGATTTACTTTCGTACGTACATGACTAGAATGTGAACCGGCCTCATAGAAACCTCATAGAAAGCTACAGTACGAGTGTTGCTACAGCACTGATCTGGCAGATAGTCATCGGCACACTAAATCGACCTAGAGTGAGCTGGAAAGTCATGCCATGGATCGGGTTCGTCGATAACACATGCAGATTTTAAATAGCAGAAGTGCCGAAAAAGATTCTCTCATAACAAGCACAACGGGCCCCGCAGATGGCCACTATTTATTAACCAGATCCAAGATAAACATAACAGCACAATTTGGATTCATGGGACTTTACAGAAAACATGGCATGGGTTAATAAAATAACACTCATAAAATGGATACTTCTGGTCCTTGATTCTGATTGGTTGAGACATGTTCGAAGCTGTTGTAAAATACTCTACAAACATACACCTTTGTCTGTTGCTCGGCAACCACTTTGTTGGAACCACAACCCTCCATTTACACTAGAGTGTTTCCGTTTTAAAACGCATAACTTTTGCTTCGGTTACACCTATCTTTTACACTATTCCAGCGTTTTCCACCCTCGAAAATTGACTTTTGAAAACGCTGCAGACCCCGTTTTAGTTTGTAAACTCGGGGGTTGTGTTTCAGAGTAAACGGATAAAAACAGAGTCTTTTGAAAACGATGGCGTGGCTGCCCATATTTTTGCTCTGTGTATCCTTGATGACCGTGTAAACAATAACATCATGCACATTGTTGTACCCATGGATATGTATAGGTAGACTCCCCATTCGACCATTTCAAGCACGCAGACGCATCCGCCATCTAAATAATAGGGAATCTACCTATACATCTATAAATCTATGGTTATACCAGCATGAATGGTCACGTGACATGCATGTTATGTTGTGTAGTGTAGACGGAGGTCGTTTCTGAAACGCAGCAGTGTAGATGAAGAAAAAAAATGCTCTAGTATAAACAGTTTCTGAGCAACTACATTGTTTGGTAGAAGAATTATGTTTTTATCAATATCATTACACTTTATTTGCTCTGTTTTATTTTGTGAAACCTTACAACATATATGGAATAACCGTTTTATAAAAGCAATAAGCCCCGTGAAGCCATGGTTTACAGTGAATTTATAACAGCTAAGGGGGTTACAACGCCCCTTAGCTGTTATACATTCACTGTAAATCACGGCTTCTTGGGGCTTATTGCTTTATTTCCCCCCGGCATTATAAAAAAGTTGAACAGAAATGCAATTCATTCATACAGTGACTTGAACACACTTCTTCTATAATGGCTGATACAACTGTCCTAATATCAATGCTTATTTATATTTGAGGGGAAAAAAACTGAAGAAACAGAAACCCCTGCAGAGCCTCAAAACTGTGTGTCAAGGTCAATAAATGTCTTAAAATATTGGATCGTGACTATTATTATATTAGTTCAGGGCACCTAAGTTCAGAATGTCCTCACCAAAATTCCAAAAATGATTGAGGGAGAAAATGAAACTGAAGTCAAGGTCAGATATATATTGGTATCGTGACCCTTTAAAACCAGAAGTGTTAGTTTTTGTAAAAATCAACCAAGATGCATACATCTCTGAAACCAGCTTTTTTGATGTATAAAGTTCTTTCCAATAGAATGATATATCTCCCCCCAAAAACCTAAACCCTTCACAAAACCAGTCATAAAAAGAAGTAATTGAGAATGCTCATCCAAGCTGAGTAAATAAGCTTTCCAGGATGTAAATTGTTAATAACAATATTAAAATGAAAAAAACCTACCTAAAAATAAAATAAAAAAAATAAAAGTTCATTTGTATTTTTGGCTACTACATAATAAATCATACTTTTATTGAAAAGGGTCAAAATATATTCATGGAACTTGATCTTTACTTAATTTCCTAATGATTTTTGGCATAAAAGAAAAATAAATAATTGAATCCATACAATGTATTTTTGGCCTCGCAATCACTATTGCCATGTTATATAATCGGCTGTGCAATTAATCGAATTAATTGCTCTGGTGGCTCTGTGTATTAACTGCCGCTTCATCTGAAAACAGGTGATGGAGATTTACCGCCAATCACGGAACCGGCTTTACTGTTGAGATGTGCATGTTAATCGAATTCGATTAATTGCCCCGCCTTAATATGTATATATATATATATATTCTTTACAGTATATGATAGATAGATCACATAGATCTCAGAACTATATTTGACAAAACAGGATCTGTGCTTCAATTCATAATCTGAAAATAGCATCAAGATGGCCGGATGGTGTGTGTCAGTGAATTACAAAAAGTACAAATGTAAAGTAACCTTTTGTGGAACAGAAAACTATTGGTTTGTAGTGGTATGTGACTCTACTACCTATACTGTGTGTACTTCAGCTCTGTCAGTGCAGTATGAATAAGCAATAGCATAACCAAGACCATTCGTATTTATCCAACATGTACGGGTCACTCTACCTGGTTGAAGTTGTCCAGGGCTTTGTGCAGGTTGGCATGCATGCCCATTGGCGGCTCATTGGTGATTTTGATGGAGTTCTCCAGGATGCCCTGTGGGATGATGTGGCCATCGGGCGAGGAGGAGGCCTCCGCACTGATGAACACCCTGAAGCTCTGGTGGCTTCCTTCTGCATGCTGCTCCAGCTTCTTCTCCAGCATTCCCAGCCATTTAGCCACCAAGTGGATATTCTAGTTCAGAAAACAGCCAAGTGGGAAGTGGCAGTTTAAACAACAAGCAATTGACCTATCGGTAAGCCCCTCCCATCGAACGTTGATGAGCCAATAGCAGTCGAGTATCAGTTGCACGGGGACCGGAACTCGGACATCTTCAGGTTTCAGCGCCATAGAAAAACATTGGAAGATCCGAAGCTCGCATCGGTTTTATGGGCTTTATGCTTCAAAAATGGAAAAGCGGTGTGCCTGGGGTACTTGTAACACTGATTCCAGGTATCCTGAGAGCATAGGCAATATAATTTATTTTATTACATTTCCTGAATCCAAACAAAATAGAGCAAAATGTCCCTTAGCATTCAACCCCAATACAAATGAAGACAAAAACGTTCATTTTCTGGTTGTCATACACTCATTAAGTTACAATTTTCATCTGCTCAAGCAGAACGTTAATGTTATCTTGTGCTTCAGCAAGGTATCTCTGGCTAAAACTAGCTAACGTTAAAGTTATTGAGTCCATGTTAACATACAAACCTAAATAGCGGACTGTTCTCGCGTCTTGTACAGTGTAGGTCAAAAACACATAAATGAAAGTCTATATTTCAGTGCCTCTCCATATTAAACTGGTTGAATGTAATGTAATCATATCCTGCGATACATGGACAGTGTTGATCCTGCATGTTATCATCCGCGATCATGATAACCGACCGTAATATGAGACTTCTCCTGCTCTCATTGAGATCTGTAAAACCTCGCTTCGAGTTACCCACCATATTTATTTTTAAATATTTTATAAATCCCTCCATGGAATATTTAATTCCCATTTGGTGGCCTTCTGTGTCCAAAATTGTGCAAAAACATCATGGGACAAGGTTTTCACACTGCAGCTCTCATTGTAAGACAGTGAGCAACTCCGTTTGTTTGTCCAAAGGAGCAACAGTAACTAAGGCTTAACGATAGGTCAATTCCCTGAAGCATTATCGTGCTGTTATTTGTCAGTATGGCTTTTGTAAATATATTTTTCTATACATGTAAAGTATCGTGTCTTACATGTATTATACTGTATTAAGCTCTAAACTATAATGTTTTGCATTTTGTTAAAAATCTAATGCATAAAAGAGAAATTGGTTACAAAAACAATTGCACTATGAACATAACAATGACTGATAGTGCGGGAGCACAAACAATTACCTCCTTAATGCTGTTATCTGCAGAATATAACATTGTGCTGAATGAACTGTCACAGTGTTAAAATCACTATAACAGCGCTATTGATTCACAGAACGATTTAAATGAAAGAAAATAAAACTCTAAATGATATCAATATTGCAATTGGCTGTTGATGACTTGAAAGTAGGATGCGCTTGATGAGCTGAAAGCCTCCATAAAACAAAGTGCCGCTTTAACTTTTAGCTTGTCAACACAAATGAAGGCTTTCTTTCTCCAGGGCACAGACAGACGTAATGTCTCTCTGAGACGAAACAGCAGCTAAAACCCTCTGCAGTTTTTACTATCTATCCCAGGAGAGATTTCTGTCATTGGCTGCGTCTGAAAACTGAAAAACGCAGGCGATTTCTCAGGCACATCCAATGTGTAAATACTTCATGTGTTTTTTGTGGTTTCTTTAGGAGGTGATTTGATTCTCACTGAATACATGGCATTCTGACGTTCATTTTAATTCACTCCACTTATAAAGTTCATCCTATAATTTGTTCTGAAAAAGGAGTGTTAAAAATACACAACTGATGTGACCGTACATCACCATGAGTCATCAATTCATTATTCCAAAGGATTTGTTCCCTTATACAGCATGTCTGTTGTAACTGGTCTTTCCTGCTGAATCTGCCGTAAAGCATGATAACGGCTGGCTGAATGCGGCATATTCCTTCCAGAAAAGACATTAAAGTTAAACACTATCCTGGTAGCCGCTTTTTAAGTAATAGTCGTCCCTGAGAGAATTCACCTTGCTCTCCAGGTCTCTACTCATTGTGTATCTAAAAGGGTACATTTCTAGCGGGAGGGGGACTCTGATCACTATAAGCCACTTGATTCCCAGGACTGAGGATTTTCGGCTCTAGTATTAGCGATTGATTGCATCTCTACAGTCAGTGAGTGGATTTCTGCATTTCTGCTGGCCGGGACCCCGTGTGCTGCAATACAATTAACCTTCACTGGAGGGGAACTTTCCATTGACCCACCGTCTCCCAGCACAAGTCTGAATTCATAAGTGGACTGAAACAGGAGATGAGACGACAGATGAAGATTGTGGGAAGGCCGTGCGGAGATGGGAATCTATGGATCCATCGATTTAGACCATTAAATAGCACGTTTTTGATCAGCGCAGCGGGCGGCGGATCAGCCGGAGGATTTCGAGTAAAGCTGTTCACAATCTGCTGCCGTTTCATCCCCATCAATAAAAGTCATTGTGATTCCACGCAGGAGCATCGTTCCTGTGCGTTCAATAATGCAGCACGTTTATCTAGATGAGAGACGTCCGTATCCCAAGCATCTGATTTCAGACCACCCCCATCCATGTTTTCTCGACATATTGATCACGGTTGTGTTTTTTAATCAAACCATATGGCCAATTTGTACATTTGGGTGGCTGTTGGATGGCGTCCAGACTAATATGTGTAATGAGCAGCAGTGGCCGAGCGGACGCTGCCTTCACAGCGATCTAATGGACTCATTAGTGGAGTGCGGCCGTTTGCCTCTGTGGGCCGGCGGCGGCGGCGTGAGTGTGGGGCATTTTTCTCTCCCAGCACAGCACAACAGGCCATTAATCAGCCGGGAGGCACACGCTGCCCAGACATTAGCTTTGCCAGTTTAGTGCTAATGCACAAGCAGCATTCTTCATCTGAGACACACTACCGTCATACCGCACTGGTTTGTACCACACAACGATTCACTAAAGCATGATGCACATCAGGAAACTGCTGAATGCAATGTGAAGTGTCAGGTTGACGGATGCAGCAGGTTATCACAATCTGGTGTATTTTACTGTAACTGTACAGCATCACTCCACCACTGTCATATAAATAACAGACAAAAAAGAAAACGGACATTATATTTATAGATATATTGCTATATATAATTATACAAGGGAGGGTAAATAAGAGGTATGTTACTCGAAATAAATATAAATAATAGGAAATATAAATAGTTGGGTATTGCTTGTTTTTATTGGACAGTGGGGGGCATTTTTTATTTAAGACATTTATTTTATATCAAGTAAAGAAAATGTTTTCATGGTTTAAGTTTTTTGATCCAGACCTGAGGGTCTGGTTATGATGCTCTTCACGTGTTTTAGTGATGACCTAAAGAAGAACTTGAGGTGGTTTTACTGCAGTTTGTTGTGTGTTTTACCTGTAAAATGACCCAGTGCCCCTCTTTCGCAGCTAGATCCAGAGCCTGTTCTGCCACCACCTCCTGCCCCTGGCCCAGCGAAACATTGTGGAAATTTCTGTTGTCGAACGTGTATCCCAGTGTTCTTCCTGAAGGATGTGATTAAAGGACAAAACAGACAGTCATATCTGAAGTCATGTGAGGTGTTCTAGGTGCGGTCAGTAATTGTCTGGCGTGTGATCTGATTAGTCGTGTTTAATCGGATCCCTCACACTCAGTCGTTCACAGACAGAGCACGACTATCAATAAACCTTCAAATCGGCCTTTGAGGAAAAGTCTGGACACAGTAATTAGCCTGCTTACCTCATAGAGTCTGACAGACTCTCTCAAACATATTAAGTTTAGTTTAAGACAGTAAATACACAGAATGTATCGGTCTGAACTGTAGGTATCTGCTGATCTTAACAGGGTCATTTTGAAAATAACAAAATTACATTTGCAAAATGTCAAAATGACACGGTAGCTTTAAAATCACATACGATTACTGCAGCATTTTGGTGAAATGATGTAAATGGTCTTCATTTTGAGAGCACATGCATCTGTACCGTGTTTCTCCACGTCCTTCAGCGGGTCGACTCCAGGGGACAGGATGAAGAACATGGGTGTGGCGGCTCCAGACTCCTCATATGACACGGCAAATTCCAGCGAGCGCCCCATCACATACTTACTGCCCAGCTTCTCCTCCACAAAATCTCTGAAGGGTGAAAGAATCGAGATTTGACTTTGCAATGATGCACCATAATAAAGAGCACAAAGTCAGGAATGGACCCACACAGGGCAACTTTGGAAACTGATTGTTTTAGACACCGGCCTGTGCTGTCTTGTTATATTAACACTGCCTGTGTCTCCCTAAAGGTCAACCATCATGGAGTGTAGAAACACAGGACTACTAAACCTCTAAAGGGGTAATGAGCGAATATAAAGATAATGTTGAAACAAATACTATCCATTGACTAGGCTGTCAGATGATTCTAGGACAGATTCGATTGAGATCTGATTTATGAACAAATGATTCTTACTGATTTGAATCAGTCTGACTAAATGAACTGAATCCATCAGAGCTCTTTACTCTCTACTCAAGGTGTCAATACATTTTTTTCAGTTAATGAAGTAAATGTTTTGTATGAATGCAGCAGAGGAAAAACACAGATTCACACACTCCTGGGAAAACATGTCTGAAAACACTGAGGTGGGATGCTGAAGGAGGGATTGACATCTGACCTGACAGCGTAGGTCATTCTGTCGGGCCGTAGCGCTCTCATCATGCACAGCCTCTGCAGCGACGTCTTGTTCTTCCACTCTTGAGGGAACTTCTCTTTCTCCGGACACTCGGACTCTGAAAACTTCTTCCAGCGTTTAGCCGATCCTTCAATGTCACGGTCCAGGTTATGAAACTCCTCTATCGTACTGAGAGCCTGAAACAACATCACCATAAAATAAGCACATATTCTATTAAATAAATCCTTAACGGGATACAATGCTGATTACAGATACCACACAAAACCAGCGGAAGGGAAAAAGGTTCAAAAGGCACTTAATGCACAGTATGGCCATGGACTTCAGATTATGTGAAAGAGTCCTGCGGTGCGGTAAATTCATTTTTAAAAGTCCAAATATGTCACGTCGTCTCAGAATTAATATGAAGCTATAAAAGCTGCATGCACGATAATTATAATATAATTAGCAAAAAGCTGTTTAAAGAATCTTTCGCTGGAGTTTAGCATGTCACGCCGCACTGGCCGCAGGACTTTCTGAATATATCTGATGTCTCAGCTAAGCTTTTCATCAATAATACAAGTACGACTCATTTAGTATGCATTATTTTGCACGTTGCTGAGTGGACGGTGTGCAATCTTATCAAACGTTATGATGACAGACATGTAAGCCCTGGACAAAATAAAGAGCTCAGATACAACATTATCAAAGCGCTAATCAAATCGAACTACAAAGTAAAGTGTCTTTATGGGACAAACTGCTGAGTAAACATGAATGTATTTCTTTATAACGCAGACTTTCAGAAGCGCTTAGGCAGCAGAACAGAGGATTTCCTATTGCGCACTTATATTTATCTCCTCTAGGAAGAACAATGCTGTGACATATGCCGTTCTTTCATACGGAGTCTCGGCTCGACCCGAAGGTGCCGAAAGCGGCGGGAGAATGATGATGACTCATAATCCCAGAAAGCCTTGCGTATGGGAAACTAAATCTTAATGGCAGATTTGAGCACATTACGGACTCATGGACTCTTAAATAAGATCAGATTTACATTCCCATCGCTGACGATGTGCTGGAGAACAGCAGGAAAGCTCCTGAAGATTTGCACTGAAGGTGAAGTTAGTCGTTTAGAAAGCGGTAAAAGTTTTCAAGACAGAATAGAAGAGACAGCAGCTGCTAGATGTACAGCAGTGCGATTAAATAAGTGATGGGTTTCTGTATAATTACTATTCATTCCTAATAGCATCTATACTGAAGAGATATACAGAAATGATAATATAGGAACATTCACCTCCAAAAGACTACAACAATATATAGAGTCACACTTTAGTTAGGCGACCAATTATCACTATTAACTATGAACTGAGGATTTTACATTAATAAACTTATCATTTGCTACTTATTAATAACTAGTAATGTGCTAAATGTAGGTATAGCATAGGATTTAGGGATCTAACATATGGTCATGTAGAATACGGCATTATTATGTGCTAAAAACAGACACTATGCTAGTAATATGCATGCTAGTAAGCAACTAGTTAATAGTAAGAATTGATCCCTAAACTAAAGTTACCATATATTAATAATAATATTAACAGCAACAGCAATAATGATAATTCATTATTATTAACAATAATAGCTATTGTTGTTGTTATTATTATTAGTAGTATTAAAGCTAATATTTACTGCATATAGCTGAAGTATAAGATATTAATAGTTTACCCAAAAATGAAACATTTGAAAACACAAAGATCTCATGCGGATTATCCGAGCTTCTGTTTTTTATACCATGAATGTGGATCGTGATTTATTCAGCAAAATCAAAAGCAGTAGCATAAAAGCATCTTGAACTAACAGCTTTCCTGACATTAAAGCTCATCTCGCATGTGAGCAGGTTTGGTGAATGTGTTTGAGCAGCCAAATGAACCTATATTGAGGACAGAGAGTTTGTTCAAGATATGATGATGCGTCTGCTCCCTGCCGCCACATTTTCATCCTTTCGTACAAATAAATAATAGAGAGTCATGAGCAAAGCAAATCAAAGATCAACACAGACACTGACGTCCTCCGCTAAAACCGTTACACTGGATAACTCACTTTAATTCCTCCCCAGGAGTGGTTGGACAGGAAGTCGACGGGTGACGTCACGCCCGGCTGCACCGGGTAGCGCAGCAGGAAGTCCAGCTCGCGGGGATTGATCTCTTTATTCGTGAGCAGGATCTAAAGTGGAGATGAATGAAACGTGTTTAAGAGCCGTGGCATATGTTGGGGTCTCGTGAGGAAGCGGCGGCTCACCTGGAAGGCCAGCTGCGCGGTGTAGGTGAGTTTGTCACACTCGAAGAGCCCGCGGGTGGTGTACTGGAACACCAACGACGTGATGCTGTCGATCAGATTCAAGACCCGTTGTTTCAAGGTCTCGTCCAGGTCGGCTTTTAGCACGGCATTTTGAAACACAACGTTGAAGGCCTGGACGTGAGGAGCACACAGACGCATGCATTACAGGAGGATAGAACTTGATTTAACACTCTTCTGCTTTTCTCTCATTCTCTAATGAGACGCTTCTGTAACTAGTTCTGGGGAAGATCAAGATTTCTCTGCATACATTTGTACACAAAGGAAAAGGCAATTATTTTTTGATAGCTGTAGATTGTATCTTGTCAGTATGATGACTGAAAACACAAGAAGACCAGCGTACAAATTAACTATACATTCATAATCTATTCTCCATTTATGTCTGCAAAGCTCTTCTTATGAATATTAAAATAAAGTGTTTCCTAAATAACTCTGTGCTGCAGTTAGAGGGGGAAATAAAATACAAATAAAAGTTTATCCTTCTGGGTTTAAGTCTAATAATAATATACTCTAAACTTGCATCTCAATACGTGAGTCAGATATATCGATAGTTTGTGATTATTTTTGAATGATTCATTAAATGAACAGATGCTGGAAACAGCGTGTTTGCTTGCAACCAGTGATGACGTGTTGCCTATTTATTATATTTGTATTATTTCATGGTACACAGTCTAAATCTCATCACATTCAGTTCGGATTAAACGATAGCGCAATATAAATCAAAATAAAGTATAATAAATGTAGCTGTAGAGAACCCTGTGTTATGAGCTAGTGTGGTAATACACTGAGCGTCTGTAGAGCATTATATTAACTGCTGTAGTTCATCACGGCTGAATCGTTGTGTTAGCATGGGACAAACACAGCTTCATAAAAGCAGGAGAGAAAATCCTGGAGCACAGGGAAATAAACAACAGGGGCCGGATTCACAAAACATTCTTAAGAAGAAACGTATTCTTAACTGCCATTTTCTTCTTATATTTTAACTTAAGAAAAAAGTTAAGAATATGTTGTATTCCCAAAAATTATTCTTAAGAATATTCTTATCTTTTTTCATAAGATTGTTCTTAAGACAAAACTTAAAAAAAACTTTTCTTAAGAAAATATTATGTTCTTAAGAGTATATTTGAGAACTTTTTCAAGAATTGCACTTAAGAAAATTCTTACATACTTTGTGGAATTTATCGTAAGAAATGTCTAAACTTATTTCTTAAGAAGATTTTCGTGAATCCGGCCTTGGGTTTTTAAGAGTACACTACCTTGAGAGAGAACTGGTACATGGGATGGATTTTATTGAGGTCGTTCATGATGAAGTATAGGAGCGAACCGCGGCCCGCCGCTATACGGTAGTGTTCCCGCGCGTCATTGATCTCAGCCTCCGTCACCTTAGCCTCTCTCACCTGGAGCGCAGCGAAACAAGATCAGGAGCATTATTAATGTGTTAGTATGTGTGTTAGTATGTATGTTAATATGCTGCTGAATTTCATCACTTTCATGACTAATAAATATCAACAAGTAGTATATTAAAATAGTAATATACATATACAAAAGTATAAATTATACAAAAAACATATACAAAATATACATTATGGCAACCACAGCTGTCATTTATTACTGTAAATCACACCGGGAAGATGTTACTGTAGCTGAAAACCCAAGAACACACCTTGACTTCAATCTCAGCCGCCGTTCGTTTGGTTATCTCCAGGTTCTCCACCAACTCGATGTCTCCCAGGAAGTTTCCGGACGCGGAGGAGAGCCGTGAGAGCAGGTTGTCCTCCAGAGTTTTCAAAGTGATTTTGAA
This sequence comes from Schizopygopsis malacanthus, assembly GCA_027474115.1. Classification (NCBI taxonomy): domain Eukaryota; kingdom Metazoa; phylum Chordata; class Actinopteri; order Cypriniformes; family Cyprinidae; genus Schizopygopsis; species Schizopygopsis malacanthus. The sequence continues at coordinate 25,668,158 of CM049883.1, forward strand.
GCCGTTCTGCTGCTTTGTGAGGTTCGACTACAAAGTAAAAGACACAGAAAGATGCGTGTGGAAGGACGTGCGAAGATTGGTGAAAACAAGAGCCAAAGGGCAAAGTCGTGGACATGAGAGAGCATCTGAACAGCTGCAGAGATCAATGTATGCAGGAGAAATGAAGCTAGTCTTTGTGCGGATTAACAGACATCAAAAACCACATCCGCTGGCGTGTGATGGGATTGTCAATGCTGATGGATCCATTTCCCATGTTTGGATAGAGAAACAAACACACACACACATACACTCTCGCTGATGATCTCAAATCAGAGAGCTGTCATCGCCGGAGCGAGTATTGAACCGTCAAGAAGAAACTCATCCCTGAAGAGGTCAATCTGCAAAAAAACTCAAGTATAATATCGTCGCTCCGTCAGTGAGACGTTTACAAATAACAGCGCTGGAGAAAAACAGCTGTGTTCAGAGACACGACCCCTCATCAGAGAGGAGGAAAGCAGGTATCCCATCCTAATGAATCACTCATTAATGATTACATTCCACTGGCATCATGTGCGTCCAATTAACCCAGACCTGCAAAACAAACAATTAACTAGCAGCCCCACACTTATTGTGAAGAAACTCGATGCGCTTACAATCTCAGCCGAGTAATTATGCAACCCAAAGTGATGTTGGTCAGATGATTTCAGAGGAGCAGAGTGGTCCTGCTCATTAGACGAAACTGATGCGGCTCTCCACCAATCACAGTGACATTTACTTCATCTAATGGCCTTGGCGGATGTGCAGATCCCATGCTGTAATAAGATAAAGAAAAAACTACACAAGTTTGCTCAGCGCAATTATGTCAGTACTGCGTGGTGTAAAACAAGCCAGGGATTCAAAACAAACCCTCGAAGAAACATCTAAATACAAAAGCGTGTCCCCGCGGTGCGGTTGCATAAGATCTAATTATAAATCCAGCAAACACTGACCGGAGTATAATGATCAGCGAGCGAAACTCTTCGTCTCCCTCCACATTAAAGCAGGTGCTGAGGGATTGTCAAGCTTTTCGTGCAACTTTCAATATTAATTAAGATGATACGAGAGTTCAGAAGCATTTCCCCATCTTTAGGATCTCAGCTATGAAACACTAATTAATCAAGCTTCATTAAGTAACATTTCAATTTGACGGAATGCACATCTCAAAATAACCGCATTCACTTCCTGTCAAGTTATTCAAAAACACAGTTTGTTGTAATTTGTTCTCAAATGAAAGCTTCAGCGTCTGACAGACATTTTAGAGAGAGGAAATGAAGTAAAACGAGAAAAAAAACACTGTGGAAAGTGAGAAACTTAATGGGGAAGTTCAAGTTCTAATTACTTACAGTAATGTTATGCTAATGTACATGTTGGTCATTAAAAAAATGCTCAGGGAAAGAGTGCTAATTATATGCATGAAAGTACAAAAAGTAAAGCACCAATTACCCTTTTGTAAGTAAAGTTGAGAAGACGAGTCGAGCTCCGGAGCCTCAAATACGCGTGCAGAACCTCTATGATTGACCGTTCTGGCCGTCAGCGCATGATGACTAATTATCTTTGACTTCAGCCAATCTAGACCTCAGAAACTGATGAATCCAATTAAGCTCCAAAACACCTGTCAAATACCATCTACTTAACCGTCCCACAATTAAGCGTGGAGAGAGTGATCCGATATGGCTGTGATGTTCCTCAGAGAGCGTGTGATTGAGAGGAGACTGACGTACCTTCAGCTCCTCCAGGTCGGGTCTCTCCATGCTGACTACGGCCGCCAGCAGCTGGTCCTCCAGCCCGTCCCGTGTCACCGTGAAGTTGACCAGCGTACACTGAGCCTGGAGCTCTGGCTGGTAGTGAGGGTTTGCCAGCTTGGTGTGAAGGATCAGACGGAAACTGGGGTTGTACTCGCACTCCTTATCGCCGATCTTTATGTAGCTGTAGCGGATTACAAACCAGAATCCTCTCATTATTTTATGACACAATTTATTTGCGTCTGTAGATTTAAATTCCAATCTGTATCTTTAGAAATGTTTCTCTTACATCCACCAAACTTTAGTTTTATTTCTATCTATATTCTGAAGGTTTGTTCATATATCATTCATAATGATTTATGTAAATTTTTTCTCTTAAAAACAAGGTGAAAATGTATTTGTTTTCAGTCTATTGACAGTATTTTCTGATTTAGGGAGTAATAAAAAGAGAAATACAAAATCCTCTCTGGAAAAGCCTTTATATATCAACTAAATCAAACACGAATTATGAATCTGGCTTTATCCAATGTTCAGATTTATGTTCTGGACATTTATGCAAATAGGTGAATATTTAATTAGATAATGCCTCATTTGCATATTTAAATAAATCATGTCAGAAAACTTCTAACACAAATCCGTTTATCTTAAAGGGGATATCTTGGTGTTTGAACTGAAATGTGTGTTGGCAGTGTGTGTACAAAACCCCCCTATAATGATAAAAATCCGCCTAGGGCTTTTTTTTTAATCCACAATAATAATGATCACTTTCTCAGATCAGGCTGTTCTGAGATTCTTGGCAGGGTGATGTAGTTCTGCACAGGCCCCTCCCACGATTGTTGATTGACACGACTGTTTGACCTTAGACCCGCCCTGAGTGAGCTGTACACAGTTCGCTATTCTTTCGACCCCGGAGCAGATGTAACATAGCAGTCGTAATTTACTCCTGACATCTGAGCCGCTGAAGACGCAGTGGATTACATTTGTTTTTGAAGTGAATGCGCCTCCCGATCTACCTAAATGCGTCTATGTTCACACGAATCATTCGTGATCCAGCTTCACCTATAGAAGAAGTGATTATAAGATTTTTTCATGAATCTTTGCAAATCGCCTTTCCTTATAATGTGCTAGTTAGCAAGTTCCAGGGCTAAAGTTTACAGTCTCATGAGAACGACTCGTCAACCCAAGGAAGAAAGGGGTGGGGTGAGCAGAGCTCATTAGCATTTAAAGGGACATGCACCGAAACGGCTTGCTGTAAACAGAGCTGTTTTTCACAGGGTAAAAAAGGGTGTTGTTTTACACTACCATTGAGACATTTTAAACAAAGTATGTTATAGACTTTTCATTAAGACCCTAAATAATCATATCAACTTGTGGAAAATGGACATCTGATGACCCCTTTAAAGGATTAGTTCACTTTCAAATTAAAATTTCCTTATAATTTACTCACCCTATGTCATCCATGATGCTTCTGTATTTCTTTTTTCAGTCGAAAATAAATTAAGGTTTTGATGAAAACATTCCAGGATTTGTATCCATATAGTGAACTTCAATGGACTCCAAACGGTTGAAGGTCAAAATTACAGTTTCAATGCAGCTTCAAATGGCTATAAACGATACCAGACGATGAATAAGGGTCTTATCTAGTGAAACAATCGCTCATTTAAAAAAAAAATGCTTTACAAACATAAATGCTCGCCTTTCTCTGTTCTGCGATGCCTGCTTCACATAATAACGTTGAAAAGGTCACGCTTGAAGTCAAAAACCTTAATTTCTTTTCAACTTAAGACAGAAATACATAAACATCTTGGATGACGTGGGGGTGAGTAAATTATAAGGACATTTTAATTTGAAAGTGAACTAATCCTTTAATGTACTGTGCTTAATCAGCAAGGTAAATATAATTCACCTGTGTTGTTTTGCTTTAATAAAATATGTTTGGAGAGGCTAGGGTCACATTTTACCACCATCTATAATGATAAACATGACTAACAACTACATTATAACACTCTCACCGTCCTTTCTTTATGGTTTCGCGTCCGAGTAGCGGACTGAGCACTGGATCCACTGCCTCCTCCAAATTTTCAATGAGGACAACTTCACCTGCAGATAACGCTCTCTCGATGGAGTCCAGATATCTGCATTAAGACACACATAGTAAAGCAGACATCAGTAATGAATCAGGTTAAGCAGATTTGGGTGTGTATGCAGAAGTAATGCATGTTCTACCCTCTCTGTCCAATCCTGATGATTTGCAGCACTTCTCCATATTTGGTTTTGATCCATTTGATTCCCTGCAGCTGTGGATCCACCATGAGCGGCCATCGTTCACAGCTGGTGAGGATGGTGGCGTTTTCAGTTGACATCCGGTCTGCCGGCAGACCCTCGTTCTGCCAGCCTGCGATGTCAGCATCATCTGCCAGCATGTTCAGCGGGTCCAGACCCGGAGTGACCGGGATCGGCACCTGCGGGAAGAGCGATGACACTCATAGACTGAACCCTCACAGAAACAAATGACACTGATTAAGAGAGGAATTGACTATACCTTGTTGAAAATAAACCAGCATATGCTAGTTAGATGTTGAAGCATGGCAGCTGGTTTGAACTGGTTATTACCTGGTTATGAGCTGGTCCTGAGCAGGAGCTAGTTGCTTAGGACCATCTTAAACCAGCTCATAACCAGTTTAGGACCAGCTTAAACCAGCTGCCATGCTTCAAAACATACCTAACCAGCATACTCTTTTTTTCGACAGGGTATGCTTTAGATTTCAGGTGAAAGCCACACAGGCCTTAATCAAACACATGATCTCTCATTCTGTTAATCTTAAACATCTTAAAATCTCAGGGACAGACCTTGAGCTGACTCAGGTACGGCCTCCAGCAGTTGTCCATCAGCTCCAGGCGGTAACGTTTGGTAAAATAGCCCAGATAGGAGACGAAGGCAGTGATGAGGAGCACATCTCCACATAGAGTGCTCTCCTGATGCCTGAAGCTCTTCACCGCCTCTGCCCAGCGCACGTTCTCCGACGCCAGACCTCCAACCTGAATACACACAACTCAATGAGTCTGAAAATATCTGAAAAACATTCTGGCACAATGTTGACATGATCACCAAAGAGAGCAACAGTCGGTTCTATAGGGATCATTTTCTCTATAGGGAAACTGATCTTTAACAAAAACTGATAAACCTCTAAAGATGGATATGTTGTTGGGTTTTTGTAGAATCCATCAGTTCACATTAATTCAGTCAGCACAACTTTCATCAAAGAATATTTATTACAATTATATTGCATACTGTTAGTGTTGGCGGTATGGTTGTGTTCTGGGCAAAACTCCACATGGCTATGCTTGGACAGAGCAGGGAGAGCAGCAAGTCAGACTCCCATTGGGTGCAGAACAGATCCAGTATATGCATACATAATTACAATTCATGTAGAAATACAAAAACAAAACAAAAAAGCATAGAGAATCAATACATTTAGGTCTTAAGAAACGAAACAATCGGTCTGTGCAAGAAACTGAACAGTATGTATATAATTGTTTACCTCTGATCCACCGCATCTGGCGTGTGATGGGTCAACGTGCTCTGGCATAGTAGATGCATGCGTGGAAGCGATGTAAACAATGAGCAACAGATCACTTCTGTGCATGCATCTACTATGCCAGAGCACATTGACCCATCACGCGCCAGATGTGGTGGATCAGAGGTAAACAATTATATAAATACTGTTCAGTTTCTTGCACAGACTGACGCCGGCTTCACACTGCAAGCGTAAGCAGGGCGTAAGCAGCGCAGAAGCGGTGCGTATGCAGAGCAGGAGCAGCGCGCGCCCATTGCCCTTTCACACCGGTAGCGTTTGCAGCGCGCGGCTGAACAGCGTCTTCTGTACAGAATGGGCAAATTCGAATCTAATTTTAAATACAATTGGTCTTGATTTATTAGAATAGTTTATATTACTGTATTTCTTTTATTTACACTGTACATGTGCATCTGTGTTTATGTGCAGTACGTAGGCTATTGTAGATAGAAGAAAGGCAATTGCGCTGTATTTGTTACTACAGAGATTACGAAGAAGGATACGACGTAGATTTTGGGTGCCCCCAGGCAACGGAACAGCAAAAAACAATAACTGACCATAGCAGAAATGTTATAGTTATTTTATACATAGTGTTTATATTGAATATGGTCAATATTTTAAAGGTTTGTAGTACTTGTAACCAGAAGTTTCTTTTTGCACATATATACTGTTAGCTGCTGTTCTTTATGTTTGTTTGTATTGATTGTTATTTACAGATTGTAAAAAGTTGTACTGATTGGACAGATTGTACTTTTTGTCTTTCAAAAAAAAAACATAAAAAAATGACGTACCATCTGCCAACGCAAAACGACTAGTCCTTTGTAAAAAAACACATTAATTATAGGAGAATGACATGCCTTTGAAGTTTTGGTCAAAAGATTACATCTACAATGTTGACATATTTTGCATCTTTATTCAACATTTAACATTTATTAGCAAACCTCTTCATAATGCCTGCTGACGAACGCTTATTTAATAATGAAGCAATATCTGATAAACATAAATCATAAATAGCAGATTTACAAGCAATCTCCATGCTAACATCTTCAACATGCATCGTAAATGTCTTTATTAACACTGTGTAAACGTTAATAGGGATATTAGCAAACACACGAAAAACACACTTTCAAACAAGTCACCCACATCATAGACTTATTTGGTGTAGCTACATGTGTAATATTTATGTGACGTATTTGAATATGTATTTATTCGTTTGTCACTTCGTGTATTATCAAATGATCAATCCACTGCATCCCATGCCTTTTCTTTGGCTTGTAAGTCCTTATACATTAAATTTTTTGGGTCATAAATAACTTTTTGTTTTCCACTTCTACGATGAGACGAGTGTCGTCCATTAGGTCATCTTCCAGGTGTACTCTGAAGACCCCCGTCTGGCTACACCGGGCGCTGTCACGTGCGTTTGTTGATGATGCCTGTTATCAGCATGACATCTGCTTATATGCCAACATATAGCCCTATAAACTACACAATATATATTACAACTTGCTACGAAATTGTTGAACTTCATGGTAACTGTTTAAAATACATTACATCCCATTTACAAACTTTAAATATGTTTTTTTTTTGAGTGTCGATCATAAATAATGTCCTGTCACTTTAATTGAGCGTAAGCAGCGCAGCAAAAATAGACTCGGCGCCGAAACGATCGCGGCACTGCCGCTCCTGCTCTGCTCCTGCTACGCGCTGCTGCGCCGCCCCTGCGTGCTGTGTGAACGCTCTCATCCGTTAACATGGGCGCCGAAAAAAATACGCGCTGCTTACGCCCTGCTTACGCTTGCAGTGTGAAGCCGGCGTGATGTTTCATGTCTTAAGACCTCAATGTATCGTCACAAGCCGCAGGGTTTAATTTGGTTTTGTCTGTGCATGTTTCGTTTTTTTTTTACTCTCAAAGCCATGGGTCCCATTGACTGCTGTTGTATGACTGACAGACTGCAACCATTTTCAGTAAAAAATCTCAGTTTGTGTTCTACTGAAGAAACAAAGTCACTTACATCTTGCCCTGGGGGTAAGCAGATAAACATCAGATTTTCATTTTTGGTGAACTATCCCTTTAAGTAAGATTAATTGTGAAAAACTACATTAGCTATGATGCCGTACAGAAAATTCCACCTATCAGACAGTTCTCAGCAAGCAAACTGTGCCAAAAAACAAGAGATCTTTAGCTCCACACACTTCCATGAAGCAAAATGAATGATGAATTAAATCGGTCCCCTTCGCTCTCAAAATACGTAAATATTTATTAATATTTAGCAAAAACTTTAAATGTGTACTTTCTATATATATATTTAAATGAATAGTTTTATATTTCCATATCATTTTTGATCTGATGTCATTCGCATTTTATGTCATTTGCAATGCTTCATGGGATTGTAGTTCATTTGTCTTTTTGTCTATTTTTCAAATACTTTTCCTGCTTCAAATCAAAGTCTGTAATGTTGTGATCCTCCTAATAGCTGGTTGGCTTAGTTCACATCTTAGAATGTTTTAACCAAGAATTGTGAATGCAAAACGAATGCGATAAATACTTATGGTACATGTGTCACTGTCAAAGTACTAATGCAGCTCAATATGAAGGGCAACCTTTCGGATTCCAGCGCAGTAGATCTTTAAACGTGCAGTATATAAATATTTCGATTTTGCTTGAGCAGCAACAACCTATTCGGTGAACCGACACGATTGTGTCTGCTACCCGCAGTGGCATGGAAATTACGTGCTTGACCTTTAAACCCTGGTCACCACCAAACCCCTCACACATGTTCTGGTCACTGCCGGATCACTGTTGCACAACGCACAATTATTCCCAGATCAACAATCGCTGCAATGAATAACTCCAGCCGGTGCGCTTCAGGCAAAGCTAGCGCGGCTGCACGTGTTTGTTTGTGTGATTTCCTGCTGACTTAGTATTGCTGTACGCTTCAACGGACAGCATAAATGACTAATTAATTTATTCACTTAATTATTATTCAGAATGTTGTTCTGTTTCGCTGGCTCATCTGTTTTTTTCTTAATTAAGACAGGAAGCAGCATCTCTGGGTGTAACGTGACGCATGCAGCGCTGGAGACTCACCAGGCGGTTGGCGAGAGAGATGGTGCGTGCCGTGGTCTCAGCCTCCTGTTGGCACCGCAGCTTGTCTGCTGTGGCTTTCTCAAACTTCGCCGTCAGCTTCGCCAAGTTCTCATTAAGTTGCTGTCAGAAGAAGAACACAGACAGAGGAAGATATAAAAAAAAACACATTTTAGGTCACGCTTCTTTCAAGTATTTTTTTTTTCAAACAGTTTCCAGCTTTTGCCTTCAATAATTCATTTTAAATAGAACCGTGGTGTGACAAATGGTGGTGTAAAAATAATATAATATATATAAAAAAACAGTCAAATGTCTGTCTTTTCACCGTGTTTGTAGCTGCTTCATCTGCACATGTTCTTCATTGTTAACAGAGCAGTGAGAACAGTATAACACTCCACTTACATTGATTTTTGCCTTGATGACGGAGAGTTTCTCCTGCGCGGCAGCGAGTTCTGCGTTGGCTTTGCTCAGGGCTTGTCTCTTAGGCTCGACCTCGCAGTAAACCTCATAAAACGTCACAATGTTGACGACCCAGGAGCAGAGGCCGGCTGCCGCATTGGATTTGGCTGCTATCAGCTCAGGCCTGAATTCTGGGTCCTCTAGGTACGGCTTGATGGCTTTGAGACAGTTCTCGTGGATGTTTTCCTTTTTGAAATTGATCAAGGAATCGAGGAAGGCATCCACCTTAGCCATCATGACTTTAGCAGCCTTCCAGCTGCGGTCCTTGGGAACGCGCCCACCGGGGGCCGAGAGGACCATCACAGCAGCTGTGACGTTTGTCACGGCAACTACAGGAGAGCCGAAAGACTTCAGCTCCGTCAGATTGTTCTGAAAACAAGAGCCAAAAAAAGATATACATGGAGGCAGCAAACCTTCTATATACATTATATATAAATCCATATCCGATAATGTTCATGTATGGTGAAATAAGACCTTGTTGAGAGTGTTCAGAGCATCTTGGGCTGCTATGAGCGCAGGTTCTGCTTTAGCCAGGTCCTCTTCACAGTCTCTCTGTGTGCGCATCACCTCCTTAGCGATGCAGGCCACCTTCTGCTCCTCTTCATCAGCCACTGCCTTCTCCCGTGCCACCTTCTCTGTCTCCACACCCACAACCTGGATCAGTTTATCTGCGCTCTCGTTCTTCAACTTCAGCTCCACTTCCTGTGCCGCCAGTTTGGCCTTCAGATCGTCCACCTAAGAGAATGAAAAACGGCTGGGTATTGGGACGAGGTACATACATCAACAATATGTGTGTAATAAATAGAAATATAAACTAATGGTGGTGACTACTTTAAACATGGTCTGTCATCTAATTTATCACAGACCACGAATAAGAAACACCATGACAGGTTTCCATTTAACATCAGGGCTGTTACCTGAGAAAAAATACAGAACCAATGAAAACAAAAAACAATTACGATGATTCTTAGCAACAGAGCAAAGAAAATGACAGCTGTTTGTAAAATAAATAATCTGTGGAATATTTCCAACATTTTATTACACCATAAATGACAAAGGAATTTATAGTAATGTTAATACTTAGCCAGTCCCAGAATGATCTCAAATCTGTTGTGTATGCAGGGCATTTGCAGCTTATATGGATTTAATAAAAGATACAAAATAACTAAAATGCTATAAAAACAAATACTGTCTATGATACCTAATGTGTTAACTAATTTGTAACCTATAGAATCTTTTTATAAAGCGGCATCATAATATTATATGTGCTGTATTTATTCCCTATTAAAGTTTGTTGAGGAAGTTAATGAACTTGCAGTTATCTGCTAATTGCATCAGCAGTTGTTGTGAATAACAACCTATTTGTTTTTGTTCTACATTCATTGTTAAATCCTATTAGTGATATTATCAGAGAAATGAGCGCTCAAAGTGTTGATTGATAAATGACAATCACTCGATTGTGAAGAAGCGCTGTTCACAGAGATATGACGGATTCAAGTTTTTTAATAAACTATGTCTGATGTCATGCGTCACAAAGGCTTGAGCTGCTGGCACTTATTCAAACAGAGGCCAATTGGGAAAAGCCGATCAGGAGAGAAAACTGGGCAAAATACGCAATTAGCTGAAAACTGTTGTCAGACGCAATCCAAAGCAACACGACACGGCTTGTGAAGCAAACAAACAGTCAAATACGGCTGTTCTACAGCAATCCCCAGCAAACTCCTCTCGAATCTGTTTCCTTTCTCCAGACTCCAAATGAGCTGATTAGCCTTAAGAAAACGAGACGTCAGGGATGGACTGCCCTCGGGTAGCGAAAGCCTGCAATACCCACAAAATCAAGTTGCTATCATGTGGGTAATTAAACTGATGAATAGGAGGTAAAGACGAAGGAGGACTAATTGCCCTGAAAGCGCAGTCAGACAGCGCTCTTATGGCTCTTGGTGGAAGTTTCTCCCTCTCTGCTCCTCAAACTATATGAAACGCCTAATGATCCTCTTCAGTCGAAGAGAGCAGATCATCCTCACAAGTTCACATCAAAGAGCACAAGCCTAATATTGCATTGTTAAAATACTGTAAATCATCTCAAAAGAGACCGTTTGAGATGAAAAGGCAAAAGAACTCAATACTAATAGACAATAGACTGCTGTTATCATCACCACAAAGCTGGACTGAACTCCGTTATCATCATAAAGAAGGTTACATCCTGAACATGCTTATACTGAGCAAAGAAAAACAATGCAGACATGAACCGCTTAATGAGTGGCTATAAAACGGATGAATCCACCTCTACGCCCCCAAATGTGGGAAGGGACCAAATAGCTTGAATTGATATCCGCTCTCTGCTAATTACATGTTACGGGGTCCCACCTCAATAAAGCAGCCTGGAGCAGCACCAATAAACTTTCTGCTCATTAGCAGCTACTTTTAATTTGGATTTCTAGCCAGACCGGCTCTCCTCTCGTCGCTAATGTACAGAGGTTATTCTGGTGGGCGTGGATCTCTAACAGCACTATCGGATATATCTTGCGTATGTGTGAATCCTGACTTTACATTTCCCCTCTCGTCACTTCCAAGCGCAATCTCAGCACACAAATGAGCTTTCTGATAGCTTTTCCACTGAAGGGTGGAGGGACGAGGACGAAGCGCTGAAGCCATTACCTGAGAAGAGCGTTTGAGCCGTTCTTGCACCGGCGGGATTAACACGTCAGGAAGCATAAAGTAGTTCAAACAGAAGGGCACGTTAGATAAGTCATAACGGCTCAGTCATAATAAATAGCAGAGTGTAGCTGAGAACACAATTATTGCTAATAAGAAGATTTGCTGCAGAAAATGTGAACCGTGTCACTCATGCAAAAGTCACCGGCACGTTGCTAGGGTGTTGCTATGATGCTAGTCTCTATGATAGTCTGAGGCCAGAAAACACTCGGAATAGAGGATGTTAAATAGAATGGAATTATTCTTTGCTACTATTTTCCTCTGTTTTCACTTCTTTTCGTTACTGAAAAATGTCCATTCCTGAAGAGACATTCTCATAGTTTAAAGCTGTAAAAAAGTGTATTTATAAGTTACGTCAGGAATAGCCTCACACTTGACTTAAATCCTAAAAGATACGGTTTATTTTATTTTAAATATTAAAATATAATAATTGAAGCAATGACAAAGTTATTTTCCAGAAAAAGAAACAAACGATTAAATAAATATAATAAGTTAATAATTAACTAGCTAACTGACATTGCTCACACTAACTACATCTCCAATTTTTTTGTGAAAATGTGTATACTTTTTTTTATTTCTTCCTACCATGATTCACTTGTGCTATTCCAGGTCAAACATGTCCAGATCTTCAACAGATTACAGTGACACTTTACTTAAAGCCTTTATGTATAATGCATTATAAATGCTATTTAATGGTATAATGCATTATAACTATTTATAATGTGCACTGTAATACAACTAGGGATGCACTGGTATGAAAATTTTGGTCGATACCGATAAGCGATCATTCTTTATATTTAAAAGCAGATAACTGCTATGTTGGTCGATAAGTCTATATCAGAATTTGTATATACTTTTTGAGAGCCTGATTACAAAAAAAGGTCTCATCATTAAAAGCTACATTCCAAACACTTCAACACAAGCAGCCTAGTTTGTACGTTTTCAAAATAATTTTACTCTCCCATTACCAAATTTCATCATAAAAAGTCTTTCAAATAAATAAAATAATGCATAAATAATGCAAACAAGTCATTGGACATAATTACATGTGTAAATAATCAAAATTGCATGTGCCATGGATCAATAAAACGGAATGGCCTCTGCACGGACAATAATGAAATTATTTTAATTACTAATCCATATTGTTGATGAAAATAATAATAACAATAATAAGAGGAAAACTAAAAGTGGTGGTAATTATTAATAATGCAGCAATTATTTTGAAAAATTAACAAATCAATGCTACTGTTTTAAATAGCAGCATTGCTGTTTGAGCTGTGTGCGCTGTAGCAGAAGAGCTGAATGAACACTGGCAAACTGAAGTGCTTGTTACAGCAGGTTAATTAGGCTATATGACAATCAGATACTTATAGAACATAAACATAATATTACAACTTATATATGCACAAAAAGATGGAACTGCACAAGTTATCTTGAACTAAATTATGCGCTAGTCAGATGTGTAACTCATGGACGCGCTCTTGGCTCTATAAATGCTGAAAGTTATATAAAGGTTTTAGAGCAACATATGCTCCCCTCCAGATGACGTTTATTTCAGGGAAGGCCTTGTGTATTTCAGCAGAACTATGCAAAACCACATACTGCAACTATTACAACAGTATGGCTTCGTAGTAGAAGGGCCTGCCTGCAGTCCAGATCTTTCACCTATAGAGGACATTTGGTGCATCATTAAATGAAAAATACGTCAAAGATGACCACAAACTCTTCAGCAGCTGGAAACTATGTCGGGAAAGAATGGAACCAAATTCAACACCAAAACTCCAGAAACTCATAACCTCGATGCCCAGACGTCTTCAAACTGTTTTGAAAAGAAGAGGAGATGCTACACAATGGTAAACATGCCCTCGTCGCAACTGTTTTGAGACCTGTAGCAGGCATCAAATTTGAAATGATCTCATTTTGACAATTTCTCAGTTTAAACATTTGTTATGTAATCTATGTTATATTGTGAATATAATATTGGCTCATGTGATTTTAAATTCTTTTAGTTTTCATTTTATTCAAATTTAAAGGGATAGTTCACACAAAAAAATAAATTCTGTCATTAATTACTCACCCTCATGTTGCTCCAAACCCGTAGGACCTTCCTTCATCTTCTGAACACAAATTAAGAAATTTTCATTTTTGGGTGAACTATCCCTTTAGGTAAAGTGTTACCCAAATATCTTATAAATCAGCACAGGTTTTGTCTTTCATTTAGAATCTAATTAATGGTAGGCCTTATTAATCCGAGCTTATGCTCCTCAGTTTTTTAGTGAATATTGACAAAATGACCCACAAGTAATGCTTTTTTCACTCAAAAACTGAGGTCTATTAAGGCCTACAATCAATCAGTTCCAAAAAAAGAAACAGAAAACGAGCTGAAATCTACTGTACTCTGGGTTATGGGATCAAATCCTCAACAGTAAGTGTGAATAACATTGATAGTATTGCTCACCTTACATGCTAGAATTATACAGTAGGCCATAAAACCACATGATAGAAAATAATGATATTTTTCTAACACAATAATCATAGATCAATAGAAGAAGCCATCAGGATGACCGGGTGATGTTTTCGAAAGACTTGCTCCATTAGCAGTGTCAGGAAAATTATTATTATTATTATAAATGTATTGCAGATGTCATTAATGTTTAGTGTTTTAATGTAAATATTTTAGAAATTAGTCTGATTCAAAGGGGTATCAGAAGCCGATCCTGACTGGACGAGAGGAGGAGCAGGGGATGGAGGAGGGTAATTAGCTAGTGAGTAATGCGAAAGCAGCTGATAATACTGAAGGGCCTTATATATGGTGCTGTGATAGGTGTCACATCCCTATACTGTAGATGTGGATCAGCTGAGAGTCAGCTGATGTGAACTTGATTTCTAACGCTACGTTGATTTCACTGGAATCAGGCAAATAATCATACATGCCAGTAAGTTATTAGATATGTATCTTGTCATTTATAATGCTATGCTGAGTGAGTAACTCTGGGTTTATAGTTCATTGACATTACACAATAAGGGCCTGATTTTGAACAGGCACACAAAGAGACGCACCTGAGCCGTCGTACTGTTGAGCTTCTCCAAGCCGTTTTCCAGTCGCTCCATCTTGGAGGTCAGATCTTTCTTCTTGAGCGCCAGCAGGTTCCCATACAGCTTGATCTGCTCCAGGAAGGACTTGGGCGTGGTGTAGTTGTATCGCCGCTCGTTGGCCAGGTAGTCTTTTGAGGTCTTGTTCACGCTAATGTGTACGTAGGCCATGAATTTACTCACAGAGTCCTTCACCTCTGGCTAGATCAGTGAAAAAATGCAGTTCATGCATGAAATATAATTACCAGAATATTGCCAGAAATGTCATACCACTAAGTGATCACAGCCGTTTCATTTTCCCCTGAAATATAATGCAGAAACTGACTGCACAGCACTTAGCCAATCTAATTATGTTCTTCATGACTTTGAGACGCATTACTGCAGTAGGACAGGTGCGTTTTTCTAACCAGCTGAGACCTTCAGTGCTTTGGATTGAGGTAATCGTGCTAAAACCCTTTGATGAAGATGTATTGTTTCTGAGTTAACAGGCATCTCACCTGGACGTGCTCCACATCTTGCAGGAACCTCAGGCTGACTGACTCTAGCGCATCCTGTGGCCACTCGTGGAACCAATCGATGGCGGTGCAGTTGACCACCGCAGGAAACTTCCTGCTGCGCACCCTCAACTTACTGCCCACCGGAGAGAAACACAGCGCCACCTGCAAGACAACATCAGTTCATTGGATGAACAATCGCAGGGAAGCGGTGTCAGTTATAGCTGGTTGGTTGGTTGGTGTTTTAATTTTATACCAGCTTCCTTGGTTATTTTGATGGTATCATAGTATAAAATTACTAAGAAAATTACTAAATGCAATTTAAAAACCTATATGAGGTTTAAAATGGACTACTAAAATGTCTTCCATCCATCCATCTATCCATCTGGGTCTATCCAACTGCTCCGGGTGTGTGTGTGTTCACTGCTGTGTGTGTGCACTTGGATGGGTAAATGCAGAGCAGGAATTCCGAGTATGGTCACCATACTTGGCTGTATGTCACTTCACTTCACTTCACTTCACTTCACTTCACTTCACTTCACTTCACTTCATCCATCCATCCATCCATCCATCCATTTAAATACACTCACTGGCCACTTTATTAGGTACACCTTGCTAGTACCGGGTAGTCTTTTTAGAGTCATTGTTGTCCTCAGCTCATTTTCGTTCATTTATATTTAATGTACAAAATAATTGTCTAATGTTTTACTCCCTTGTGTAAAAAGGGTGTTTTCAGAAATGCGACAATGAGTGAGTGCATGGTCTTGTTTGCAATTACATATACAGGGCTTAACAAATGTATTAGGTGACCACCCAATGTTAAGTTTGTGCCACAGCTGGCCTAAACTATGTATTGATGTATTGGTGATTACCAAAAAAAAAAATTTTTTTTATGTTTCTGTAATGGTTAATCCAACTGCTGTAAGATCTTTAGTCATAGTAGTGTTTCTATTGAATAGATTCGAAGATAGATTGCACAAAAGTTATCAAAAGCAAGTCTTTGGGAAAAACTAGAAACTATTTGGAAGTCAGTAACAACAGAGACTGTGGAAAAGTGCATAGAAAATATGCCAGCAAGAATGCAAGCTTCTATCAAGGCCAAAGGAGGTCATACTATATATATATATATATATATATTAAGGGTGTGAACATTTACGTGTTAACACATGCGATTAATTAAATGTTTTAACGCTTAATAAAAAAAAAAAATAATAATTAATTGCATAAAGTTTAAAAAAAAAAAACTTGCTACATTTACTGCATTAAGCTAAGTGAGACTTGTCATAGCAGTTGCTTATTATTGCTCTTTTGTTGATTGTTTTGATCCATCCGGCCACCCATTCGTCCATCCATCTATCCATCCATTCATTAGAACCAGCCTTCGGACAGACCGCCTCTCTCTTTGTGTTGATCTAGTCACATTGCGAGAGCTGACACTATGTGTGAAGCATTACAGAGGCAGTTCGAAGCCTAATCTTTCTCACAGGCTGTGGGAGTATAAATGCTTCATGAATCACTCCTGCTCACATACTTTGAGTTGCCTACGGACACGGTCGATGAAGAACTTCCAGCAGTTCTCCCTAGTGTCCATCAGACCCTGGCCACGCACTTCATTCCTTAAAGAACTGATGATGTTCTCCACCTCATCATCAGGGAAGAGGTCTGGGATTTCACCTGTGATGAAGACAAAACGATGACGATGGACACAGAGCAGTCAGACAGATCTGGCAACATCTGAGAGTAAGATATCAGTCTTACAAAGGAGTGCTTTCTAGCACTCTGAAAGATGAAAACAGCCAACGGCATTATACATATACCATAGACCATAGGACAATATTAAAGCGCTCTGAAAAATGACAGTAGGCCATGATTTAGAATGTAGACCTGGGAAATATAACTAACACAATCATACTTCATACTTATAAATGATTTAAGTGGGTGATTAGAATTAGTGAAACCATATTTCAACCAAATATTCTCTGTGGACATGTAGATTCAAAATATTTAAAGCAAGTAAAGTAAAAATTATTATAATTATGTTTTCCACTAAATTTTTCACAAGATGGACAATGCTTGGATCAATATATTATTTATAAAGCAATAATTACCTAAGTACTGTACTGTACTGACATGAAATGCATATTGGTAAAAATTCATATTAATGATATTCATTGTATCATCAAGATTTTAATATAGTTATTAATACTGTAAAAAAAAATAGTGTTAAAATTATATTAATTTTTTTACACTATTGGAGCAGTTCATTGAACAGTGACAATTCAAATAAATTATAAAATCCATATTTAATCATTTAAAATGATTAAGGAATTAATTCAAATGACAACTGTTTACTAAAATACAATTAGAAATAAAAACGCATATTATCATCATCAATGTTATATTATATTTGTATTATCGTTGTTTTTGTTGTTGTTGTTGTTGTTAATAATAAATGATGATATATATTTATATCAAATACATCTATTATTTTACTAACATACAGAAAAGCTATTGGACCAGTGAACATTTTCAGATGATTCAAACTAACCATTGAATTGAATTCTTGAAACAATGATTCACAGTAATTCATAAAATCAGAGACACTGTTGAATCAATCTCTGAACTCCTTCAAGGAAGGACTGCGAAAGTAGTCTAATGAGTCTTATATTTCTTCTTATTTCCAGCCATATCATCACAAATATACCCCACGCATATCATCTGGCAGAGAAAGCAAGCTCTACGTGATGCAAGTAGTCACATACACACAGCAAAGCTTACCAGATGCTAAAAGGTCGTTCACCAACACGAGGAACTTCTCATCTGCGACCTGGGCATCTGTCATGAGGAGCACCATGCCAATATTCTTCACACCAGCTTTAATGTACAACGCGCCCAAATCGATCTAAAAATACACAAAACAACAGTCGTACGCCATCCTGAAACAGTCCCAGCAGAACTCTAAGAGATGAAACATTACAGGCATGAAGGCTGATGAGCTCTGCAATCTCATATTGTGCTCAAGAGCTCCTCTGGTAATAGTTAATTATTCCATTATTTTTTCAGTCTTTTGCAGGGCCGCGTGTGAATTTGAAGCAAGGTGAGCTATGCTCTGGCGAGGAGCATTACAATGAATATTTGATAGGGCAAATAGCAAGTGGTTTAAGTGGAGATTCAGTGCGATTCAGAGCAATGGAAGCCAATCTGCAAGCATGTTTTGCTTTGGTTCGGCTAATAAACGGAGTGAACCTTGAGATCAGGGATGCCGTATCCTTTCTTCAGCGTGATCTGAAAGACCTCCAGGGAGCTGATGAACGCCGCCAGCCTGGTCAGGCTCTGCTTCCCGCTGCCGCCCACCCCGACCAGCAGAGCGTTTCCCCGCGGAGACTCCAGGATCCGATTGATACGGCAGCTGAAGCAAGAGAGACAAGGGTCAGAAGGGGCATGCGGAGGAAGAATCAAACTTCATCCTGCTGAGTAATGCCTAACTCCATGAAAAGGTTTGTCCTGAAAAATCAACCACTAAGACTTGCTGCTTGGTTTATCAATGGATAGTATTTATTATATAGTGTGTTTAATGCTGATTAATACATAGCCGGACAATACAATGACAGCAAAATATGCTGAAATGAAGACGTACTTTAACTGAAAGCGGATTTGTTTATTATTCTTTCAGTAGAGTTTAGAATCGGCACAAAAGCCAAATATCACCAGTGATTTGATCTGGATGCAAAACTGCATCTACATAATAAAAAAATCGATAAGTCGGTGGGTTGCTAGTCAAGTAATTGTTTTAAGAAAGTTGTAATTATACAGAATTTATTCATTCATTTATTTATTTACTTTTTTACATTATCACCAACTTATTTTGGGTAAAAGTAGGAAAAATAATACTTCTTTCTGAAGAAATGTGAAGTGAACATATGCAAATCCATACGTTTTTTCTCCAGTGTTTTACCACCTCAAGTTGTTTTCATTAATGTAAATATATACCTCATTGTAATGTTCTTGACTTGTTATATTTATCTTTCAATAAAAAATTGGTATGCCCTTAAAGTTTTTTTCTGTGGTATCAAAAATGGTACAGAATATCAATATTATTATCATATTAAAGTTATAAATTAAATTCCCCAGTGGAAGTGCCACCATAAATATAGTTTAAGTCTGTGGGAAACAATGCTTGAAAATTCACTGTTAGCAGCGGACATTCAAAAACAACACAAGACGCGTTTGAAAATGTGTTTGAGTGCGAATTAAAAAGGGTCAATTTATAGATACATAATAACTTTGGTTAAGTTGATATCAAACTTTCTCAGAGAGTTCGTATCATGTTTAGCTGTCTAGTACACTATCGTAACTGATCCTGAACTGTTTTCTGGTATACGTTGCACAGTCTAAAGTAGTGCCCAGATGTTCATCCATCAGCAGAAGCTCTTTCTGGCTCTCTTACATATGAGACATGGCATCCTCGAACAGAACAAGGTTTAGAGCCGCATTGACTTCGTTGTAGCTGTCAAGAGCTTCCAGCAGGGTCTTGTTCAGGCTCCCCCAGGACTGCACCACCATGTATTTGGGTTCACCGATGCCCGTGGCGAAATGGCAGTACATATTCATGGCCTTGGTCTCCTCTAGGGTCTCCTCCATATCCTGGTGGGAATAAAAATCAGCCTTAAAACTCCATGAAATATTAAAAGGTGAATAACTAAGGTTGAGCGCTGCAGCCTTGGGAAGAAACTTATGTAAATCAATCGATCGCCACCCTGAGAATTCATAGCTGTCTGAGATCTTCCCCTCTCCAAAACCAATGGAAATCTGTGTATTTCATGTGTTGATAAACATGTGTGTGTATGTCAGGTGATTAGATGTTGCTTTAAAGGCGAGCAGAGGTAAATAAGGAAAGTGTGATTTATCTCCTTCCCTTTCCTGCAGAGAGTTCGCTCATAAGTCTCAGGAGGAGTGGAACCGCCGAGAGGAAAACAGCAGAAATCATTTTTTCCCCCAATTTGGTGGACTGGCAGGGTTTTGCTCTGATTAGCATTGGCCTTTAATGACTCTCTCCAGTCACAAAACTCTCACCTCGTAGAACTTTTTCACCATTTCAGACTGCAGCTTGTCAAAGATGTCAAAATCTTTGTCTTCCACCATCTTGTCACGGTAAACCCGGTTGGACTCGTGAAGGTAGATCTTCAGCAGGTCCTGAGGAGTCTTCAGACACTCGCTGGTGCAGAACAGGATGCCCTGAAATCAATCGGACAAACTGTAATAACAAAAAGTTATCGTTTCTCCTGACATTTCAAATGTCAAACTACAGCATTACATTTTTGCATGCATCTCAGTGGCAAAGCAATAAAACAAAAGCATAAAGTGCAGATATCATTACAATTCAATGAAGAAAGATGCTCAAAACACTGAATTGTTGGGAAAGAACTACAACTGAGCACCACTTTAAACTCTATAGTCTTCTAAAGAGACTAAGAGGGATTTCAGGCACCAGAACAGGTGTAGTTTTTAAATTTCATCATTGAAACATTGACATCCTTGTGTCACTACACTGCTACAGGTCTTTAAAAGTGACCGAGACACTATCATCAATGTCCAAAATAAGAGGATCGTTCAAAACATTGACCCGGGAACCTCGGGTAAGACCAGTAGTCATCCTGCATGCTCAAATGGATCCCTGAAAGCATCCTCTGGTGTGATTCAGAACTCAAATTCATACTGATTAACCGTCAGGAGGAAGGATAAACAGCCTCTCGGCTGTGAGGTCCATACACCCTTCCAAAGAGTGTCTGACGCTGGATTTACAGCGAGCATCTGTCTGATTTCTCCTCAGCATTCATTCTGTCACTCGAGCTCCTCTGACTTTGCCACAGCTCTTCATCACTTGAGAATGAGCTCTATTCTAGCACAGACCTGTCTGAACACACCACGTTTAGATGCTGTTAACGCTACATAAAATCTCTCGAAACAAAGTATAACCATTTAAGTTCTGAATCAAAATAATACTGCAAAAAACATGTCTATTTTAGTCAGACATGTCTCCTGAATCCTAATTGACCATCCAGCAAACCTGCTATTCCATGAATTCCTAAATCTACTCGACATCGCTGGATGTTTCATCAGATTATAAACGACCTTAAAACACACTTTGCATATTCTCACAATCTTTTTTTTTCTGAACCACATTTCCACATGTGAAATTACATGTAATTGTTTGTTCTGTCTTAGATGAATTATTTTATTCATATGTACACATTTTTTTAATGCACTTATAATTGTTAATCACTCTTTGTTTTATCAGTTTTTATGACCAGTATAAGAGTATAAAATCCATAAATAGCTTCGCTTTAAAAAGTTTTAAAAAATAAACAATGTTTCAGACAAAGTTGCCAATAAATTCAAATAAAAAAGTTTGTTTAATAATCAGAAAGGCAGAGAGGAATTCAGATGAATTGATTAAATTCTGAAGCTGTAAATGCTCCATAAATCTGAACCTGCTGCTGCTGTTCATTATTCGGCGCTCCTGCACTGCAGTGAATCTCAGTCACACACTCTCTTCAGACGCCATTTTCACAGCGATGAGCCTCCTTTGAAAACAAATAAATCAAACCGATGGCCCATCGCTGCTCAGTGAGATACAGGTCCAGTCACGGCTGGACAGCGCCTGAGGAACTCCGTTCTGATGACATACGGCAGTGCTTCCCATCCAGTCCTCAAGGGAGCCTAATTATCCGAGCATTTCCTCACACCCGGGCTATAAATGAATGACTCCACGTCAATCACACGCTGAAATGAAGTACCTACCGGCAGCATCTGAAAAAATACAAGTTTTCCACCAAACTTTTTTAAAATGGGAAACTAATTTTTGCCTGTGGGCCTTTTAATTTTTTTTAAAGAGTTCACAAAAACAAATTGGATAATATTGCGCCTTTGGGGCCCTCTCGGTGTAACAGCAGACTTTTAATACTGTGTATCGCCAACCAATTAAAAAGGTCCGAGAAATAACCAGCAATCGCCGCTGTCTCGATTCAACAGAAACACTGAACATGCAGTCAAGATAGGTCAAAAAGAGTTGCAGACGAAGCCTTATGGAAAGCTCAGAGGGAGCGTGCCGTGAGAACGGCTGTGAGGCAGTGGTGCGTCTCTGTCCTCCGGCAGCTGAACTGTGAGCTGAATTAGTAAGGCAGAACTAAGGGCCGCACTTCAAATGTTCCTTCAGCTGCGTCTCATCTGCTCCTTTCTCCCGCTCTCATTTCGCTTCATTACTCTGGCTGCACCCGCAACAAACGGGAGCTTCAGAGGCTATTCTCTTCTTTTCCAGCTTTCATCATCGCTAAAGCGAGGAAACGGGGCTCAGTAAAGCCATTTTAAAACAATGAAATCCAAAGACCGTTTGTCTAATCCGGCACAATAAGAAGAACTGGGACAGCAGAGCCGCACTTAAAAGGTGGACGGACTGAACTGTTTATGCATCTGGATGAGGATGTTGACTTTGACAATGATGTTTAACTAGGTTGAGAATGGAGTGGATTTAAATGTGACCACAAGCGTGTCTGCTAGTTAGAAGAGAAAATCTATTTTGTGCATTCATTAAAACTAATTTTATGCTTTTATCACAATGTGCACATGAAACAAAATCCATGGTTGAATGAATTATTAATTTCTGACTGCAAAGAGAAACACATCAGAAGCTGATACTGTAGGTGGCTTTCTGACAGCGCTGTTTTCATGACCT
Organism: Schizopygopsis malacanthus; assembly: GCA_027474115.1. Taxonomy (NCBI): domain Eukaryota; kingdom Metazoa; phylum Chordata; class Actinopteri; order Cypriniformes; family Cyprinidae; genus Schizopygopsis; species Schizopygopsis malacanthus. The sequence goes on from CM049883.1 coordinate 25,691,071, forward strand.
GTTCTAGAGTTAATCAATCTGCATCTCATCTCAACGTGTTAGAGAGAAATTACTCTTCAAACTCAGAGTTCATGACTTGAATGTTAGACATAGACCAGATTATAAAAACTTTCTCCAGCTGAAAAGAGCGAGACGGAACAGCAGGTAAGTCATTTCCTCACACTGATTGCCGGGATTAATGCATGATTACTGAAAGATGACAATTCACATCCGTCGGAGTGTGATCGGAGTACCTGGAATATGTTGGAGAGGTCGCGCAGGTTGAAGATGTAGTGAAACTTGATGGCGGTGGGCAGGAAGGTTGCGGTGATGCGCTGATGGAAGGCCAGGGCCAGCTGCACCAGCTGAGAGCAGCTCTTCTGCAGAACGGCTGGGAATCCCTCACCGCGCAGATGCTGACTCAAGATGCTGCAGTAGATGGTGTTCAGAGCCTCCACACCAGGAAACGAGAGCGCAAACACCGAGAAATGCCTCTGAAACAAACCAAGTGTTCAATAATTAAACCACACGCTTGCGTTTCGACAGCTCACATTATATCACACAGCTACAGAATACAATTATACGCTGTATCATGTTTTGATTCCCAACATTCTTCAAAATGTGTTCAGTAGAAGAAAGACACTCATACGGGTTTGGTGAACTGTACTATCTATAAAGTCTTATGTTTTATATTCGGCATGGCTGCATGTATTTCAATAAAAATACAGTAATATTGTGAAATATTAGTTTAAAATAGCTATTTCCTATTCTCTGAATCCTGTGATCAAAGCTGAATTTTCCAGTCTTAAGTGTCACATGATCTTCAGAAGTCATTATAATATGCTGATTTTATGCTCAAGAAACATTTCTGATTATTATCAATGTTGAAAACAGTTGTGCTGCTGAATATTTTTGTGGAAACCATGATACTTATTTTTCAGGATTCTTTGATGAACTGAAAATTCAAAAGAACAACATTTATTTGTAATATACAAAAAAAAAAAATTCCAAACATCTGATCAGTAGTGTAAATGTATTAATGACTCCTAATGTATTTCATGTAAATCTAACAATATTGTTTTTTGTTTAGCTTGCAAAAGCTATTATTAAACCAATTCAAATGGCAAGTGAAATATTTTTGGGAAAATACATTTAAAGGTTGAAAAAAAACTGGAAGCATTTAAAAAATAAAAATAAAAAATGTAACTTCTAAACGGCAGTGTGTGGGACTGTACTTGTGAGGACCAAATGTGAGGACATTCTACTGGTTCCCACTAGTTAAAACGGTATATAAATCAGCCGGAAGATTTTGTGTTTTGCACATGTTTCTGTAACGGGTACGTTTAGGGGCGGGGTTAGGTGATAGAAAATATCATTAACCTGATAGAAAATCCAATGTAAGTTATAGTGAATCAAACGCGTGTGTGTGTATTTATATAGTGACAGACTGTGCTGTAGAATCTCTGATATCAGTACCTGCAGGCGAGGGTTGATGGTGAAGCTGCCGGACGTCGGGTTCATGCAGGACACGTACTGCACATTGTGAATCTCCTTCAGCTGCAGCTTGCTCCTGTCGTACCTGAGAGGACACAACGTTCGTCAGTCACACACAAACACGCTCTGTATGCACGGTGCATCTGCGCTAAAGCCACTGCGGCTCACAGATACACTGACTTCAGCTGCTCTCAGCTCAAGTCCCATCTAACAGACACACCAGAGACTCTGCAAACCAACAGCAGACACACCGCCCTGCAACCGGGCCATCTCAACCAATACACAGTTAGGTCCATGTATATTTGGACAGATGGACACTGACACGATTTGCAGAATTTCGGCTCTGTATGCCACCAGAATAGAATTCAAATGAAATAATGTTAACTCAAGGGGTTGAACAAAAATATAACATAAAATGCTTAGGAATTACAAACATTTTTATACACAGTCCCCCCATTTCCTGGGGCTCAAATGTAATTGGACAAATAAATATAACTATAAATAAAATGTTCATTTTTTTATATTTTGTTTATAATCCATTATATAACTGTAGCTTGAATATGTTTTGTCAGCAGCTAAAATAATAAAAATTGTTCCTGTGTCCAAATATGTATGGACCGAACTGTATGCTGGTTAACACCATAAAACACTCACGTAACCAAAGCCATGAATTTAGCAATGAAATGATCCACCTGAGCAAAGACACACGCACCATCATAACAAGTGTGTTTGTGTCAGATCGTTTAATAAATGACGCTCAGTACCAGTGGCTGTAGTCCATGTGCTGGCGGATCATCGTGTGCGGCTGCACCGTCCCGTACTCGTCCACCTCCGGCATGTTCATGTCATCGATGAAGTAGATGAGGCGCTTGCTGCCTGGTGGCCCGTAGTTCCTCCCTGCCTTCTTCTCCAAGGGCTTCTCTAAAACAGCTGCAGGGAAGACGCTCATTTCTTCAATGCTTTGTGAGCACAGATTTAACACAATTACATGAAGTTAAAGAGTTCATAGACAAAGTCTCATCATCGGGAAGAAACTTAACAAGAAAACTGCAGTTCATGAAAAATAGGATGGCACTGAAGAGGGTTTGACTATTAGATATGTTTTATAAAGTACTATCTAACGATATTAATATTCAATGTCTGTATCAGCACATTAAAACTGTTTTTGATTGGTCATATCTTAACAATCTGTTGAAATTATATTAACTTTGTTTTAATTGCATGCATTTTAATAGATATTATTTGTTTATTTTGCACCCTAGTCATATGTATTAATAAACTAAGGCTAAAGTATGTTATTATGATTGTAATGCGTGTGAGTAAGTGAACGGACACATGGCTAAACATGCTGCAGAGTGATAAATATCAAACCAACAGATTGCAAAGACAGCGGAGGACAGCGGCACAGAAACAGCTGATGCTGGGGGGAATGTTTGCTTTAGATCACAAGAATCTGTCACTGTCAAAAGGGCTTGAAGTTGCACTTCTGCGTTCAGGGTCTAATGTTTCTGAAAACACACACACACCCTGTAACATGGCTGACGTGGTGTAGTAGTTGAAGGGTACGTTTTTGATGGCGTATTTCTCCGGGTCTAAAGAACCCAGTTTGTCTCCCACCAGAACAGATTTTCCGTTGCCGGCGTTGCCCACCAGCATGACCGGACGCCTCCTCTCCAACAGACGGTCCATGAAGTAGCGCACGCGGATGGTCTCTGTGGTGTGGACCAGGCAGGCCTGCAGGACACAAACACAATGACCTTCATAACTCCACAGCTTTCAGAGATGACCACTGATGTGATGGCCATCATGAGCTGCTCGTGTGCAGCATCGCAAGCCAGATTCAAGATCACTTGATCTTGACCAATTCTAAGCAGCGTCATGTGTACAGCATCTTTTGTGCATAACACAAAAAAACATCCCAGACAGTAGACAAATTGAGACGAATAAATAAATAATTCATTCAAGATTTAAAAGTATGGATGACTTTATGGTATGGATAATTACATCCATTTAAAAACCTAATTAGAAACTAAAACCAAAACCATTAAAAACAGCTTGTTAACCTGGACTTAAATAAATGCCAGCTGGAATTGAAGATAAAATTAATTAAAAGAATGAAAATAAATGATTTAATGAAATTTTATAATTTCTATTTTATCTCAAATATTAATTTAAAATGTATATATATATATATATATATATATATATGTGTGTGTGTGTGTGTGTGTGTGTGTGTGTGTGTGTGTGTGTGTGTGTGTGTATCTTACCATCATCCAGTCTGTCTGGAATGACAAAGAAAAAAGAACAAACTGAGACAGACTCAATCCAGAAGATGCTACAAGAAACCTTCCTTCAAAGCTACAGTACTGTTAAAAGTTTTAGGCACTTGTGTAAAAATGCTCAAAATGAGGATGCTGTCAAAATTAATGCCATAAATAGATTTTCTTTATCAATGAACTTCTATAAACTAAATTAAATCAGCATTTGGTGTGACCATCGTTTGTGTTTAAAGCAGCTTTTGCCCTCGGTGCACTTCTTTCAGGAAGCTTTGCAGGAGGTTTCTTGAAGCATCTTGGAGACGTTGCTACAGTTCTTCTGGATTTAGTCTGTCTCAGTTTCTTCATGTCATTCCAGACAGACTGATGATGATCAGATCAGATCTCTGTGTGGAGCACTGGCTGTTGTCAGACAAAAATCTCACTGGATTATTACAACTAATGGTAAAATGAATGTTTGTAAATGTATTGACGCACTACAGCAAAAGATAGAAATAACTGACTTAAAACTATTGTGTAGCTGCTGAAAATACTAGTATTCTAATCATTTTGGCCACCACTGTGCATATAAATTATTACTAATATACATATACAATAACACTGGTAATCCAACTATTTAGTCTGGCTTTTACATAGCACCTTGGGATTTTATGGTTCTAGTATTTACATGTTTTATTTATCATCATCATTCTATTTGGCTTTTTTAACCTTTATTAGTTAACCATTATTATCTTAGCGTTTTTATGGTCAGTTTATAATTTTGCCCAGTTTTATTGAGAAAAAAGAAACTGAAATAACACTGCTTTCATGTGAGGAGTGCTGACTATGTAGACGTCACAGCTGCCCATGCAGTATTGTCAACATTGTAGTATTTACAGGGCAAATGTTGTCAGACTGCTGCACTTTGTAGAACTACAAACAGAAACACATCAGTACCCACCTGAAGAGGGATGTCAGGATCCATCACAAATTTGGGAAGTATTTTTGACCAGGACTCAAATTTCTTGCTCTCGGGATCGATGTAGTAATCGAATACGGTTCCTTGAGCCGGAAACTTCACGGTTTTGAACTCTGTCACCCACCACTTACTGAACTCCACCCTGTAATCCACCAGCTGCAGCGAAACACACACACGTTACAAAAACAGTCGTTATTCATGATGAAATCATGTGGAAAGGAGAATACACAGCGGTTTGTGAGCGTGACTTTAAGGCTCAGTCTGTAATTTAGTCACATCAGATCCACCTGATCCTGGAACATGGTTCCTCCGAAGGCCCAGACAGTTGCGAAGACAAAATAGAGCTCATAGAGATCCTTATGGCTGTCTGGAGGAGTGTGTTCTGGGATCAGGAGACACTCCAGGAGGAAGCAGAGCATCTGGACCATACTCTGCTCAGGAACTGGGATGATCTTCTTAAATCTGGAGTAGGACAGAAAGCACACGCACGCACGCACACACACACACACGCACACGCACACGCAAGCACGCACACACACACACACACACACACACACACGCACGCACACACACACACACACACACACACACACACCTGATTTACCTTTCAAAATACACATTTGGCTCTAGCTGCATGTCCTGAAGCTGAATTTTATTCACCCTCACAAAGACAGAAAGAGTTCTTCGAAGTCAAATTAAAACTGACTTCAGTGAATACATACTGACTGAAGAGTTTGCCGGTCTCGTACTATAAAGGGAGGACAAACTCACACACCAGCAGGTCAATCAAGATCGTCTGAATGAGGATAATACTGAGAGACGTTTCTCCACTGTTTCTCTGTGGCTGTAACGTGACTGTAGAATAAACGGAGCCGGACTGACGTGAACTGGTTTTTGTTTGTGCTGCTGATTGGAAATGGTCTTCCTCTCTGTTCATGCTAATTTGAGTTTGGTTTACAAGAACATTATCTGAAGAGTTATTATAGTTAAATAAAACTAAAACCATAAAAAATTAAATTGTTGTTACTTGAAATAAAATAAATGTTAAAAATGAAATATAAACAATTTTTATTTCAGCTAGTTGGCATCATCATATAATTTCAATTTAGTTCAACCTGATGTACTAAAATAATCAAAACTAAAATACAAATGAATAAAAACTGAAACAGCACCTCAGTGATACTAAAATAACACTAGTAAAGGCTACATGAAGCATGTAGAAAGTTCATGAATATTAATTAGTTCATGCTGACATTGCTTAATCTTAGAACTCTCCGTTATGGGACCTATAATTAATATTAACGAGCCAAGTGTTTACGCTCAGAACTCAGAAAGGGCACGTGATTTTTATCTGGACAGATATGGTCATGACAAGAATCATTCATGACTCTACCTTGACCTGAGCGTGTCGAGGCATGATGGGAGGTACTTGTCAAACAGAATGGTCAGATTGGCCTTCTCTGACTGGACTTCCCTCCCGTCAATCCAGCTGGACACAGGAGGATTCCAGCCTAAATCCGCAGGGTTGATGTACAAAATACCTGTTTGGAGACACATCGGTAAAATACTGAGATTAAAAGTTCTGGGTCTCATTCAGGGTGTTGTTTATTGGACTAGGACGTGTTGTGAAAGATGCTTATATACTTAAAATGCACTTTATTTTGATAGTCCACTTTAGACATTCTACTAACTAGAAGTAACTCTGTAACTACATGTCAACTAATTATAATTAATTTTCAATTGCATATCTACTAACTCTCAGTAGTGTAGGTTTAAACTTTAGGGTTAGTAGAATAAGTTGACATATACTTGCAAAGTTTCTCATAGTCAGTATGTTGTATGCTGTGGACCCCTCAAAATAAAGTGTTAGAAGATATTAAGCAGACCGTTTACTAATACTCCAATGACTGCTGGTTGACATGTAGTTGCAAAGTTACTTACTGTTAATAGACTGTCTAAAGTGGACTATAGAAATAAACCAACATGTTTGTTTTTAATTTGTAGCTTTAAATTGAGGTGATTGTTTGACCACAAAGGCAAGCTACCGTTTTAAAAGTACCATGCTTCACTAAACTGTACATTACTACATTTGATCTGCAACTACACTCAGATCTCAGTTACAGTTACAAAAAACCCTATAGATCAAATAGTAGAGAATGGTGCCAGCAACACCATGGTCCTGGGTTCAATTCCCAGCGCAAGCAAGAGCTGAAATCTGAAATAAAATGTCCACATTAAATGCAATTTACGTTGCTTTGAATTAAAGCATCTGCCCCCCAAAATAAAAATAAATAAAAATAAAGCATTTGAACATATTACACTGAATTTTAACCCTGTACACTAACAGTGAGCAATCTACACTGAATATCACATAAAAACATAAACAATTACAATTACATAAAACTACACATTATATTTATAATATTTTTCATAAATTAAAATATTCAAATAAATAAAATGTATTAATCAATAATACTAACTAAAACATTAATGTAACACATAATAATATTATTATACTATTCTGTACATTGCATCAATAAAACAATAAAATAAAAAAAACATGCAAGTCAAGCAAAAATATGTGAATAAGTTTATTCAATTTAATCTGATTCCTAATTCTCCATATGGGATATGAGAGTGAACTTTTAGATGACTGTCTAATTAGTACCCATGCAACACTATATTATATCAAACAGAGATGTTTAAAAAAAAAAAAAAAAAAAAAAAAAGCTAGATTAACAAAAAGCATAAATATTATTAGGAAAGCAGTGTTTTGACATCCTGTACCATCAGCAGCATCGTTGCTGTTAGTAAGTTAGTTAGAGTGAGCACTGACCGGCTCTGGAGACGGTGGCTGGAGTGGCGGTGCGGAGGTGACTGATCTCAAACAACAGCCTCATGCTCGGGTTCAGAGGAATCCTCTCATTACTGGCCAGCGTCAGCACCTAGACACACACACACACACACACACACACACACACGTCATCTCAGCTATAGGTCACATAAAGGCGAGGCTGGTTCATGCGTTCTCTTTCATAAAGATATCTGAATGCTGCGTGCGAAAGCTGATATTGAGCTGGAGTTCTGGCTGTCTCGGCTTTACCTTGTTATCATCCATTACTGTGTTCAGCGACTCAATCCACATCGGATCGATATCACCATCCAGGACAATCCACTTGGGCCCGGTGTGACTGATGTTAGCCAGCTCACGCATGATATTAGAAAAAAGGCCTGCGGGGGAAAAGCACACGTTTTGAGTCTGGCATTGGGCTGTGACAGAAGCACTGGAAACGGCGTCGGCCCTCACCGTCCTTCCACTCGCGCGTGGCCGGGTTTATAATGCCGAACAGCTCGTCGTTGGTGACTGCTTTGGGGTTGAGGTCGGCCCACATGGCCCTTCGCTTCATGTTCTGATACGTCTTGTAGAGAGACTTGAGGACCTGGGATTTGCCGGTGCCTGCGTTTCCCACCACGAACACGGAGTGACGGACGGCCAGCAGCTCCTCCAGCTGGACCACCTGAGACACAGACACGCATCACACTCAGAACACGACCGTTTCTGTGTTTCTGCTATAAAGCGCACACAGGAGAGACAAACTAGCAGGACTGGCTAAAGGCAGTTTCAGCAGATCCGGCCTGTCAAAGTATCTAGTGGTTTTCAGCACCGCTGTGACTTCACGCCAAACATTTCAAAACAAAAACAACAAAAAGTTTGAGAAGTCTCTTCCCTGTGCTGTTTAATGGCACCTCTGGCAAACACAGACAGTGAAGCTGTGTGCGAGTTCAGTTTTGGGAACGGGCCGGTGGATCTGCAGTCCCGCAGGAGCACAGTCTGTCACTGTGGTATTGTTTTAATAATGCACATGTTTCCTACAGTGAAGACTCAATACTACTAGGGAAACATTACAATTCAATCATTTGATGTGTTTAAAGCTAAAATTTGTAGTGTCAGCACCACTAGCGTCACCAGACAGAACTGAATCTACAGCACAAAGTAATAAGGTTTGCTCTTCTTAGCAAATCGAACACATAAGGAGCAGTCTGAGCAGTGTGACTCTGACTCTGAGTCAGTTATATTTAGTGAATCATACTCACAGTGAGACTGTAAATCACTCGTGTTTATAACTGGTTGTTCCTGACATAGTAGTATTAGATAAAAAATGTATGAAATATTTAGGGTTTCAAGCACGTAGCCCTGACATCCTATTGTAATTTCTACGATTTTCAAAGATTACAGTCAGTCCACAATGTCACCAAGGCTTGCCCTGATCGTCCTAACGGGGGTGCTACAGCGATCTAAAGTACAAAATCATTCATAACTGTCAAAGCGCTTGTCGCAGACTCAAGTGTCTTATATCATCAAGAGGAACATTTTTGGCTATGTTGGATTTTTTTTATCTGTTAAGCTGCACGAGGACGCTGGCGCTCTGAACGCTCTTTGTTTGCATTAAAAACATACTTTTGCAAAGTTGTTCTGTGTTTTTCACCCGATCGGAACCAAACCATTGCAGGAAAATTATCTTCAGAGTGAATAAGCCTATAAACTATTATTTAAAAAAAGAAAACGCAGAGGGACACCAAAAGGAACAAGAGGAACACGCAGAGGAACCTACGCAAAGGAACACCAAAATGTTCAAAAGAGGCTGGGCCACTTTTCCTAAACAGTTATAACTTTTCAACGGAATGAGATATTTACACCAAACTCAATATGCATATTTAAGACCTCAATCTGAGGTCACATGAGAAAAAAAAATAATAATAATTGTGTGGTACTAAAAAAGGACAAAAACGTAAAAACGGCTATAACTATGTATCATTAGTTGACTTGACAAACATGCAGTATCTGTGGCTAAAGTGTACCGGCTGTCTATTAGCATGTTCGTGTATCTAGAAAAATGTGTCTGCCATCAGCCAATGAATTTCGAGCACCTAATATATTGGGGTTAACGGAGGCCAAACGGAGCGAAAATCATATCCCTTGGTCTGTGAGAAAATTTGAAAGAAATAGCCACTGGGGGGGGGGGGGAGGCTTTTCACACATACACACGGTGTTCATATCATATGATAGATCGCCTCATTATGAACACCTATGCATCGGTCAATCAAATTGTTAAAATATGAGATTATGTGAAAAACCTACTTTTGCAAACTACTCCTAGGTTTTCAGCTCAACCTTAAAAACAAACAAACAAACAAACAAACAAACAGAAAACACTGCAGTACAATTCTCTAGACTCTCTAAGTCAATAATTATATAAAAAAAATACTTTACACTTTGGTTTGGATACCGTATAACAAGGTCATTTAAAAATGGCCATGGCCAAATAAACCCCAAAGCCTATAATTCCTAAACTAAAACTCAAAATGTAATGAAACTAGGTGAGCATATGCAGGCAGAAAAAACATGCCACCTATATAGATTATGCTATGAAGGGAGCTACAACAGATATACAAACAATAAAGAAACATCATATTTCTATGGCAAATTACATTACTCACCATAGAATAGATGTAATTTATGCAAGAATTACATTATATGGTCAATTAAATTAAGCATGCTTGATCTCTAATGTTATTGTATTATTTGATTTATAATACAAGTCATAAGACGCTTCAGATGATAAAAACATATTCCAGGAAATATGGTAGCTGCTTAAACTCTGACAGAAATACTACAGATCGTTTCATAATGACATATTACAACGAAGTACACAGACTGTAGTTTTACCGCGGTTAAAACTCCACATTTAGATGATTGCTGGAGCATTACGAGTATGATAAACATTTTTACAGTGAGCCGCTTCCCTCTGAGAGCCAAGCGCAGCAGAAGCACAAGATTTTCCTCTTGGATCTGATGGCATGTTCAATCAATGGCATTGATGCAGCTCCCCGTCGGGCTCTTCAGCGCTGCTTTGGCATCTCTGAGGGTTTGCTGATTGCTGCTTTGATCTGATGTCTATCAGAGATGTGGCTAAAGTCCTATTTAAGTATGCACCTCTTCCTCCTCTTGCACCTGCCCTCCAGCCAGTCAGAGCACGGACGGTCAGACGGGCCGCAGCACGCTAACCTGCGTCTCTCCTCTCAATGTGAAGGGGTTAAACACGGTGGAGCGCCGGCCTCTGCTGATGGAGTGCTGTTATGCTGTTTCTGTGGCTCTTTGACCCATGTGAGATTGCACTTATTTCCCGTGGCTCTGCTGAACGCAGCGGCTGATATACAGAGCTCATCCTAATGCTCAGAATTAGAGCTGTGCTCCGGCACCTGAGGCGCTATTACACTGTAATTCCTGCTATCTTTGATTTGTCCAATATATCCACTTCCAGACTGCTTTGACACTAATGTCTATTTGCTTGAAACACAACAGCAGGTTTATGGCTCTAAAAGGAAGATAATGCGCAAACCGAAGAGGAAAAAATGCGAGCACGGCATGGATCAGGACTGCACTGGTTCAGTGGATGATTCATTGAGTCCTGATGAACCTCGAAGTCGCCTGTCAATCACGAACTGACGTGAGGTCAATGGTTATTACTAGTTTGAAGACGTACCTTTTGAAATCGTTGTTTTGTTTCTCCTCAAACGATTTCTAGTTTCAAAAGGGACCAGTGTGAGATCTTTGCCAAAAAGTGCACAAAATGACAAGCTGTCTGGAACGGAGTATGAGAGCGGACTGAAACGACAGCAATTTCCCATCAGTGCTCAAAGTGTTCTGATCGGCTTCTTCATTTCTTGCTCCTCGATGAGGACAGCACGCCTGAAGCGAGAGATGTCGCTTGCTTTCAAAACACCTCACACAACTCCTGCAGCAACACTTAGCTGATTAATCATTACATTAAATCATTGGCTGTCCGCTGTTTGGCCATTTTCAAATTATCGACATCGTTTGACAGTCATGTCCACTTGGTTAATTAATAGACATGTTTATTTTTCTCTCTTGCCGATTTCTAATTCTACTGACATTTTTTGCCAATAGACTGATAATAACATACAATTTCTTTTTTTATGGATTTTGAGTAAAAATGTAGCATAAAATCAGTGGGGGGTGAAGTACTTGAAATATTATACCATATAATATTTTAAAAAGTAGGACAAACAAAATTTGTGGTGAAAAATAGTACACAAATAAACCGTATAGACGTGGCATGGTGTAAAATGTGTTAACATTAAGAGGAACACTATGCAAAACACACTAGATTTAATTTATAATAATCAATTCAAAAATTCGGCATTAGTAAGTTTTCATGCCATCAGCTACACTCACTTTTGACAAGATCATTGAATCTGTGAGTTGCTGATTCAAGAATAGCTGCAATCGGATCAGTTTGATTTACGAATGAATCCTTCAGTGTGATTTGTTTTCCAAAATAAATATAGATCAGTATATCAGTATATAGATCACCTTCAGCACAAAGTTGTCCTCGGCCTGCAGCTTGAGATCCAGCACGGACTGCTTGACGTATTTCTCGAAGTCCATGTCCCGTTTGCGAGGAACGTCAAGCGCTGGGAACAGGTCCAAGATCAGGCCCATGAACACAGGCATGTCATCAGTCACAATCTTAGGGACGTTAAAGTCTCTCAGCGCTCTCATCAGCACCTGATCCTCCGCTCTGCCCGGATCACCTCTCTTCAGCGAACCAGCCACAACCAGCACCGACTTAATGGCCCGCAGGCCCCAGTCATAGTGATCCTGAAACAGGACGACACAGGAGAACACAATGAGAGAACCACAACGAGAGAGAGAGAATCAGTCACAGAATCACTGAGTGGAATCAGTGCAGCTACTGCAGCTGAAACGCTGTTACACACTGACTAATAACTAGATGAGGAGCGTTTGATGACAAACTTTGATGTTGGCTTGAAAAAGCCGGGTCTGAAAGTTTAAAATAACTTCAAAAAGGTTTAGATTTGAGGGATTTACTCAGAGAAGAAAGAGAAAGTCAATAAAATTGCATGTTTTAGCACAATGCTAGCATGTTTCTTGTATGTTTTAGCACATCGCTAGCATCTTATAACATGTTTTAACAATTTGCTAACATGATTCAACACATTGTTGTCATGCTGTAGCATATTGCTAGCATTATTTACCACAGTGCTAACATTTTTTTAAAATGTTACTTGAATAACGTGACTTATAATATCGGTTGCATGTCTTAGCACTCTGGAAACATCTTGTTAACATGTTTCTACAATGTTATACCACATGGAAAACATATTTTAGCACATTGCTAACATGAATTAACACGTTGCTAGCATGTTTAACATGTTTCTAGCATGTTTTAACATTATGCTAATATTTTGCTAGCATAGCTCCATCACACTTCAGAGGCTGCATCCTCCAGAGGTCGCATTTGAAGGCTGCATACTCATTCTCATTTTAGAAAAGTAACCATTAAATTGCAAAGTAAACAAAAAGAAGAAGAAATTACTGCATTTTAAATCTCACGAGGAATAACAATCAATTGTATTGTGGTTACTTTTCTTAAATAAGACATCCTTAATGACCTGCATGCAGCCTACAAATGCGACCTCCTCGCATGAGAAACAGCTCATATTTAGCACATGACTAACATGATTTTGGATTTATTAGTATGTTTTAAGACATGGCTAAAACTTAGCATGCTGCTAACATAAATTATCATGTTGTTAGCATGTTTTTAACATGCATCTAGCATGTTAACACTATGCTAGCATGTTTCTGACATGTTTAGCATTTTTAACATGTTGATAGTATGTTTAATATTGCTAACATTTTTCTAGCATTTTCATGGCTACATGAATTAGCATGTTGCTAGCATTTTAGCACGTTTAGCACTGTGATAGCGTGTTTTTAAAATGTTTAGCATTTTGCTAGCATTTTAACACAATATACCATGTTTAGCACACGGCTAGAATGAATTAGCATGTTTCTAACATGTTTTAGCACATTGCTAACATGAATTAACATGTTCCCAGTAATAGTGATGCTGAGAAAAACACGTTTTGACAAAAAACGAGAAGAGAAAAGCAATGAGAGAGACTTCGAATCAATGCAGCTACTGCAGCTGAAACACTGTGAATTATAAAGGCTTTGATTTTTCACTTTCACAGTCTGTACCAGATGTACATAAAAACTATTTATAGAGTAACATCAGTATGATAGCGGGATTGACAATTTTTTTTTTAGAAAGCAATTGGGTCTCATAACATCGCAATCAAATAAAATCACAATGACAGATAAACAAACGGCTGGGAAAACTGCTCTGGCTTAACGAGTCGAAGCCTTTATGTGAAACAGCTGCTAACCGCATTGGAGCGATAGTGTGAGACATCTAAACCTGTTTGGAGAGCAGCTCCTTGCACAGCTGATAGAGAGTGATGAACTTTCTGGCCAGAAGTCGAGCATCGAGGAAACCTTCGGCCACCAGCATGATCTCACAGATGAGCTCGAAATCTGGGACCACCATCGCACACGGCCTGCAGAAACACAACGAAACAATCATGACTGAGTCAGACGCAGCATACATGCAGATCAGGCCCGTCACGTTTACATACAGTCTATTATACAGTAACCGTCTACAGACATGTATTTACACACGGCTCATTCCAGCACTAAAACATTTGTTGCTCACGCTTCTTTTTGATAGTCCACTTTAGACATTATATGTCAACGAGTATTAGTCAACTGTTAGGTTAGGGTTCGGGTAAGTAGAATAAGTTGACACATACTTGCAAAGTTTCTTATAATCAGTAGAATGTACATTAAAATAAAATGTTAGCAGATATTAAGAAGATTATTCTACTAATATTATAATGAATGCATGTAACATCCTACAGTGATAATACTGTATGTACTTTTAGTTCTCATCTATTTTCATAACTTTTGACCATCTTTCTGGCACTGATAACTGCCTGATCCATAAAAATACATATGATATAATATAATAATAAAAAGGCATCAATTCAGAAAAAAGACACATTTATGGTAATTAACATAATCTGCATTAGTTGTAAGTGTTCATCTGATGGAGAACAACACCTGGCTGGAAATGCAGCTCATCTGTGTTTGAGAGCTTGATGTTTATGAATATGTATTATGTTTATGAGTATGCAGCCACAAATAAACTATAGGCGGTCAAATTAAAATGTGTTTGTGAAGGCTGACTCAACAGAGGAAAACAGATCTAATGGGACAAAAATGTATTTATTGTTTGAAATGCAAGAAAATAGTTTTAAATATGTTATGAAGAAGCACAAGATGCATCCAATCTCCTTATAACCAGGATGCAATGTTCATATTTAAAATGGCAGAAGTCCCCTTTACGAGCAAATGGCACCTAATGAAATGCAAATCCGCAGCGCACCTGAAGAGAGCCTTGAGGTTTTCTGGCAACTCAGTTCTGCCGGCGTAGCCCGGGTTCATGGTGATAAAGATGCCCACCGATGAGACCAGGTTCACATCCTCGCCCATGAAGTCAAACCTCTTCTTTTTGTCTCGAATGGCATCTTGAATACTTTTGACCTGATGGATCACACGTCAATGTAAATTGAACAGAATGTATGTTAGTTGCACTTAAACACTAACGAGAAAGAGAGAATCAATCAACACAAGAGAGCAAAAAGAGCACAACAGGGAGCTGGATGTCAAAATCTCATTCACTTAATAAAAAATCAACCTTTAAGAGAGACCAACCATGAGCTCTGAGATTGTTCGTGATGATTTAAACATCTGATGAAGACACTTGTTTATCAGAGCAGTCAATGTTAGTATGAAACATAGGCATAGGACTGCTCGCTAACATCAAGCTTTACATTATAAACAAGTTAGTCTGCAACTTTCTGTTTATGTACACGTTGGAATGTTTTGTATTAAATTTAAAACAAACTTTTTTGCACACACTGTACGTACATAATAAAATCAGATAAAATCTTACAACACTGAGCATATAAAGTAACACAAACATAAAAATGGCAAGAAGAGAAGAAACAGAAAATGATAAATGTAAAGAATGCAAAGAAAATAAATGGTCAAAACTTAAAAATATACTGTACATATATCAACTACAAAAAATGTAAACTCAAAAGAGCATTTTTATATTTCTAATCAATAAAACATCTATTTAAAAGTGTATTACTAGTATCATTACTACATGCTTCATGAATAATTAATTTGAGTATTTTTCTGTTTGTTTGTTTTATTGGCAAATCAATGTGACTTTTCTAGAAATGCAGAGCTGTTTGGTTAATGGCTTAAAGTCTTGTTTTAAGTATTTTATAAATCCTTTTAGAGAAAATCAATGTGAAAAATCCTTCCAGAAGCAAGGCCACTGAGAAGTGAGCGATCACAGTTACGCTTCATAACTCATTTACAGCCTACAGTACAAGAAACATGTCTTACTAGGATGAAAATGTGTTTAAACGGCCAAAACCTTGTTCCTTTCACTCCCTCCACTGACCTAGATGAAATAATCAAATTTAATTTTATATTACAAATTCATATTAGCCACTGGTCAGTGTGGAGAGAGAGGAATGGGAAGCACAAATGCTAGATCAGGATGCAGCCAGGCTGTGCTTTAAGGGAATATTTTCTGAAGCAACAATCAAAAGAAGACCTAATTGGATTACAGCATACAGTTAACTTGTCAATAGCTTGTGAGGATGGGTTTAGTGTCTGAAACAGCAACGAATCGGCCGCTCACAGCACTGAAGACACAGTCTGATAGGAGTTCAGGCTGCTAGCAGATAAACACTGACATTTAACATTAAGAGTGAGTCAGATATTGCTGAGAGCTGATGGAATAAGATATGAGGACTCTGCCGTGGCCTTACGTGAACTCCAAACCTCACACTATACACTGCCTTCATGATTTGTGCATGCTGTTCTATAGCAGAGCAGCTAAGCCAAGCACAGGCATGCATCACGAGCTGAAACAGCAGAAGAACCTAAAAGGGTGACCGGGACACAAGAGTGGAAATTACTGGGAAATATTAAAGGGTTTGGGTACTCAAAAACAAAAATGTAGTCATCTTTAATCTCTTTATTTATCTGACTGACTTTGTTCTGTTGAACTCCAAAGCAGATGTTTACCAGAATGTCCAAGCTGCTCTTTTCCAAACAATGAATGGTGTGAATGGTGACTATAGCATTTTTCACACATACGGTCTTGACTCATGAATTATTGGTAAACGTACTGTTAAGAGATCATGTGTAAAATTACCTTTTCAAAAACACCGGTAAAATTGTTCTGGCAATTTACCGGTGTGAGAAGTTGTAATGTTACCACTAATATAATGTCATATAAATGTCAAATTGTGCATGTCTGAGCGGGTGGAAGAATATGGTAATCTCAGATTTCATCTATTTCATATTCCATATCTTTTCTTTCATAAGTCTGCTGATTTAGCAGCTATACTTTCGCATTCTTTACTCTAGGAAAGCCGACCCATCAACACGCTCATAGGGGACTTTGGAGACCCACCAGAAATGTCCACTTAAGAGTAACCGGTAGTGTACAGGAGCATAAAGAAATAGTTCACCCAAAAATTATTTGGAAATGCTGGAATTCTACTCATAAGAATAAAACGCAGAGCGAGATTACCAGTATGAGCACGTACAAGTTCAGAACTCCCTGACGTAAGACGTCTACTCTGGGCCATTCATAACATGCTCTACTCCACACTGTTTACGGAAATCAAACAAAAGTCCTCTAACATGATGTCTCTGGACCAAAAGCAGCCATAAATGTAGTAAAAAAAAATATACATTTACCGGTAAAGTCGTTCTGGTAATTTTACCAGATTATCATATGACATCAAAAGTTACTTTTAAACTTCCTAAAAATATTCAATTCTATTATCAATTTTACTGGGATGAGAACTAAAGTAGAATTGAATTGATCTAATAATGACACTATTATCTTCTGTTGAGCAGCTGTACTGCAGATTTTGAATTAGTCTCCTATTGGATTCATTTTAGATCTGTGTTATTGTCCTGTTCATTACTGTAAAACTGCTTTGAAACCACCTGTATTGTATAAAGTGCTACTGTGACTTGAAGTTCAATTAAGTTCTTTTTTAGGACATTTTTCTAACCATCATGTGCATCAATACAGGTTTGTAGCAACATGAGAGTGAGTAAATGAGGACAGAATGATCATTTTTGTTTCCTATTCCATGAATTGCCTGGCTTGACAACAGCCTCGTTGTCCGTAACTAATGAAAAGATGAAAGCGAAGTGCCTGATATTTGGGGACACTCCTCTGTAAATCTGTTTCCCTCCCATGGTGAGCGGCAGTGAGGTGAACGCTGGAGCTGGTTCATTTGTCTTAATATTCATCGTCTGGAGGCCCTTCTGTTTGTTTTAGCTTAACCAAATGGAAAATTGATTCTGTCTGTCTTTGTGAGAATAAAATTTTAATGGACTACATCCGAGCAAAATATCCTCCTACTTTAAAAGGATAATGATAAAACGGCAGTCGGCCTGACAAACGCCTCGCTATCATTACTCTGATGTTCTGATTCACTCTAAATTGTTCTTCGTGACAGCTGCTCTCTGAAAACACTACAAAAGAAAAGGTAATTCATTTTTTATCACACCTTTTCAATGTCCTGACATTTCAGAGGGAAAATGTCTTTCTCGCTTTCAAAGGAAAAAGTTCACCTTTTCAGGAATTGGCCATTAAAACCCTTCACACTGTATCACAACAAAAAGCGTCTCAAGATGAACGAGCAGCTACACATCAAGCTCTTTATAACCATGCCCATCATCATCTTCAACATCATAGTTATTGTGAGAAAATTACGTCTGCCAGCGTTATGAAGATGATTCATTGGACTACAGTGTGTGCGTCTGCAGCGTAAACTCTGAATTGCAAGGCATAAAATCTCAATGGCAAACACCAGATGCCATGGCATTATGAGAGGATGTGACAAAAGCAACTGTTGTGAATCACAAAGGCAGTTTTCCTGATGCATTATATCTTTATTTTTAGGCAAACACTTCCCCTGGTTGCATGCCACATAGGGCTGTCGATTTAATGGTTTAATTTGGTGCAATTAATTATGGAAAATATAATGCATACAAAAAATGATGCAGCCACCCCGTCCAGACCTGTCCATCATCTTACACTGATGCAGTAGCTGATGAGCCTGATGCAGGATGACTGACAAAGCATATTAGAATGCAGTTTTATGAGTCTAAAATTCAAGATATGAGCGCAAAAAAATACCCTTATTTTATATCGTATGATATAGTTCAGTAATATCACACCAGCAAGAGTTCAGTTTCTCCCCAATACCTGCACAATTGCAAATATGAAGATGATTTATACAACAGTTCAATAACCAAGAAGTCAGACACAGTATTGTTCCTTTTGTACTGAATATTGACTGTTTTGATCAATTTCACAAACAGTTCTGCTAGGGCTTTACAGGTAATATTTTCATTAGCAAAATTGCTCAAAAACAGATAATATTGACAATATTGTGTCTAAAATGTAACACTATTAATTTACTGTTTATTTAACTCTCTTGTCAAATCAATATTACATTTGCATTCGTGCAGATATTCAGGAAATCTTCATATTTACAAGTAAATCTCTTGTAAAATATCATGATTTTTTTATATAATTTCATATTTCAACATTCATTACAAAAATTATATATATATATATATACATTTATTGTCATTATTTATGTTGAATCAAAATATTTATTTCTAATGCTATTTTAAAAAAAAGTCTAATGCTTTTCTTTGTCAACACAAGATCTTTTGGGGGTAACTTCTCATCCCTTACTGATGTGTGAGTATTTTACAATTCAATCGATTTAATTGGTGCATCATGTAATAAAAAAACAGCCCTAGTTTCCAGGTTTCTAAGGCAATGGCATAAATTGGGTTTATGCTGTTGTTTATTCATCAGGGTGTAAGTCACTCACCTGCACCGCCACCACTGAAAGCACCTCCACCGAGATCCTGTTGAACTCGTCGAAGCAGCCCCAGGCTCCAGTCTGCGCCAGGCCTTTGTAGATGTTGCCACACGACTGAGAAATACAGATCGAGCGAGAGAAACAGAGTTACGTGTGCATCGCTGGAAAGCATCAATCCCAACAAACAGAAGCATGTGAAATTATGCAGGCATCTTTTGTTTTCTAGAAACGAGCTCACGGTTCCTGCTCGGCTGAAATTCCAGCTTATAAACAAGAACAACAAATGCTAAGCAGAAGTTTTCTGGATGGATGAGCAGCATTTGCAAACCCGCATTCATATTCTAAACACTCAGTGTGTGTGTGTGCAGCGCTGGCTGAGACGTGATGAGAGATGACCGGGGGATTGATTGCGGGTGTCTGTGATCCTGAAGCCGTCTTCTCCTCTCTGCAGTCACAGCAGAAGTACACTGCGTCTCTATTATATAGAGCGAAGAGGAGGCCTGAATACTGACATGGCTTCAGATGTAAATAAAGCCGGTCATTAGAGCTTTACTAATCTGCTGGAGCCCGTGATGGGAGAAGTACATTAAGAAATCGCTCATGAGATGAAGGACGGGATCAGGTGAGGTGTAGAGGGAGTTTGGAGTTAAAGAGATAATTCACCCAAAAATGACAATTATGTCATCATTTACTCACCCCCAAGTAGTTCCAAACCTGTATGAATGTCTTTGTTCTGCCAAACACAAAGGAACAGAGAAGTTCTGGCGCACCATTGACTTCCATAGTATTTGGTTCCTATTATGGAAGTCAATGTTGCCCCAAAACAGCCTGATTACAAACTTTCTTCAGAATAATCTTCCTTTGTGTTTGGCAGAACAAAGACATTCATACATGTTTGGAACTACTTGGGGGTGAGTAAATGACAGAATTTGCATTTTTTGGTGAACTATCCCTTTAAGAGCTCGCTGTGAACTTGATTAGAAACTGTTCTGGATCAAAACGAGACTGGTTGAGTTGGAAACAGCAAACCACCGTACTATTCTTACCAGGGGCATTCTAGCTTTTCATCAATAACATGTCCTAGCATTATTATAAACAAATGGATTGTATAATTGTCTTTACCCGAGTCGTTCCTAAGCAATAGAGTTACTCTGTTGCTAACAAACAATACAAGGCATTTGCAAGTTTTGTGCAATGCATTGTAGCTAAAGATCACTTCACCCAGGGCTACTTGTTGTTCTCGGTCTTATAAAGTATTCAGTAGCAGTGAGAGAAACCACTGTACATTATTCAGCCTGTGAGTGAACTGTCCAAACTGAATCGTGAACCACTTCAGATCATTAAATTTAAGATCTGAGTGATTCATTTGCAAATGTGTTCCAGTTCTGACTCTAAACAGCTGACAGAAAAACACATGATTTCTGAAATCCTTTCATTATATTTCAGGTTTTACAGGACACTTCATATTCAGTAATACTGCATTATTGATTTATCTACACTGACACTGTTGGACGAGAATGAAACTGAATTGATCTGAATAATTAACTATTGCCTTCTAGAGCTGCTTTACAGCTGAACAAACTTTGTTTTCATAATTGATGGATTTGACAACATTTACTGAATATTTCTTACATTGACACTTACTGAACACTTATTGAACTGAACAAATCCATTTTTTTTAATTGTCTTCAGTTGAGCTGCTTTTGAATTTGTCTCATATTTGATGAAGTTTCTATCGTTGATTCTGTTTATTAACCTGCTTTGAAACAATACTGTACTGTTTAAAACACTATAGAAGTAAACGTGACTTGAGTCAGGTCAGCATACAGCAGCGGTTCTCAATTCCAGTCCTCGCGCCCCCCCGCTCTGCATATTTCGTATGTTACTCTTATCGCTTCAGATGTTTGTTCTATTGGAACGTAAGTGCCCTGCGAAGTGGACATCACAGGATATTCCTCCATGATTCCAGTTCGAAGCGATCGTATATATTCCATTCAAAGTGCATTGAAGTGTGCGAGATGTGAATTAAAATAGTATATATTTACAGAGGTATATGACGTCACACTCGTCCGTGCGTGAAGACGTTGCGCAGCGCAAATCCATGAATGAATGTTCCGAAATAAAGTCAACTTCAGCGGATTTCCCTGCTCAGGGAGTAGGGAGCAATGGACCCTGTGTAGGGAGCAATGGACCCTGTGTAGGGAGCAATGGACCCTGTGTAGGGAGCATGGACACTGTGTAGGGAGCAATGGACACTGTGTAGGGAGCAATGGACCCTGTGTAGGGAGCAATGGACCCTGTGTAGGGAGCAATGGACACTGTGTAGGGAGCAATGGACCCTGTAGGGAGCAATGGACACTGTGTAGGGAGCAATGGACACTGTGTAGGGAGCAATGGACACCCTGTGTAGGGAGCAATGGACCCTGTGTAGGGAGCAATGGACCCTGTGTAGGGAGCAATGTAGGGAGCATGTCAATCGGAACACAGTTCATGCACGGAGCGCACTTCTAGCGAGCTGATTATCTGAATCAGGTGTGTTAACAAAGAGAGACATGCAAAATATGCAGAGCGGGGGGGCGCGAGGACTGGAATTGAGAACCTCTGGCATACAGTAATCTCCACTGTCAGACTATGATTTATTAATAATACTTCACAGCTGTATTTCACTGGGATCAGTTAGCAGTGCTCGTGGTTTTTACTAGTGCTACAGAATCCTCAAGTCCCATTGCATTGTGGGATACTTTACCATTTCTGTTTATTCATCATGCTGGAAAGGAAGATTAAATCAAGCACATTTGCATTGCCTGCATTAGAACACAGGTGGTCTACATAGCACACATCAGTAAGATCTGGCAAATACATATAAAGAACAGCACAACCCAATAAAGAAAAGCCCAGGAGCATGAACAATCATGATATTCACCTTGTAGTCCATCTGCTCAGAGCAGTTGAAGACGTAGACCATGATGCCGAGGGCTCGGCCCAGGTCCTTGGTGGTCTCGGTCTTCCCGGTGCCGGCCGGACCGGCTGGGGCTCCGCTCATAATGAGATGCAGCGACTGCGTCAGAGTGATGTAACACCTGCGTTTGAGCCGAGAAAAACACACTTCAGCAAAACCAACACAAATGTTCAATCGCATAAATACAGACTTCCTCAGATTCAAGTATTTGCCAGCGGCTAAAGTCCTGCTATCACAGTGTGCCGTTAATGTGTTCAGCCTGAGCAAACCGTTCCATTCGGGGAGATGGAGCTCTGCTAAATGGATCAGGTTTTACCTTACCTTTAACATGGAGTTTGGTGTATTTACTGATGGGGTTTTATGTGTTTAAGTAAGGCTATTTGGCAAGCCTTTACCCCTGAAGAGTCCTTCAGTGAAGATCATTTGCATTAATAGGTGAGGATGGCACTGTTTTATGTGACTTACACAAACAGACAATGCTCCTGAATCAACATCCTCTGCTGGTTCAGGAAGATCAATCTAATGCTGTTCCTCTTTAGTGAATCGAAATATGATCAGAACAGGCTGACTCTTATGACTTATGAGCTGGATCGCTATACTAAATCAAAACCTTACAGCAGATCCAGCGGACTCCAAACGAATCATGAACAAATTGCTCTTATGAAGTCGTTTATTTTCTCAGAAAGTCCAAACTTTAACGAGTGATGCTTATGAGTCAGCTCAAACACATTGTGCTATGTTGAACTTAAATTAGTTTAGTTACTAAATGACAACATGTATTTAAAGACACATCATGAGTTTTGTCAGAAGTATCCAAAAAGTAAATCATACATACAGTTCATATTCATTACACAGTAAAGTATGGGCTCTGTGAGATTTGTTTATGTTTTTGAAAGGAAACGCTCACCAAGGCTGCATTTATTCGATCAAAAAACAGTCAAAATTGTGAAATATTCTTACAATTTAAAATAGCAGTTTTCTATGCGAATATACTCTGTAATAAACTGTCATTTATTGCTGAGACCAAAGCTGAATTTTCAGCATTATTAATCCAGTCCTTCAGAAATCATTCTAATATGCTGATTTTCTGCATCAAGAAACATTTCTGATTATTATCAATGTTGAAAACATCAAAAAAAGAAATTGTAGAAACCGTGACACATTGTATAATTCAGGATGCTTTGATGAATAGAAAGATCAAAAGAACAGCATTTATTTGAAACAGAAATCGTTTGTAATATTATAATGTCTTTAATGTCACTTTTGATCATTTTAATGAAAAACAAAACCTTCCCCAAGCTTTTGAACAGTAATGAAATAATGTCTTGTGATCACTAATTTATCACGTGAGTCTAATGCTATAGTGTTTGTTTAACTTGTTGATTTAGTTCATAAACTAAGCAAAATACAAGTGAACTATGTTCAAATTATTCACAGGTTAAGTAAAATAATTATAAAGTAAGCATCTGTGCACATGAATGACGTTCAGCGGCCGACCCTATCTAGTGGAGCCATCTGTGCCCCGGTGTTTTTGCATCGTCTCGGTTCGGTGTGAATGAAAGGCAGGCGTGTGACTCGGTCAGCAGAGCTCAGAGACTGACCATATGTTCAGGAAAGCGCACTGTCATTGATTTGACTATCAAACAGCAGCGTCTCTGCTTTGTGACGGTTTCAAAGGGTCGAGACGGACCCGCCTGAGCAACCTGGCGTCTTCCTTTAGCATAAGGGCATCTGATGGGACGCTTTCGCTCTCTAATGGCTCCTCAAATGAGTCACTCTAAAGCTAAAGCTGTGTTTTTCTGGCGTCTCACCTGTCTGTGAGTGGCGTGATGACTAATCGTGGAGTGTTGCCCAGATACTCGTATGAATAGAGGAACTGGGCGTCGCAGATGTTGGCGAAGCAGTGCTTCTCTCTCTCGCCCCAGCGGTGCCGCAGTTGGGAGAGCCAGAGAAAGGCCTGCGAGTTCTCCACCTGAGGGAGATGATTATGAAGGATTAGCATGAGGAAAATATCACACCTGAGCTGGATGAAAACATTAGTGTGCTTCTGAGCCACTCTACGGCGCTTTCATTAGGACTTCTATTCTACTAAACCACGGGTCTTCAAGTGAGACTAAAATATGAGCAATCACATGAGAGCACATTGAGGCTTGGATTGTGGAGGCAAATAGAGGCAGTACTGAATATCCTCTTATGAGACGCCTGCGGGCTTTTTCACATGACTAATGCTAGAGCTGGTCACAGCATTCACCTCATGCACTGTAATGCCCTGCTCAAAGATCAAACCATTTCCACTTTGGCCATCATCGGCCATCATTGGTTTTCAGATGATTCGCATGACTTATGGAAAGCGTTCGCAATAAATTCTGATTCTAGTAGCATTTAGGAGAGTCCCTGGACAATATCAGAAAATAAAAAGGTTGGTAACGCTTTACTTAAAGCCTTTATATATAATGCCATATGAAAGCATTTTTATAGATTGTTATTAAGGTGCATTACAATGCAATAATTAATGCAATAAAAATCAAATTTCAGATGTAAGAAGAAATCTGCAAATAGTACAATGCATTTTAACTTAATAGAAAATTATTTAAAAATAATGTATTATATCATACTTGATTGAATACCTTTATAGTGCATGATACAGTAAATAAAGGCTTTACGTGTTACCAAAAATTTCAGATTCATTGCAATTATTTTATTCTATTCACATCTATAGTTTTTAACAGTAAGAAAAAAATGTATATAGTTTTGTGAACAAAATTATATCTTATTTATTTCTAAGAGTTTATCGCTCCTCTCTTACAATGTGAAATATTCTAAATAAATACATATGTAATTTCTTCAAAACAATTTTGATTATGAAAATCATAATACAATTATATTTTGAGTTGATATTAATTGAATTGGAAATGTTTATACATCTAACATTAATAGTGGAGAGAAAAAAACAATTCTACTTAATACAAGCTAAATATTTTCCATTTAATATATTAATTGCTTTGGCTTTAGTACAGTGACAATATTGAATAATTATTTCAATTACTTCATTTTGTTTTTATAACATAAATCGTACTATGCTTTAGCCCGTCTGACGTTAAAACGATTTACAAAGCCCCTGCAGTAATCACAAAACAACAAGTGTTTAAACGATCTTGAATCTGTTGCAGTTTTCATTCTTTTTTTATCCAATCATATCATCTTCGAGTGCGACTAAAATATGAGACCAAATCACACGGGAGCACACTGAGGCTTTGATTATGAGGCAGTACTGAACTTCTCTTATGCACTCATCTGCAGATATCTGAAGAAAACTCAGTGTCAAGGATGGACAGATGCGACGGTACCTTCTGCTGAATGATCTTGTCCACCACGTCTCTGGCGTGGACGTCGATGGTACAGATGGTCATGACTTTCTGCCGGTCTCCAGGAGTGAGCTGGCCGATCAGCATGGTGATGAGGGTGTTTAACTGACTCACTTGCTTTTTATAGTACTCCTTCATTGCATTCTCATATCCCTCCTCCAGTCTGGAGAACGCCATTCCTACATCAGTCGTCCACCAGATCTGAGTACAGGTGAGCGCCACCTATCCACATAAACAGATGACGCAGAACAATAGTTACAGGTAACATGAACGTCAGGATGTCTCAGTATATGCTTCAGCATGAGAGTCAATGATACTGTGTGTCTGTGTCCAAGATAAAGAAAGCACATGTGGCATGTGTTTAGAAATCTACTCTTTGTATTTAAATTGCCTTCATATAGTTAAAAAAATTACTTATTTACGTAAACAAGAAAGGTTACAATTTATTAATAACATGTCATGTGGTTAAAACATCAAGTAAAAATTGTAATACATTTTAAATTTATTTAAAGGTGTTTATAAAAATATATATTTTTAAGTAAAGTTACAAATCTTATATTTAAAAATATCATTATATAACAATGTTAAATCATTAAAATGTTCATTTTTCTGCATGTTGGTTGGACCAAGGTTTTTTTTTTTATATTTGCAAATTTAAAAATGTATTTGCTTTCTTAGCTATGCTTATTTATTCTGAGAAATAATTATAATAAAAGTTTCATTTTCAAGAATTTCTTCCTTTTGTATACATTATGACATCAGGACATTCGGTTCACCCCAACAATTTTGACTTGCTAATAAAGAAATAGCAAAATTAATTTGAATTCTCACAAATATATTGCTTTTATTTTTATCTGTTTCATATGGTTTTAGCGATACTAAAAATGTATGAAAAGGGTTCAAATATAATTAAAATGACTATTTGTTTCTCTCTCTTTTTCTTTACTGTCATCAGGCCAGTCGTTGAACTCGGACATTTTAGAATATATTTTTAACATTTTTGACATTTTTTCAAATTCATTAAACTTTTATTCACAGATTTAAATGAGAGTTTGAATCCCAGATTTGGTCTGAAATGTTTCAGCCCCACTGAATAAAATGAATAATCATGATTTAAACACAAACATCCACTGCTATCGGGCAAAACGTAAACTCCCAAAAAGCAGGCCTTCATGAGACTTCATTTTGTAAGGAGCAGACCCTTGGGCTTATAGATAGTAATACTGCCAGAAATATCTTGACTTCCTCATAATTATTCTCTCATTCAGAGGAAACTGGCCTAGAGATGTTTACAGGCGCTGATTCAGTACCTGAGCGGGATAGTCAAACAGCCACTGCTCCCTGGGCTTCTCCTCGTAGGCGGCGACGGCCTCGGTCATCTCATGACGCACGGTGGCCCTCATGCTGTCCAGAACACGGTTCAGCCACACTTCCACCTGAACAAGCGTTACACGGTTCCAGACGTGAGGAGGATTGGCAGCAGCCTGATACTGAACACTGGTTCCACTAGAAATAAACTAATCATCCACAAGCAGACGGAGCAGAACTCCACAGCAACTCCACAGGAGCCGGATTAGATTGAGCCTTAATCCACAGCAGATCCTCCAAACATAACCACATTTATATCCACATGTGCTGGAGAAAACATGAGTGCTGTTTCTCTGTGAAAGAGTCTGTGATATTCTGGACCGCAGACGTGACTCATGTACAGCAGTGGCCAATAGTGATGTGCGGTCTAGGAAAATGGACATCTTCACCCTTTATTCAAACATTTGATTACTGGGTCAAACACAAGATGTCACATCTTGGTAACACTTTACAATAAGGTTCATTAGTTAACTACATTAGTTAACATGAACTAAGAATGAACAATACTCCTTCAGCATGTATTAATCTTAGTTAATCTTGGCATTTACTAATGCATTATTAAAATCACAAGTTTTGGTTGTTAACATTAGTTAATGCACTGTGAACTAACATGAACAAACAATGAATGACAGTATTTTTATTAACTAACATTAACAAAGATTAATAAAGAGTCTAATAAATGTAGTGTTCATTGTTCGTTCAAGTTCATTAATACATTTACTCATGTTAACAAATGACATCTTATTGTAAAGTGTTACCGATTCAATTCACAAAAGTTAATTTACATAGAAAACATATTTAATGCAACTTATGTCTACTAATGTTTCATACAACTTTTGTGAAAATATGGGTGAAATAATGTTCATTGTCATTCAGCATAATATATATATTTATGTAAAAATAAAAGAACATACTTCTTCTGACCTATATTTACTAAAATATATAAAAGATTAAATGACCATGCTAAATATAGTTAGATTTAAATGATTTAAAACGTTTTGCTGTCAAATGGGTAAAAGCTAATGATTTGAAGGATCGTGGCAAAGATTGATTTAAAAAATATATATTTTAATATTTTTAAATAGTACTAAAATAGTATTTTAGGACTCCACTGTGATCCTTAAATAGAGTCTCTTGTTCTAAATATGCCTGACAAGATATTTATGGCATACTCACTATACTGTATAAACTACGTTTTTGTGTGTAAATCATGGTGAAAATGTATTATAGTCTTTATTTATTGTTCAGAATTAAACAGGATGCATTCTAATGTAAGTGAAGAAAATAAAATACAATTTAAAGCTGCAATTTTAAACTTGTATTGTTTGGATGCTTGAAAATACATTTTAGTTATTGACCCTATTAAGGATTTTGTAAGTATTTTGTGCATTGAAACATGACAAATTACACCACATGTGCAAAACATATTGAGTTCTGCCCTGGAGAACAACTGCTGTAATCAAAAACAACTCAATATTAATAACTGATTATGTTCTTGTAATAGATGTATGCTTAATTTCATGAAAGCTTTTTGTTTTTGAATAGTAAAATAAAACCCATATTCCACAATGAACTGTAAATATATATTATTTTTTTGCCTAATCATTGTCTCAGTTAAATACCTTAAGTACATTTGTGTTTTCTTCTTCAATATATTTTGATCTTGTAGGGTCATTAAAAGCAAATATTGAGGAATATCCTCTCCGGACATCACTTGTGGCCATGCTATACATCTTCAGTTTAAATCTGTGGGATTCTTTCATATTTCAGTCACTTAGAAATGTAACAGCACACAAAGCACATGATTTGAGTTATTATTCATGTCTGTAACAATGTGCCAAGCATGCAGCATGTACCACTATCACTATTTCATGTGTCGTCCAATAAATAAATGAAAATATCCTAATTAAAATGCCTTTTTAACCGGAATGCTGCAGAACAAAAACACGGAGCGTCTCTGTCTTTATGCGGTGCATTGTGGGTAAATAAGGCCAAGGCTGGCTGTACCTGGCCGGTGCAGTCGCAGGACGCGTTGAACTGAACGTACTCGTCCTCCTTACTGAACATACCGAGCCCCGTCTTGGTGGGCTTTCCGCCTGCGTCCATTTCAAACTTCAGCTTCGCCATATTGTCAAACAACTTTGACAGATGCTTCTGAACCTGAGGGGGAAAATGTACGGCTTCACAACAACACAGCTGCTATTTCGGTACAATTATGTCCTAATGTGACATATGGAAAACTTGCAGTGTGCCTTCAAGGTAACTTAAGAAACCGCAATCAACACTGCCATCTAGTGGGTGCAAAAGACAAATAATGGCCGCGCTGCAGTTTGGCCACACGCACTGTATACTTCATGCTAAATGATTCCAGGCACATAAACATGTGATTGTATGTGTTAATGTGATGGTCTGTGTGCAGATGTACCTGGTGAGGGTCAGTGCCACTGGACAGGATGTCCAGCAGGTCAGCAGAGGAGATGAAGTAGAAGCGTGGGAAGGCCAAGCGCTTGGTGTCCAGATACTCTGACAGGGCTTTTTCACAAAGAGACAATCTGCAAGAAAAGGTGAATGATGGTCCCACTCTGAATCTGAGAGATAATCACTTTAGCGCAAAGCATCACGGTACACTGAAGAATTTAATGTGTGTTAAATCAAGATACAGTTCAATTTAGAGAAGCAAAATTACATCAGATATTCAGTCATGTTTTCAGAAAAATTAAAATAAAATAATTACAAAATTAACAACAAGAAAAAATATCAGGCAAAAAAATGTTCTCGTTAAACAACATTTTTATGCATTTTTTCAGAAAATAAAGTAATTTTGCTTCTCAGATAAATGTATCAAACTGATTTAAGAATGTTTAGATATTTGTACTGTAAAGCAAAACAAAAGTACTGAGGAAGAAAATTATTACTAATGAATTAATATTTTTTTGCAGTGTAGAGCGACTATTACAACTTTATAGTTAGTGTAATAGTTGAAAACATTTGGGGCTGGAACAACATAAGGGTGATTAAATAATGACTACATTTGCAGTGAACAATTCCTTAAAGTTGCAGAGAGGAAGTTGAGTAAATCAGACAAACACATAAATCCAGAAAGCAGCTGCGGACCTGCACTGAATGTCCTCCAGTTTGTCGTAGAGCCCAGGTTTATTGGTGGCCTCCACAACGTTAGGTGTTTTACTGGCGGCATACGTCAGCTCTTTGAAATCAGTATCAATACTGTCGAAGCGTTTGGAGTCCTGTGGAGACATTCATGACAGAATGAGTCGAAACAACTTCATCTGCCAGAGAGAAAAACCCAAAACAACCTCTGACATTCTGAGGAACATCTGCGCGTCTGGCCACAGGCACCCAAGGGAAATTATCCAAATGTTTTCGGCCAAACGCATACGATGGATTTTCATCTCTCATCTAGATCTATGAACACAGTGCCAGAGGGCAGGACAAGATGCTCATCGAGCGGCTCTCCATTAAAACATCTCAGATGTCTGTTTCACATTTTATCTTTAGTATGCCATTTGTACATTCCTGCAAATTTGTGTATCGGGTGAATATTCAAAGAAAGAATAATATTAGAAACACATCAGCAAACCCGACCTCTGGTAGCTGAGAGCGAATGTCGTCAGAACCGATAAAGATGCTCTCCAGGTGACTCCACGTCCTCTGAACTTCAAACCAGATGGAGATCACTGAGTCCGTCACCGAGAGCTTCCGCTGCCACGTGGAAACCTCCTCCAAGAAGAAGGAGATATACTTCGACGTCATCAAGTTCTGTAGCTGCACCTGGTTGTCCTCGAGCGTTTCGATCAGTTCCTCGCTGGACTTCAACAGAGGAATGTTAGTTCGTGGATGAGGCTCAAAATCGAACGCCATGCTGGTCCAGGTGGCATCCAGCTCGTTGAGCACCTTCTCCATGCCCATCTCCTTCACGGCGCGATCCACGATGCTCCTCACTTCGTCCTCGAAGTGGTGCAGGTTGAGGCGGAGCAGGTCGGCCAGCGTGGTGTCCTTGTCCATGGTGAAGCGCACTCCCGTGGCATTCATCAGCTGCTGCCAGTGGCGTGGACGAATGGCTGGGTTCTGGAGCTCAGCGACGGCTCTCAGCGAGACCAGTGTGTTCTTCACAGTGCCATCCAGCCCGCTGAAGGCATCCCACGAGCGAGCCTCTTTGTCCAGCGTGCGAAGCTCCTTAGAGAAGCGCTTGCACTCCATCTCCATGTCGTCCACGTTGATCTGTCTCCAGGGCGTGGTCTGCCAGGCCTCCAAACAGGACTGGACCACTAAGACCAGATCCCACATCTCCTTGAGAATGGGCAGCTCTTTGCGGCACTGCTTCAGCTGTTTGTAGTCTGATATGTTGACTTCAAAGAGATTGGCAGACACAATAAGCTCGGCCATCGTGGTCTCCATCTCCTGAATTTGGTTGTGTGCTTCATCCAGCATCTCATGTGTATTCACACAGTCAAACCTGAAAACAAACCGAGACGAATGCATGTTAGTGACTGTGGTCAGAAGTTAACTTTTCCATTAAGGGCCAGTATATGACCCAAGAACTGATTTACAGGGCATTTTTGCCTTTGTAAGGGCATATATGTTTTTTATTACTTTAACATATCGGTGTTGTATGGAAGCAGTTTCCGACACTGAATAAAAAAATAATAATAAATTTAGACTTTTTTTCTCAGAATTGCGTGATATAACTCACAATTGCGAGTTATAAAGTCAGAATTCCGATTCATAAAGTCAGAATTGCGAAGATTAAAACTGGCAATTCTGACTTTTTTCCTCGCAATTCTGACTTTTTTTCTCAGAACTGTGAAATAAACTCACAATTGCGAGTTAAAGTCCACTTTTGAGAGGGGGGGAGACTGATATGTTCTCAGAATTGCATCTTTATGTCTCGCAATTACGAGTTTATATCACACAATAAAATACAAATCAGAATTGTGAGATAAAAAGTCGCAATTACCTTTAAAAAAATGTATTCAGTGGCAGAAACGGGCTTCCATAGTGTTGCTATTTTCGTTTATGTGAAATACTTATTACCAGTTTTGACCAGTTATTTTAATCAATGACAGTACTACACACTGATAACAATAAATTGTTTCAACATCAATGAAGCCATCTTTAAGGCCTTTCCACACTGAACGTGGAAAATGCTAAATGAATTTCGCATGCGATGTTGCGCTGGAATAAACCAATAGCTTCCTATGGATGCTTCCACATAGACCTCGAACATTCACACACCGAAAATGCGAATGTTTTTTTTTTTCGTCCAGTCCAACGAATTTTTGAGTTTTCGTAAAGTGAAAAACACAGACCGTCCAATAAGATTTGAGCATTACATCACATGACCAGAGCAACTGCTGTTACCCAAAAGATCAACGCGGTGGTGCTAAAAGCTCAGACTGTATTGAGCACGAGCGTAAACACCGAAGTAGAGGACTTTTCCCGCAAGAGAGAAGAGTGAATGCTGAGCTCTTGTTGTTGTTAATATTAAAGAAATTGTTTTCTACACATGAAATATGAAAGTAAATAGACCTATAATTATGAAGATAGGTTTTCTGTATTTGTTTTTATGTAGCTCGTAGTATTCAAAAATTAATGGATATTTTTTCTATATATATATATGTTTTTGAAATAAAATAAAGGATGTGTATGACAAGACAAGCAGGTTTCGATCAGTCCATTATAAAACATACAAAGAGTGCATGTCTGTCTATTATAGAAGCAAAATCCATTTTAGATCACAATCAGAAGTTATTACAAGCACTCGATGATGAGTTAAAGTGGGTTTTGAGCAAAAACGTTAATAATTACATACATTTTCAATATAGCTTGATGCTAATTTGTACCTCTAATTATTTCAGATGTATTGTAAGCATTATGGATATTTTGTGTTTCTGATGAAGAAACAAGTTATTTCTTAATTTAATGCTGTATATTGAGCAGTGGACGATGTAAACCATACGAGATACATACGCTACATGAAGAAAAAATGCATTATTGGTCTGTGCTTTTATTAATTTACACAGACTGTTTAGGGTGAAGCTGGAATATCATGACAAAATCATTATTATTGATTTTTAATAATGTAACAATGATTATTAATGTTGATTAATTTTATGTGGTGAACATTTTTATTTTGGCTAAAAAACAAGCTAAGAATGGTTTATTATTTTTTGATTACTTCACATTATATTTCAGTAGCATATATTAAATAAAAGCAGAATATATTATACAAAGAACGTGAGTAAAGAACACTGAAAATGTATGTTCCCCACTTTCGCAGAAACTCCCGTATTCACCGAAGCATCTACAGTGAGAAATGAATCTTTGACATCTGTTCTGTACTTGTTTATGATGAGAGAATTTGCTAAATGCAGATTCAGAATTCACTCTATTCACTCACTGTAATGCTGAAATAGACACTTTTCATTAATTTTGCATTTCTCTTTAATCGATTCGTGACAGTTGTAATAGATCTAGTTTAATTGTTCAGGGGCATTTTTTGCCGCCTTATCTTGAATTTCATGGGAATTTATGTTACTTTTTATTACATAAAATTCCCATTAGTTTCCATCTCTGCTGTGGCCATGATTACTGTTATCCTCCAGACTGTATCATGTACCTGAAAAAGTCTTTCTTGCGAAACTGCTCTCTGAAGGAGTGTTGCTCCACATCGAATGTAGCGCATCTCCTGCGCAGGTTAGCCACCTCGCCAGCCTGCAGCGGAGCAACATGCTGCTTCACCAACACCGCTTGCTTCTTCATGTTATTCCACTTCTCCGGCAGCACCTGTTCGTCAAAAAAAACAAAAACAAAAAGAGGCATTGTCTTAAATCACCAAATGGAAGATTTGTAATGAACTTATTGGATTGTTACATATATTACACTAGCTACATAATATACACTATATATACACATATACATATAAACTAGCTACATACACTAGCTACGTGAATATGGCCCAGAACAATCATGGAAATTCCTCACTGGTTTAAATAACACATTACATTCAGAATCTACCCACAGAACATTAGGTTGTCAGTATAGTTATTGTTAATAGAGATTGTCATGCTAAATCTTGGCCTCCATTTAATGGCTTTATCAGTCAGATTCAGTAAAACAGGGAGTTTGAGCTTCTCTCAGAGGTTTTCAGTATTATTTTATGGCCAGACGTACCTCTAGCTGTTTATACACAAGGTCTGGGAGTTCCTGTTCATAAGTCTTCAGCAGATCAATGGTGTGCTGCAGAGGCTCGAACATCTCATCTGTAGTGTTCTGACGCTCTTTAACTGCCATCAGGTAACCCATAACCTCCACCAGACCGTTATAGTCACCCTCCTCCGCCTTCTTACACAGACCACCCTCCGTCAGCCTGATGAACTCCTCCAGGTCAGATAGACTACAGCCACAAACACAACAGATCAGACAAGACAAGACATGTAAAAAATATCAGGCAGACCATTCGGTAGCTTAAATATGGACCTATAAAACTTCAATTTTTTTTTTTACTTATGCATTTATTTATGTATTTACTCCTCTTTTTTATTTACAACCCGAATTCCGGAAATGTTGGGAAGTTTTTTAATTTGAATAACATGAAAACTAAAAGAATATCAAATCACCTGCTGAAATACACATCGTCTGGAGGGGAGCATATGTTGCTCTAAAACCTGTATATACCTTTTAGCATTCATAGTGCCTTCCAAAACATGCAAGCTGCCCATATCGTATAAACGTATGCAACCCCATACCATCAGAGATGCTGGCTTTTGAACTGAACGCTGATGACACACTGGAAGGTCTCACTACTCTTTAGCCCGTAGGACACGGCGTCCATGATTTCCAACAAAAATGTCAAATTTGGACTCATCTGACCATAGAACACTTTTCCACTTAGAAACAGTCCATTTTAAATGAGCCTTGGCCCACAGGACACAATGGCGCTTCTGGACCATGTTCACATATGACCTTTTTGCATGATAGAGCTTTATTTGGCATCTGCAGATGGCAAAGCGGATTGTGTTTACCGACAGTGCTTTCTGGAAGTATTCCTGGGCCCATTTAGTAATGTCAATGACAGAATCATGCCGATGAATGATACAGTGTCGTCTGAGGACCTGAAGACCACGGACATCCACCAAAAGTCTTTAGCCTTGTCCCTTATGCACAGAGATTTCTCCAGTTTCTCTGGATCTTTTGATGTTTTAATGCACTGTAGATGATGAGATTTTCAAAGCCTTTGCAATTTGACGTATCCCACAATCTTTTTACGAACTCTTTCACAGATTGCCCATCTTTATTTCTGAGAGACTCTGCCTCTCTAAGACATCCCTTTTATAGCTAATTATGTTACAGACCTGATGTCAATTAACTTAATTAGTTGCTAGATGTTCTCTCAGCTGAATCTTTTCAAAATATCTTGCTTTTTAAGGGCTTTGTTGCCCCTGTGCCAACTTTTTTGAGACCTGTAGCAGGCATCACATTTGAAATGAGCTAATTTAGTTGATAAAAGTGTAACATTTCTCCATTTAAACATTTGTTATTGTTACAAATGAGGCTCTCGCACCACGTCTCTCGCACAACCAGAGGGAGCGTTCACCCGAGTATCTCATTCGTACTCA
This sequence comes from Schizopygopsis malacanthus, assembly GCA_027474115.1. Classification (NCBI taxonomy): domain Eukaryota; kingdom Metazoa; phylum Chordata; class Actinopteri; order Cypriniformes; family Cyprinidae; genus Schizopygopsis; species Schizopygopsis malacanthus. The sequence goes on from CM049883.1 coordinate 25,727,007, forward strand.
ATTTAATTAAACTAATTCAGTTTTTACACTCAAAAAGCATGTCTAATAATTTGAAATCATGAAACTTAAACCATTTAATACATGTTTTACAACAATTAAATTTTTAAGGCCCTTTGAAATAATTTTTTTCCAGATTCCATTTTATTTTTCTAAATTGTGTTTTCCTTTTAAATTTTTTATAATATTTTAATAATCAAAAAGCATGTTTACTCATTTTAACTCATGTGTCTTTTTGTGGTTTAATATTCACAGACTAGAGTCCATATGGCCTTTTGTGTATTGTGTATTGTGTATTGACCGACTTTTGATTTAATAATCCAAAATTTGCCCAGTTCTGTGAGATTCTGTATTGCATGATTGTGCTTGGTATCCACATTGCAGAAATCATAGGGCCCTGCTTAAACTGTCTCTGATGCATAATTGTAATGTAATTAGGAAGCGTTTACCTGTTCGTCACATGATCAATAAGATGCTGTTTGAACATGAAGCTCCACTTTCTGATGATGTTGAGCAGGGCACTTTTGAAGGCTCGTGCGTCCACCCTCATCCAGCTCTCAAACACATGGACGGGCTCCAGCCGATGCACCTCCTCATATAAGGCCTCGTATGAGTCCACCTGCTTGCGGAAGCACTCCAGAGCTGGAGGGGTTTCTGGGACACCGTCCTCGGCATGGGCCTCGATCTCTTCGCTCGTGAGCACGTGACCGTACAGCAGGAACTGACGCATGAACTCCTTCCGGTCGTCCACATAGAGGTAAGTGTATTGTTCCAGGCTGTTACGATACTCACAGCACTGTCCCATCACTTTCCTCACACGCTCCATCAGAAGATGCCTCCACTCCGCAAAGTCCACCATGTCCTCCATATCAGCCTGAAGGAACAAGATGCCTTTATCTAAACATATCTGACCAAAAACCACTTGCTAAGTAACACAAAAATAAAAACCACTGCATTTACTCTCTTAATATGTGTTTCTGGACTCAATGTGCACAGTACAAAAGAATATATACATATATATATATAATAAAAAGGACATTTGTTTGTTCTCTCAAGATCTTTTATCAAAATATAAAGACTCGATCTGCTTCTGAAATCTGATTTGCCTCTTGATAGTGAATCATGAATTCGCACTGAAAATACAGAACAGGTTTCTGCAGGTTTTCTTAAGAAAAATGTAAGATTTTTAAGACCAAGTAAAGAAAACCTTAAGAATACATCCAATTGAACACAATGCGTCAATATGTCCTTTTCACAGTATCTAAATCCAGATGAAGTGATGTGTTTGGCTCAGTACCTGATAGTGTTGGAAACCACTGTGCTCAGATAATCGTGGCACAAGAGCAGAGATCCTAAAGATGCTATTGATGAGGCTCTCCACCAGATCATGGAAGCCGCCTGAAGCACTGAACTCCAACGACGGATAAAACACAATCTCAGGAATCTGCAGGAGTAGCTGGACCTCGAAGAGTGGGGCTAATCCAGCCTTCTGGTCTGTATCAGGGGATTGGTGTAATTGTTTAGTGCAGAACAATCAGTCTGCAATGAGGGAAATCCCTGTAATCATTTTTAGTAAAGCTTAAAAAATATTAAAAAGCACACCTGTGTTTTCTAAGAAGAACTTGAGGGAGCTCTCGGTAGCGTTGAAGAAACCATCGATGACCATTTCATCAACGTAATCCACATAAACCTTCCACTGCGCAGAAGACGGGTCTGCTTTGAAGAGTGACATGTTGTCCTGAAACAAAACAAAAAGATAATTCTTATAAGGAGTGGAAATGTTTGGGTGAGCAGTTCCTTTAAAATGCGTCATTCTGTCAGTTGTTATCTGATGGGATCACCGCTGGCTTTTGTCATTGCCATACTTTCAACAACAGATGGATCTTGGTTCCTGAAGTTCGGATCTGGCCATACGTTCTCTCCAGACGCTCGGTCTTATCATCCAGATTTAGAAGAGTATCTTTCTTCCCCTCCTTCCTCTCAAAGACTGGGGTAGTCCAGCTCTTCATGATAGTCTGGATCTCCTCAACATTGTCTTTAGTCCTCTGTAGGCGTTGCTCCAGGTCATGTACCGTCTCACGGACATCCTGGATGTATTCCCAAATCCCTACCAGAGAAAACACATTAGAGATTTAGTGTATATAAAAATCTAGAGTATATAAAAGCAAACATCATGTCATTCCAAACATAAATGATCTTCTTACAACAGAGGGAAAAGTTTAAAACACTATGACTAATGTAATGATTATGCGGTGTGTTCATTTCTATCATACGGACAAAATTAGCATGAATATTCTGCTAAACATCACTTTATGGGCTCACCAGAAGAAATAAATCATACAGATTTGAAATAACATGACGAACTATTTCTTAAAAAACAAAACATGTTTATGAAGAAGTACAGTAACAGAGACAGACTTATAAAAATAAGAACAATATAATTAAGCTCAATTATCACATAAAAACAAACTGCTAAAAGATGTTTGATCTGAGCCTTCAACAAATGCTGATTCTATACTATATACTATCATACTTTTTATTAATACTTTGAATCAATGTCATTTTTTTCATTTTCATTTAGATTTTAGTTCATGTTTTATTAATTTTGTTGTGTCGTTTTGTCGTTTTGTAATTTTAAGTAATTGTATATATAGACGTCTGTACAGTTAATTAATTGTTATTTCAGTTTAAGTTATTTAGTACACTAAACTAAATTAAATGTTGCCTTGACAGTTAGTTGAAATACGTTTTTATTTTGGTTACACTTTACAATAATGTTCATTAGTTCACATTAGTTAACTACATTAGTTAAGGGTTCCTCATCTTTCGCTGAACTAAGATCAAACTCAATGAACAAAGTTCAGGTGTGTTTGATTAGTGTTACAGCATTTATTAATCTTAGTTAATGTTAATTTCAGCTTGAAAATTTACATCAGGTGTGTTTGATTAGGGTTCCTCAAATCTATCCCAGGTGTGGAGGTTACAGCTAAACTCACTACCTGTGATGATCTTCTGCTGCAGGTGTGTTTGAGTTAGCTAAACTCACTACCTCCAGCTGATTAGCCTGATCAGGTGTGTTTGATTAGTGTTACAGCTAAACTCACTACCTGTGATGATCTTGAAGACTCTGATTAGCCTGATCAGGTGTGTTTGATTAGTGTTACAGCTAAACTCACTACCTGTGATGATCTTGAAGACTCTGATTAGCACGCTCAGGTGTGTTTGATTAGTGTTACAGCTAAACTCTGCAGGAGTGGGCCAGATTTGAGGATGGCTGATTTACATTATTAAAGTTGTGCTTGTTGTGCATGAGTTGTGCTTGTTAACATTAGTTAATGCACTGTGAACTAACATGAACAAACAATGAACAACTCATTTTTATTAACTAACTTCAACAAAGATTAATTAATAGTGTAATAAATGTATTGTTAATTGTTTGTTCATATTAGTTAATACATTAAAGTATTACACATTGTAAAGTGTAAACCGTTTTTTATTATTATTTATTTTAGGTAATACTTTCTCATGGTTTTATTTTTAATAATTGTAGTACAACACGTTAAACTAAATTAAAATGAGAAATGTTTTATTGGCAATTTGCTGAAATAAAAATGTACTTGTCTCATTTAACAAGATTGTGTATTTATGGCTTTCATTTTTAATTTCGGTTTTAGGTAACTATGATAACGGTTTTTGAAGGTGCTTTTGATGAAATATTGTATGGAAAATGTACAGATATCACTGAAGTAAGTGCCCTGAGATATCACACCTGTGCTGCCCTGGATTAGCCTGCAGGACGCTGTAGTTTTGAGTGTTCATAATGACGTTTGCATTATACTAACAGCTGTAGTGGATCAATCTCAGTTATCTGAGGGTTCAGCACTGATCATCTCTACCTTGGCTTGTCCAGCCGAGGTTCCCCTCAGCTTCTTTGAGCTTGGCATCAATATCCGTCAGCTGGCTCTGGATCAGGGGCATCTCCACCTCCAGCACATTGCTCATCACTTTGTTGTACCAGTTGGTTGTGAGCTCCAGATTGGCCACATACTGCCACAGCAGCTCTCTGTTAGAATAAATGTCAGCAGCCATATCTGGAATGACTTCAGCCTGTCTGGCCTCCAGGTACTTCACCTCCCGCAGCACCGACACCAGCTACAGGGCGAGAAGAGAGTCACATTCGATAAGGGAACTGGCCTGTAGATATTAACATATGTGTATGAGGAGACCGACAGCCTGACCTGCGGGCTGAAGTTGACAGCAATGAGTCTCGTTCTCTGCTCTCGGGATATCAGCGGCTTCTGGAGATTAAACTGTGACTTCTCAGCAACAGAACTCGTCCAGACATCATACAGTTTAGAGGTGTATCTGGTGATAAAGGCAGCAGGAGAATTGCCAACATGTCATTTTTGATGTATGCTAAAATTAGGGATTTTAATGAATGGTTGCTCTTCATACATCAAATGTGGGCAGTGCTTCAAACTGCCAAGATGAACTAAACATAAAGAAGTTCTTTAAAGAGCACTCCATACAAAGATGCCTTTTTGGCATCAAATGCAATCGCAATAGAGATTTTCCAGCTGGATTAGATGGAAAGATACACGATTGCATGATTTTTTGTCAGTTCAGAAGTAATATAGTGCACAAGCCATATGGAACACTTTTATAGTGCATGCTTTTGCTTGTTGGAGCTTGACAGTATGAATCACCATCCACCTTCATTCTCTCATACATGTTTATTTGCTTTCACAGAATAAATATGTGGTCAGAACTGCACATTAGGAAATGTTTTAAGCTACACTGATTTGAAGGACAGTACAGATGGGAATGCTGAGGGATTGTGAACACTTCTATAGTGAACATTCACATGCATCAAGGCTCTAAACATTCAAATCTCAATTTTAAACATGCGCAGTTTTAGATCATCAAATGCTTATCTAAGTAGGGTAACGTGTGTAAGGTTGTAACTGTTGGCACAGCATTCATCAAGAAGCACGTCAGGTCCCTGTACTGTTACAGTAATCTCTTTATAGGCCGATTGTGAGAGGCCGTACACTCTGGCCTTTATTGGATTTGGTTGTGCTTGATAGTCTAATTTGAATTGCAGAGCTGCAGTCCATGAAATCAAATATCGCTTTTCTTCACACAAGTCATATGTCTCAGTGTCAAGAAATAATGACTAGAGATACCAATAACAGCTCCAGCTAGATTGTGTTTATGCAACATCGCTGATTACATCATCTAACGAGGAGGCTTAATTTCTGACTGGAGAGAATGCAGATTTGGCTCCTTGGGAAATGCATCATTTGTTTCTCACATGAAGGGAAACATACACATGCATCACGTCCTTGGTCACATTTAACATGCATTCTTACATCAGCGATGCTTTACACAACTATTGTTCAAGCTGTGATATGGAAGCATTGCACATAATTGGAGAAAATGAGACCCTGAAGTAATAATCTACAGACACTAGTGCCTAAATGAGCAAATAAATCATGTTTTATTTGTTTATTCCACGTTGAGCTTGAGGTCCCTCAGCAATACCACCCTATCTTCATGTTATACCTTACTGTTGACGCTTGCAGCAGAGAATATATAGATATCTCAATAAAAAGCCTAATTTATTTTAACAAAGGTGGATCATAGCGCTCTATACATTGGCTAAGCAAAAACCGTTCATCTGGGATTGAAGTTATCAGCTGAGACACACAATCAAAATAAACATGATTAATAAGAGGGATTTAAAGGGGACCTATTATGCAAAAATCACTTTTATAAGGCGTTTCAACACAGTTGTGTGGCCACAGTGTGTGAAAACAAACAGCCTATAATGGTAAAAATCCACCTACTTATTTTTTATAATCCGAATAAATCATAAACAGTCTCTCTTAACACGTGATTCCATATTTCTCCCTACGATGATGTCGTTGTAGGGAAGAAATCCCGCCTATTTGTGACGAGAAACAGCCCACCATTACTGCTTTCTTGCTATAGCTGCTGGAGATATACAATGTCAGCGCCAAAGAGGCATTACAGGTGTTGTGTTTTGGGATGCACCAACAAACATAGGAGTCATATTTGTTTCATAAACGCGCTGTACAATAGTGATGGCCGGTTTTAAAGCAACTGCTTCACGAAGCTTCGAAACCTGAGCGAATCAGTTGTTTCGAAACAGTGGTTCGGAGTGCATATCCAAATGCCAAAGTCACGTGATTTCAGTAAACGAGGCTTGGTAATGTCATAACTGTTTCGAAACGGTTCAAAATTTCAATAGTTTACCTTAGGTTGTGATCGGCGAACCATTGAACCAGCATCTCTGATCACGGATCAGTTTGATCAATTTGTAGACATTTTTAATGAGACGTGTGTAATTAAAAGGATGAGTAGTAGTTAAGAGTCTCTTACTGGCCCTGTTTAGACAAGCTCTCCATAAAAAAACAAAAAAAGCCCTGCAAATTAATAATAATATAATAACAAAAATCATATTATACAGACACTTCATAATGTTATTCTATTATTTTTAAATATAAAAATATTATTTTCATTAATGGTATTTTATCATTTTGATTGCATTTAATATATTATACTTTCAAGAAAGCATTTGCATTGGGTTTGAATAAACGTGTGTTGTTGTTGTTTTTCCATGATTTGAAAGAGTTTTGTTGCGTTTACACAGTTTTGACCAGCAGGCATCACTAGCGTGTGGTATTTCGAGTGAATCGTTTTGTGAAGCAATTTGTTCAATTGATTGGAAGCTTCGAAAAGCTTTATTTCTCCCATCATTACAGTACAATCAGATGACCGACATTTAAACAGAGTGTGTGTTCTGTAAAGATAACAGGATTGTACTAATAGTGGAGTGTTTATTTGCAAATGCCTGAGCATGAGCTCTTGAAGCTCCACCCTCTTCTGAAAACAGGGCGGGAGCACCAGCTCATTTGCATTTAAAGAGACAAACACAAAAAACATCACGTTTGTCTCATACCCTAAAAGGGGCAATTTTAACATGCTATACAAATTATCTGTGGGGTATTTTTGGCTAAAACCTCACACACGCACTCTAGGAACATCAGACTTATTTTACTTCTTGTTAAAAGTGGGATAATATGTCACCTTTAAGAGTCATAATCAGTGGTGGTCAGTAACGAAGTACAACTACTTCGTTACTGTACTTAAGTACATTTTTCAAGTATCTGTACTTTACTGGAGTAGTTTTATTTTGAGTAACTTTTACTTTTACTTCACTACATTCCAAAGCATAAGATCGTACTTTTTACTTCACTACATTTCATAAAACATATCGTTACTTCTTATAATACATCACGTGCTCCGAGACGCAGAAGCGGTGTATGATTCATGAACAAACTGATTCTTTTCAATGAACCTGTTCAATCGGTTCGCAAATCGCCACAAACGATTCATTCACGAATAGCAGTGATCCGATTGCAGCTGTTCTCGAGTCGAAAACTCACTGATTCAAATGATCCGTTTAGAGCGAGTCTTCTTCAGTGAACTGAACTCACAAGTAAAGAACCGGGAGATCTTGTGAGCGCGCGCTACTGATGCTGTGAAAAGTAAGTTACTAATGTCGAATTTTAGGATTAATTATTGTAACTGAAAATAATATTTAGATCAAAACTGTCAGTTGTTTGTGAACTAAATCTGCTGTAAAGGGTGATCTATTTAAGCCCACTGAAATGCTTGAATGCAGACAGATCAACATCAGTGTCTCTAACGTTATGTTTTAGGTCAAAAAACTAAACATTAAAATAACACCGATTAAATAAAATAACTCATGCACGTGTAACGGATGTATACCAGTAAGGGCTGTGTGTAAACCTCACTCCCCTGACCTCAAAAAGAGGCGCGACTGATGCAAGAGGCTGTAGCCTTTGGCGTTCCTTGTTAGAGCGCCCGCCTCCCGCGCCGGAATCCCGGGTTCGCGACCCGCTCAGAGCAAGAACGAGTTAGGATGGTGTGGACCCGGGGGAGATACACACGTTCATATTCCCCGCTGCTGTAACGTTAGCAGTTTTTTTTTAAATGCTATGCATTTAGACCTATGTGACGTATGTTTTTATATTGTTTAGATCAACTAGCCGAGTAGACAGATATGAATGTTTATTCATAACCATGCTGAAAATAAGTAAATATTGTTAGCTGATGCTAACTGTCTAGCTAACAAGCTTGTTGGTGCTAAGTTGAGGAATTGTTTAGATATAAAGTCCAAATATCTTTATTCAGCCACCTAGATAGATTCCATCTGAGGGAAAAAGAAAGGATGTGATGTTCAGAACATAGTAACTACAGTAATTATCAGAGTGGGAAGTGATGCCCTCCGGGGGCATTGGGCCAGGGGTGTTTTTACACCACAGACAAGGTTTGAGAAGAAAAAAAAATTATTATGAAAATATAATTAGATTTTCCTTAAAATGTTCTTCCTAATTTCAGGCCTAATTCTCATGTCATATATAACTGACGTTCTGCAAAACAACAAGTTCTAAAACACTTTTTTCTTCCTGGTGGAAATTAGATGGTGAAATCTGTTTTCTCTCAGGTACATGGCAGTGTAAGCTTCACAGTGAACATTACTACATCACTCTCATCAATGTAGTCCATATCAACAAAATATATATCTTGACTCTATATAGTGGTTATTTTGGGAAAAACCCAGGTATTTTGGGCAGTATGATTATAAAAATATGTGCTAATATAAAATTAAATAAAGTAGTCTATATAAAATTGCAAAATAAATCTGTCTATCAGTACTTTTTTACTTAAGTACATAAAAAATTGAGTACTTTTGTACTTTCACTCGAGTAAAATTGAAAAAGCAGTACTTTTACTTTTACTGGAGTAATATTTTAGTATACGTATCTGTACTTTTACTCAAGTACTTGATCTGTGTACTTTGACCACCACTGGTCATAATACACGCACGCACACAGAGCTGGGTAATAACTGATTACATGTAATCTCGAATACGTAATCAGATTACAAAAATTAAGTACTTGTAATTAGTTTAAATTACATTTTAAAATACAGCTATGTTTTTATGGATTACATGATTACAATATTATTTACACAATAGCAACAAAATATTCATAATTGTATTGATTTTGCCTAATTCTTCTTTTTCATCTTTTAATTTTTCACTTTCTAAAACAGTCTACCACTTACGCACACTCAGAAAGTCCTCCAAAACTTTGGGAACTTTGACATAATATAATGTTTAAAGCATTTCTTGTTAATAACAAATGGAATATATTTTCTTACTCTTTGTATTTTTATGCCAATATGGATACAAGATTATCCTATTTAAATCAATGTCATAAACAAGTTAGGTCAAAGTTCATTTAAGTAATCTAAATGATTTAATTTAATTTGTAATAGTGTAATTTAATGGATTACGTTACAACTATTTTTATCATTTAATTTGGAATCAGTAACGAATTAAAATTCGTAAGCAATCTACCCAGCTCTGCACACATACATGTATATAATATTTTCACTGACCCTTTGAGTTGCTGCATGAACTCATCGTATTTCTGGATCATCTCCTTTCCATCCGCAGACTCCATACATCTATTATCACACAAATAAAGTGGTTGTTTAACACAGAAGCAGTTCCAAACGTGCCTTCCCATCAAACACCATGAATAAGATATTTACGGGTGGTTGATGAATCTGAAGTTATTGTAAGGGATCTGTATGCGTTCCTGCAATTGCTGGACAAATTTCAAACCTCCGGCAACCACAGGCATGTTCTTGGAGACAGGAGAGTAACCTGGAAGACCAATAAACAGCAGATGTCAAGTTAAAAACCCAAGTTAATAGCAAACAGCCTGGTGATGTTGTTTGTGAACACTGAACCTTGGGTTTCTTCTGTCTGCATCTGCTGCTTGAAGATCATCTTGCAACATTCCAGTTGCTTGTCAAACATTTTGATCAGCCTCCGATATCTAGTGTGAGCATCAGCTGCTATCAGGGGTCGCTCCAGCAGTCTGCCAAACATGTCCAAAACCTGCCAAGCAGAGACTCTTTGAAACTGTGTTGTGTTTATTGTATTTCAGAAACACAAATGATTTCCACCAACTTCATCCAAAGGCATACTTTTTAATATTATGGTTCACTGCACTTTCAACTGCAAAAATAAAATATAGTAGTAATGAAAATATATTCCAGGGTGGAATATTCTGCTCATTGCAAGTTCAAACGACTACAACTCAAAAAGAGCCTAAAGCGTGTTTTCTTCTCCTGCAGGGTTCAAACTGAGCTCTGTTAAAGATCTGGAGTCTGTGGAGATGTGTGTGCATTCCAGTCTTAAATCTCAGGCTGCGTTCCTGATTGGGACTTGATAATATGCAGGTATCTACAAACTCATTAAAGACAGAAAAAAGCACTGAAACTGTCTATGTATAATGTCCAAACTCTTTGTTATTACTAAGACCAGGAGCATGTGTGCAGCTCCACACCAAAAAAGGCTTTCAGACATTATTTTATTGTCACATTTCCAGAAACTTTTGCTCACCTTGAAACCATGCTCCAGACCAGCAGCATCATCAAAAGCATGACAAAAGATTGTACTCAACTGCCGCTCGGTATTCTCCACCTTGAGCTGAAACTCCATGAAATCGGCTTCAAACTCCTACAAAGAAGCATCATTTATTACAGCTACATCAACCTTCAGTGTTTGTGTTGCGTTTTGTTGGAGATGCTGTCGACTTACCACATTACTAACATCAAGGCAGTCATACGGCTTCTCTGAGAATGTTTTATAAGTCTCCAAGAAGTCTTCATGTAGGAACTGGACTCGCTGGCTCAGAGATTTTCCTAGAATCCCTCCAAACTCGACCTTCTCCAGCTTCATCATATCAACTACAGTCAGCAGGAGAGTCTAGACGATGACAATGAAAAAGAACCAGACAACACTGATACCACATTTTGCACTACAGACTCTTAAAATAATTCCATATATGGCCTAAACACAAACTATGTACGCATGTGAACATGTGTGAGTATGTCTCTCCACTTACTTCAATTGTTCTGAGTCTCTTCATGAAGTGATCCAGCCCGACAAACACCAGGAGGGGTGAGAAATCCCAAGGCTTCACCTCATTCTGGTTCCTCTGGTACTGACTCAGATTGGCCCTTCTGTCCTCATATGTGCTCTTGAAGTGTGTCAGCCCATCTATAACCATCTGCACTCGGGACAGACTCTCCAGCACATCACCCTTCAGGACGTCCTCTGGGTTCACGAAACTCCGGGCCTGACAAACAACACTGATATGTCAAGCTTTCTCTGATGGTGTGCAGATGAACCAAACTCATCTAAAGGTGTGTTCACGCTTTCTGCTATTAATTGCTCTATTAGTGTGGTTCATTTGAATAAGTGTGAACATTGTCATCTGAACAAACAGACAGAGACCCAGGATTTCAGACTTCCAAACAAACTCTGGTGCAGTTCAACTAATATATGAACGCAGCACAGACTAAAGACATCTAAAAACAGGACGTGATGTGACAAGATGCGACTCGAACTGGGACAGAATTCTCAAGCACACCTCATTCTGTTGCATCAGAGCCATTGTCTCCTTGCAGTGGATCTCTATTGGCAACATAAGAATTCCTGCAGCTCTATAACTCCTTTAGACATGTTATATGCTCTTGAGAGTTATAAGCTGGTAAATATACTGTACCACCATATGTACACACATACAACTGCACATTTACCCAGCACACAGCATTATTTCAGATGTTCGTTAATTTTGCAATGTAAAGTGAATAAAAGCTGTCCAATCAGGTTATGACCGCATCCTTTTGTTTTGTATCGCTAGGTTCGGTGTTAAATATGGCAGAGTGAATACTTTAGGAATGAAAAAGGAAAATGTAAATAAATAGGTCACCCAAAAAATGACTAGTCTTTTGACATTTACTGTACATTCTGGATCCAAACCCTTTATGGCTTTCTTCTCCAAAAAAAAGACAAAGACATTTTGATGAATTTCTTTTCTTTTGCTCTTTATAATGAAAGATTATCAGCGTATATTAACAAAAGAAAGAAAAAAAATCAGAGTTTGAAATATGACATGAACTTAGACATACATTTCAGAAATTCTCCTCACAACATCTACAACAAATAACCAGACGACAACAAGAACATTTCATTCTTACAACTTCTAATCGTCGTGATTTGACATCACACTCTGCAGCATCTCTTTAAAAACATAAATTCAACACTTACATAAAATACAAATATCAATCTATTCCACGTTACTGTAAAGCTGCAGTATGTTCTTTTAATTCAGGTATGGAACACAGCGGAATACAACATGCGTATGAATTCATAGTTTTCACATGACGTCACACTGCTAGAGGAACGCCCACCTGTAGGACAAAACTCAGCTTTCTACCACTGATTACTAGTTGTTGTTTTTTAAAGGTTTTTATTAAGTAGTAATATAGTAAGATACTGATATTAAAAGGCCAAATTCAGTATACACCTTATTGATGATGCATGCATTGTAGAGGCAGGGACAGGAACCCAGAATATAAACACCCCATAGAAATCATCTGCTTGCCTATATAAGGTATGTATCATCAATAAGGTGTATACTGAATTTGATATTTTAATATGTTTTAATATAACAGACACTTCAAGTGTTTTTCATATGAATGTTTTAGATTGAAATATTGCCGTGGACGGCAAGTGCTTTATGGATTGCAAATGGCCAAAACGTGCATTTTGTTAACATATCTTTGATGTATTCTTTTGAGAGGTGATTTAAATATTTGTGGCTTGGAAACGGGTGTAAAATTGACATGCTTGCGCTGCAGTTCTATGGATGTTGGACTGAAACTATGAATGGAAGTCGGTGGAATATAAAATGTAGTGTGACTGGCCCTTTACCTGCTGGATGAGGAGGTTGCAGATCTCCTGTAGAAGCACTATGATCCGGGCTGGGCTGTTGTAGTATTTGGAGTTTGCCCATATGAGACACACTGTGTGCATGAGAGGAGCGATCTTCCCCTTCACCTCGCTGAAGTCAGCGTTCTCCACATCTTCTACAAGTTTCTCTATTGGCTTGAGGAAGGTATTGATATCCCTCGTCTCATTTCGAGCTTAATAAACACATCGCAAATCCAATTAAGATTCAAAGCTTTCACACAATTAATGCATCACATGTTTTATGGCAGAAGCTGATGTTATACCTTCTGAAACGTCCCGGAGCATTTTTGCAAAGGCAGGATAATAACTGCTGTCGACGGCAGCCAGGAGCTCAGCCAGCATCAGAACTCGAGGGGACTGGAACTGGTTATGAATTCCCTGAAGATCAGCAAGCCTACAACATAACATGACGTGGACAAACAAGACTGAAGGAGCGTTCCAAGCAACATCTGAGGGACTAAATTCCCAGGACTAACCTGTTTTTCCAAAACTTTATCTCTGCATGTGGAGTGGGGTTTTTGCCCTCAAGTAACGGCTCGGATGAGTCCTTCTTCAGGACCTTATAGACCTGGTGACTCCAATCGATCACAACAGTCTCCATCGAATGAATGAGTCGTTTATCCACAAGATTCACACTGCAAACATCAAATCAATGATCAATGCAAATCAAAGAACTAACCCTCATGTTGTGTTCTGGTTATTTTGATCCTGAGAAAGCTAGTTAATGTTTTTACATTGAACAAAACTTTTCTGACTTTGCTCCCACATAGCTACCCAAATCAAAGATCATTTTGGAGATTTTGGAGATTTTTTTTCTTCTTCTTCATATTTGTGGAGTTTTTTTTCGTATTAACACGTGTCGAGTTCTGGTCAAAAATTGTGAAATTGCTATAAATTTATTGTCTGGCTATATTATCACTAAATATCGGGTTCTTTTTGTCAGCTTACTATATTTCAATTAGCACAGGTTTTGTGTTTCTTTTTGAACTACCTGATCGTAGGCTTCATTGATCTGAGCTAATGCATCAGTTTTTGAGTAAAAGAAAACTAAAACGTTATTTGTGGGTCATTTTGTCACAACTGATGTGCACAATCTCACATCAATAAGACCCATGATCAATCAGTTCTAGAGAGTAACACAAAACCAGTGCTAACTGAAAGAAAATGAGTGAATTACATTTGCATGTGACTTACAAATGAAGACAATGGAAGCCATCAAAATCAACCAAAGAGCAACAACATGCAAGTGCTATAACAAGCCTCTGTTACCCTAACGCAGTACATATAGCAAGTTTTTGTATTATATAATAAATCAAAAGATATAATAAATAAAAAGAAAACTGATACAATATAAAAAGAATAGAGCAAGCTAGCGTTAAAGGCCTTTTTTTGCTTTTTCTTAATTGTATAATAATAAAAAGAAAACAAATAGATAGAATACAAAAAGAATAGAGAAGCTAGGGTTAGTTTTTTTGGGTGAAAATAAACATTAAATGAAAAGTCTGCAAGTCTAAAAGGGGCATGTTTTTTTCAAGAATAGAATTCAAATAGACAGTGTTAGAGTTAGAGGGTCAAATAAAGATGGAAAAGATGTGTTGAAGATGGCTAAGAACTCAGCTGCTTGGATTGAGTCGGACTGGTCATTCCACCAGGAGGGAACGTTTAATGTAAAAGTCCCATTTACAAGCAATTTTTAAAAGGCCGGTCATTTTTGAACCGGGAAACCAAATTGGAATTAAAAAGAATATTCAGCACAGCACATGGATTAAGACATAAAACGATGTTTATTAAAATGTCATGGCTCCATGAACCCACCTCTTATCTCCCTCGTGAGCGACTGGCTCCACCTGCTCAAATCCTGGAGGCACGGGAAGGTGTGTTTTGTCTTTGACTTGTCCAGCGATAACAAACACATTGTTTTTGAGCGCGTGGATGTGTCGCATGAGGTCCTGAGAAACGACATGAGGAAAGTCCCGGTGGTTTCTCACATTGGACAACACCGGTTCCACAACCTCAACACATGGGAAAGATGAAAGTATAAAAATGCTGTGATATTTGGACAATTCCCTAATTTAGTAAACTGTAATTCTTGTTTACTTGTTTACTGTAAATTCCCTAATTTAGTAAACTGTAATTCTTGTGGAGACTTTCATCCAAAATGACTTTCTGTCAGAGAAACACATGAACACAATACAAAGTCCTGAAATCATACACTTCACCAACCATTTAATGCAGTGTGTGGTGTCAAGTATATAATTACACCACAAGGTGATTACGTTAACCCATTGTCTCCATAATAACCCAGTGTTTAGATGAATAGACCTGCTACTGCTATAGTGACAGGCAGGTCAATGGCCATTGCTTAGAAACTGCTGTGATGTGTTGTTGGCCTCAGACTGTCTGTCCTGCTTGTGTAAGCCCTGAACAATGCTGAATGAATAGTTTCTGAACTAAAGATGACATGTCTCTTAAGGACTCAAGGACAATATGTGTGCTGTAACGTGCTTTTGCACACTGTTCAACAACTCGTCAGATAAAGATTGTCATATTCACAGGCATGGCCAGAAGAATTTCCTCATGCTGCATTTAGTGTGTCTGTGGCTTCAATAACAAAACTATGAGGACAGTGCAAAATACCCGAACAAAATCAAATCAGTAGCAAAAAAAAACTTTCATTTAACCCAATCTGACTGTGAATAACTGAATATAACTATAGATTAAACTGTGAACAACTGAATATTTAGATGAGCTGCGGAAGATAAAATAATTTATAACAGTGTTATAATCTGTTTTACAATTTAAACTTAAAATTTAAATGAATAATATCAAACTACAATCAAGTAGACTTTCTTCCATTAGACAACATTCATTATATGCATGGAAAAAGAGACATGGGAATTTGTTTATAACTTTTTAATGTTATACGATTAAAACAATATTAATCATTTATAACAGAACATTAAAACATTGTCTGTATGAAAGATATTGAACTTAATGAAGACCCTCATGGAAAATATATCTTCATATTTGTTTTCAGTCGATTTTATGTAAACAGTGCTTCATTCGTCCTCTCTATGTCCTGAAATATGAATTGAACTCAAACTCTCATGGAATGGTGCGAACTACTGTAACGTGTGAACCGATTCATTTAGACAGCTTTGCGGACTGGTTTGACCGATTCTTTCCAAAGAACCGACTCAAATGAATGATTCGTTGGCGAAGCTACGAATAGACAACTACTCTAGAAGACAACTAATAACACGAATAGAGGACTGCTGAAATATTGTCACGGTAAATAAAATATAAATTAATAAAATATATGAGACAGAGTGGCAACTCACGATACGCCGTGTATTGTTACGTGTATCATACACGTAACGTTAGTATCCTAATAGCGCTGCAGTTTGTAGTAAACTAGTGTCAGCTACTGTATTTGGTAGCTAATAATGCTCTCTGTATTTGTATTTATACAGTATGTTTCTAATACTTTAACAGTGTAGTCTTAATGAAGTACCTCACGTCACTTAAACATTATTGCGAATCTAAATGATTCGTTTAAAAGAACCGGTTCTAAAGAATGATTCATTGGCGAATCAGGCAGCTCACCTTTTCCACCAGCACTGAGAACTGCTCCAGAGGAGAGTGGCACATGTCTCCACAAAACAGCTGTGTTTTCATTTTATCAGCGGACAGTGCGGTTTTACACCGCTTAACGAAATAAACCGACTTGTTCTTCCCGGTTCCCGAGAGTTCGAGAGCAGGGGTCAGCTGTCCGGCGGAGTTTAACGATATAACCAGAGTCTTGTGTTCAGATTTATCCAGAAAGTCCTGAATGACCTGCCGCAGCTCCTCTGTGGCGACGCATTTCTGCCAGCGGTCAGACTTCACATTAAACGCTTTCGACACGCACTTCTCTAAGAAATCAAATCTTTGGTCAACTTTTTGCGACTCGTTCTCCATTTTGTCGATGTGTTTCTAACTGACTGATTTCCTTTAAACAGCTGTCTCCATAGCAACCAGTGTTTACATGTACCGACCTGCTGTTGCTGTGGTGACAGAGACAAACCGTCTCACAGGTGATTGTCAGTGTATTTATTGAAATGTAATTTAAATGAATACAATCCATTTGTATTTTTTTTTTACAAAATTAATTATTAGTTTTAAAATGCATTTAAAAATATTTTTCCTAAACCTATTTGTCAATTAAATGAAACTATACAGACTGAATTGATAAACCTATCTAACACAATTACTGCCTGCACAAATACAGAAAATAAATAAATACAAGTTAAAAAAAAATTAAGTTGGCATATCTGAAGTTTTGAAAATGTGCTTGAAAACCAGCACAATGTCTATGGATTAAACTGTGGATATTTTTCAGTGCTTTGATGTAAAATGCATGCAATACATCTGCAGCTTATTTTGCACGCATTTACGAACAATTTTCAAAATTCAAACAACCAGAAATGTACAGCAATGTGTTTTATTAGTAATATTGATGATTTTACTTCATGAAACCTTTTTGTTGTTGTTGCATTTCTCGATCTAAAGATGCCTAAACAATAAAATAACTCTTAATAGATCACTTTTTTTAGGAAGCGTGAAACAAAAGCTCTGAGATTGACAGGAACAGAAGAGAAACAAAAGGAGACTTCAAACCTGAAAGAAACAGAGGAACAAAACCAACAGCACTGGTCAGTGTACCGTAAGTAACGGTTATGCACATTATTAGCCTTTCATGTGATGCAGGCGGCTGTGGAGAGCTTCATCTATGACTGTGTAGACCTAAAATAGGGTTTTCACTTTTTACACCAAGTTTGTGACTTGCCAAATTCAAGCTATATTGTATTGATGGTTTTATATTAGGTCATACAAACCGAATTTCTGAAATGTTGGGATATTTTTTTAATTTGAATAAAATGAAAACTAAAAGAATTTCAAATAACTTGAATAGAATACAGATAACATAACAATTGTTTAAACTGAGAAATTGTAAAATTGTATGCACAAAATGAGCTCGTTTCAAATTTGATGCCTGCTACAGGTCTCAAAATAGTTGGGACGGGGCATGTTTACCATTGTGTAGCATCTCCTCTTCTTTTGAAAACAGTTTGAAGACGTCTGGGCATCGAGGTTATGAGTTTCTGGAGTTTTGGTGTTGAATTTGATCCCATTCTGGCCTGATATAGGTTTCCAGCTGCTGAAGACTATGTACTACACACGTTTGATCATCTGCGCCACTAGAGCTGATGACTGTTGACTGTCTTTTGTAATGTTGTAATTATAATGTTGTAATTGTCTTGCCCAATCACACGTTGGCCAACAAGGCAGGCTATTTCCACTTAGTGTAAATATAAACTCTGATAAAGGTAAATATAAATCAGTGAACTAACCTTTATGAGGTCATCTAGCAACATTAAGTTACCAGTTTGAGCTAATTTCAATTGAAAGCAGTTGGCAACACTAGTCTGTGTTTTTTTCTTGGTATTTTGATGGCTTAAGTGAAATGTGGGGGTCATAAAAAAATCTCCACATTACTTTTGGCCACTGTTTTGTTTGGTGGGGTTAGTGCCACAATATGTAAGACCCTGCTTTGATATTACTACTTTCATTTCTGTAGTTAGAGCATTGACTTTTGAGTGGAAAAGGTTATTACATTTCTAAGACCTCTCCAGCTCTCTTAAATAATTTTGGAGCTGAGACCTAGTCTTAACACTTAGAAACCTTTATGAATCACTCGTATTCTTAAGTCTAGGAATAAGAGTAAATTATGTCATTCTTATGATTTTGACACACTCAGGACTCAAATTTTACTCTGAATGGCTTTATACATACGGCCCCTGGTCTTTTCAGGATCGGATAGCTATCCCATCAGAAAAAACGCATGAAGTGACCAGGTGTAAACAGCCCCTTTGTTGCCCCAGTGCCAACTTTTTTGAGACCTGCAGCAGGCATCAAATTTGAAATGAGCTCATTTAGTGAGCAAAAGTGTATGTTTTTTCCATTTAAACAGTTATGTTATCTATAATCCATTGTGAATAACATATTGGCTCCTGTGATTTGAAAGTCTTTTAGTTTTCATTTTATTCAAATGTAAAAAACATCCCAACATTTCCCGGAATTGGTGTTGTATATTTTCAGACTGTAGAATGTACATAAGCTGCTCTTTAGGCCTAATTTGTTTAATGCACATGCTGCTGTACCTCATATACACGCTCTGTCATACAGATCCATTCTCAGTTTCACTCAGTGAGGATTTTACATGTAAAAGCCATTCAGTCAGTATGTCTAAAAAGCCATTTAGTCATCTGTGATTAGTGAAATCCTAAGAAACAGATGTATGAAGTCCAAATGCAGTAACCTGCAAATGCCATTGGATGGCACTAAAAGAGAAGAGACTGTAGCTCGAGTTCAGAGAATAAAGTGGCTTTGAGTAGTTTCCTACACAGAGAAGCTTTGCATTGTTGTGATTCTCTTCTTCTTGGTAGCAAATGAAGTTTATTGTCTCCTGATCCAGACAGTTTTAACGTACAGTGTTTTAAAGTCTCCTCTGCTGCTTTGTTTTCTATGTGGCTATGTGTTAAAATATAATTTACTGCTATGTTCAAAGCTGAACTTTCAGCATCATTTCTCCAGCGTGTCACATGATCCTTCAGAAATCAATCAAATATACTGATTTGATGCTCAAGAAACATGTCTGATTATTATCAATGTCGAAAACAGTGCTGCTGAATATTTGTGGAAACTGTAATACATTTTATTTTTAAGCATTCTTTGATGCACGGAAAGTTCAAAAGAATCTAACATAGGTATTCATATCTATTAGCTGTAATAGCACACTGTTAGGATGTATAAATGTAATGAAGTATTATGGCTCACAAGGACATGAAGATTCATTCATCAGTGTGATAATATGCTGGAAGCAGAAACATGAAGCATTATCTATTGAACATTCTGATGAAGTCAAGTTCTGTTCATGACCGAGGGAGGGAGCTAAAGCAACACCGCCTGAAACAATGAACCTGCTTTTCATGAAGCCTGTGATCTGCAGAATATAACTGAATATGGGTTATCAATAACTCCATCATACAGGCTCTTAGTCATTAGTTAGTTTTGAAAATTAGAAATTAATATTAAGAGCTCGACTGTGTTTAACGACATGATACTTTTGCTGTATTAATGTAGTTTTTTATAAATCTATTAATTTATTCAAAAATATAAAAAATGCTTATCTTCTATGATAAGCATGTTCTCTAATTTCTGGATTGAAATCAATTAATTTGTTTGTTTATTTTATTTATATATATTTTTTAAACAAGTCAATTTCAGGGTAATGCAACTGCGTTGTTATCATACACACACACACACACACACGCACACATTAAATTAGCAACATTTCTTGAAAATATAAAAATATATATTTCTATTTTCTTTAATGTGGATTCTATTGGCTCAAAGAACAAATGTATAGTATTAGTGAAAATCCCTGAGTTTTTGTTGTGTTTTGAAGTTTGATCACATGTCTCATATAAAGAAGAAACGCTCACTTCAGGCTCATGAAGCCGGTCTGACTGGGGTTCAAGTCTCTCTTTCTCTCAGCACAGATCTGCTGCCATGGCTTTTGTTTCCATGTCCGCTACGCGACACGTCAAAGCTATTTCTGTCCTCCAGAGGGTCTCGACACGTTAAGCGCTGGACGCATGAGAGCGGCTGATAAACGCCTGCAGGAAGTCAGGCCCGATTATCTGCTCTCAGAACAGAGCGCTGCGGTCGCTCAAATACACACTCATATCGTCCGCTATGTGAGGGACGGTATCATCGCAGGGCTCTCAAACATGTTCAGGGCCTCCAACACTCGTGGTTTCAGCGCTTCAGGCCATGACTGGACATTTTTCATAGTTTCACGCTTTGGTGGAAAGCCAAGAGCAACAGGCTGGACCGAGACTTGCTCTGAAACAGGATATTGGCTTAGTAATGGCCGTCCTGGGACTGTAGTTTGACATAAATAACGGATTTGCTCTGCGTGTTCGCTCATCTGATGGAAGTCTTTCCCAATTTCACACACATTACTCTGCTGGCTAATTAGAACTTTAAGGGTTTTTAATGCGCTTTGACAGTCTTCACCACAGTACGGCCTGAAACGATGTGCTGCCGAGACGTATTACTAAATTAAAGTCCGTCTAACGTCTGTCGCTCATTATTAACGAGATCTCAGGGTATTTTTTAACTCCTTCATCTACCTGCCAGGCCAATAAACACATACTAAACGGCTGATTGTTGTGAAGGCGTCATTTGACTCATTCATCACACAGAGACTTCTTAAACCGATAACTGGGTTCGACTCAAGACACGACGTCACTTCTGGTGATAACACTAAACGCTCCAACCTAGAAACTTCTGGAATCACAAGAATCAAGTTCTGGTTGAAATTCCCAGAGCATGAAGTTAGTGAAAGTGCCGTACAAGCTCTGTATTTGATTTTAAAGCAGGTCTGTGTGTATGAACAGATGCCCAGCATGAGCAACTTCACTTAGGAGGTTTTACAAGATGCTGGAACTTTCAATAACTATGTATGTTGGCCAACAAAGAAAATAAAATCATTTTTTTAATGCAGAGTAATCTCTGTTTTAATTAATTTTCTGTTATGTAGCAGATCATGTTTAACTAACAGGTATTTTGAATGCAGTTTTTGTGTAAACCATTTTGCTGTCACAGCAGTTTCAAGTGCTTCTACATTTGAAAGTTAAAAGTCAAAAGGTCAACAGATGGTCAAAAGTTTATTTATTCATTTATTTATGTTTTTTATATATCTTCTGCTCACCCAGGCTGCATTTATTTGATCAAAATACAGCAAAAGCAAGGAAATATTACAATTTCAGTTAACTGTTTTCTGTGTAAACTGTTTGCTGTGATCAAAGCTGAATTTCCAGCATCATTACTCCAGTCTTCAGTGTCACATGATCTTCAGAAATCATTCTAATAAACAGATTTTCTGCTTAAGAAACATTTTTTTTTATATATATATATATATATATATATATATATTTTTTTTTTTATTTTAAGGATTTTTCAGAGTAAACACAGAACAAACAACATTGTCTCAGACTTCACAAGCATTCAAAAAAATAAAAATTAATAATAAAATAAAAAATTAATACAAATGCGGAAACCATAGTAAAGAGCTGCGAAACAGATCACTAGAAATGCTCAAAAGTAATGCACAACTCAACCTTCGTGGGAAACATTAGACATTGGTTTGGCTGCTTGTTTGTCTAAATGTTCGAGAAATTATCCCCAGACAGCAGAGAACTTTTCAATGGCGTTAGACCTTAGAAATCGGAGTCTTTCCATTTGTATGACAGAAATCATGTCCATAGTCTAAAGTCAAAAAGAGGGAGGTGAAGATGACTTCCAGTTCTTTAATATAAGTCTTTTGGCCACGATCATACCCAGGGTGAGGGCCTGTTGTAAAGCTTTTGGAAGGGTAGAAGTGTGTTGTGAAAAACCGAAGATGGCAAGTTCAACGTCCAGTAGAAGAGGTCTGTTATAGGCCTCAATAAACATTTCTGATTATGATCTGATTATTATATGTTGAAAACACATATGTTGTTCTATTTTGTATTTTCGTGGTGATGCACTGTGATACGCTACCATTGAAAAATGTGAAGAAAGATTTAAGATTCTCTTAAATGTGTCTTTCGTATGAGACGTTAAACTGATGTCCTGACTCTTTGTGGTCATTAAAAATCCCATGGCACTTCTCGTAAAGAGTAGGGTGTAACCCCGGTGTCCTGGCCAAATTCCCTCTACTGGCCCTTGTCAATCATGGCCTCCTAATAATCCCCATCCACTTGATTGTCTCTATGACTCTCTCTCCTCTCCACCTGTAGCTGGTGTGTGGTGAGGCATACACTTGATTGTCTCTATGACTCTCTCTCCTCTCCACCTGTAGCTGGTGTGTGGTGAGCGCATACACTTGATTGTCTCTATGACTCTCTCTCCTCTCCACCTGTAGCTGGTGTGTGGTGAGCGCATACACTTGATTGTCTCTATGACTCTCTCTCCTCTCCACCTGTAGCTGGTGTGTGGTGAGCGCATACACTTGATTGTCTCTATGACTCTCTCTCCTCTCCCCTGTAGCTGGTGTGTGGTGAGCTCATACACTTGATTGTCTCTATGACTCTCTCTCCTCTCCACCTGTAGCTGGTGTGTGGTGAGCGCATACACTTGATTGTCTCTATGACTCTCTCTCCTCTCCACCTGTAGCTGGTGTGTGGTGAGCGCATACACTTGATTGGCTCTATGACTCTCTCTCCTCTCCACCTGTAGCTGGTGTGTGGTGAGCGCATACACTTGATTGTCTCTATGACTCTCTCTCCTCTCCACCTGTAGCTGGTGTGTGGTGAGCGCATACACTTGATTGTCTCTATGACTCTCTCTCCTCTCCACCTGTATCTGGTGTGTGGTGAGAGCATACACTCGATTGGCTCTATGACTCTCTCTCCTCTCCACCTGTAGCTGGTGTGTGGTGAGCGCATACACTTGATTGTCTCTATGACTCTCTCTCCTCTCCACCTGTAGCTGGTGTGTGGACTCTCTCTCCTCTCCACCTGAGTGCATACACTTGATTGTCTCTATGACTCTCTCTCCTCTCCACCTGTAGCTGGTGTGTGGTGAGCGCATACACTTGATTGTCTCTATGACTCTCTCTCCTCTCCACCTGTAGCTGGTGTGTGGTGAGCGCTACACTTGATTGTCTCTCTCTCCTCTCCACCTGTAGCTGGTGTGTGGTGAGCGCATACACTTGATTGTCTCTATGACTCTCTCTCCTCTCCACTGTAGCTGGTGTGTGGTGAGTCTACACTTGATTGTCTCTATGACTCTCTCTCCTCTCCACCTGTAGCTGGTGTGTGGTGAGCGCATACACTTGATTGTCTCTATGACTCTCTCTCCTCTCCACCTGTAGCTGGTGTGTGGCATACACTTGATTGGCTCTATGACTCTCTCTCCATCCACTGTACTGGTGTGTGGTGAGCGCATACATTGATTGGCTCTATGACTCTCTCTCTCTCCACCTGTAGCTGGTGTGTGGTGAGCGCTCCTTGATTGGCCTATGTCTCTCTCTCCTCTCCACCTGTAGCTGGTGTGTGGTGAGCGCATACACTTGATTGGCTCTA
The DNA here is from genome assembly GCA_027474115.1 of Schizopygopsis malacanthus. Classification (NCBI taxonomy): domain Eukaryota; kingdom Metazoa; phylum Chordata; class Actinopteri; order Cypriniformes; family Cyprinidae; genus Schizopygopsis; species Schizopygopsis malacanthus. The sequence goes on from CM049883.1 coordinate 25,751,130, forward strand.
TGACTCTCTCTCCTCTCCACCTGTGGCTGGTGTGTGGTGAGCACACTGGCGCCGTTGTCCTGTGGCAGGTGTCGCATCATCTCAGTGGATGCTGCACACTGGTGGTGGTTGAGGAGAGAGCCCCCCCCCCCCCCCCACATGATTGTAAAGCGCTTCGGGTGTACAACAATACCCAATAAAGCACTATATAAATGCATCATTCATTCATTCATTCATTTCAAAAAATATAAATACTTTATTCATCAAGGACATGTTAAACTGATTGAAAATGACAGTAAATACATTTATAATTTAAGAAAATATTTCCATTTCAAATAATTGCTGAGGACAGTCATATGACATAATAAGGAAGGGTAAAACTAAACATCATACTGGTTTGGATGTGATATCACAATAAATAATGCAAAACTGATTATTAAAGACAGTCATCAAAGTGTTAAATTGAAAATGCAATCCTATCAGATATGAATGTGTTTTGTTCCCCCGATTACCTTACAGCCATAAGCTGAAAGGACACTGTGTAAACACACTTACTGTGCTTGATAAATGACCACGTGTAAATCCTCCGAGAAAATTGGAGATGCAGAAAATAATGCCATGAAAAACAATGGGAGCGAGTACTGGCTAATATCAAACTATGAATTCATACGTCGGGATCCGTGGAGCGCTACATTTTTATGCATTGATCAGAGCATCAGATCAACTCCGAGATCAGATATGAATATGAATGAATGAATGAATGAATGAATAGATACATTAATTAATGAATGAATGAAGGAATGGATAAATGAATGAATGAATGATGCATTTATATAGCATCACACATCACTCGTGACGAGAGCATCTTCACTGATAGACTGATAGTGTTTATTCTCTCTGAACTCGTTCTAATAGCATGTAATCAGGGCCAATTAGAGCTCAATTAAAGCAAACAATTTCTTCATGAGGCCAGCTTGGAGAACGTTCCTGGACTCAGTTTGAGGTAGTATAAATCAAATATGGATTTATAATAACGTCAGATTCAGTCTCAAACAGTGAAAGACCAGTTTAGCTGTAGCTGTACTTTTGTTGTTTTGTGGCCTTATGTCTCACATGGGACAAAGAGGATTAAGTAGTACGGATGCACTTTTGTTTAATGTATATTTAAGGTAAGTTAAATGTTTGCAGGGATACTAAAAGAGGTCAGCATAAGAAAATATCTTCTTTATTTTGGCACTATTCTTTATTTTAACCCCATCATTTTAATTCCTTTATTTCATCCCTGTTTTATATGAACTCCACTGGTCTGTATATCCTCACTTGCAGACATTTATTCATTCCAAACTGCATTCTCCTCTGTTTTGTTAATATTTTTTGCTTTTGAAAAAACTCACAGGTATATGATGTCATGTTTTCCCAAACTCAGTGCAGTCACAAATAAATGCTGGTCTTCTGGTGCCACACACAGAGCCGCAGCTCTTCCCAACCCATGTGTGTGTGTGTGTGTGTGTGTGTGTGTGTGTGGCTGCTGGAGCTCAGTGTTTATTTAAACTCTCTGGTTTGTGAGTTATGAGTCTTAATGATGAATGCGGTGCGTGTCGCTGCTCTATTGTTGAGATGCTGCCTCTAAACAGGCCTCTGTTGTTTATTTGAGATTTGAGTTTTATATTACCACGTGTCATTGGACTGTTTACAGTTTGTCTGTGTTGATTGATTATTTCTATCACCCGTTCTCCTGCCGAGAGGAAGATGTTGTTCTTATAGGATGCATGAAAGACTAAAGCCATTTACTCAATTGTAACTGTTAAAGGGACAGTTCACTCAAAAGTCATCTTCTGTTCTAATTATTTACTCTCTCTTGTGTGGAACATAAGAGAAGATATTCTGATATTCTGGGTTCATACAAAGAGAGTTATTTTTCTAAAGAAGTTCCAGCAGGTTTTGTGAGTAAATGATGACAGAATGTTCACTGTTGGGTGAATGATGTAAAAAAAAAAGCAATATTTTTGCCAATGATGTTATCACCCTGTGCTCTTTCTGCCAATTATGATCTAGGACGTTTACATGTAATCTGCCTGCATGTATGCCGATTTGTTGTTTAACTGCGCTCCTGCCAGGTTTCTAACGTTTCACCGAATTCTGAGTGAAAGGACAAGCTGAGGAATGTAAACGCTGCTTATTTTCCAATCCAGAAAAAGCTGAAAAATTAGTGTCTTTGCCAGATCTTGAGTCATCAGGCCCAGTTCTGCTGGAATGCCATTTATTATTGTTCTTGTATTGTCTGCTTCTACTATAAAAATGGGATTGCTGAGACCTCAGATATGTCTCTGGACGTATCACACGTCTGTTTTTTTGCAAGACATCCTTCGGCTTTAGAACAACAGCGGCTTGCTTATATTGGCATGCTGGGAATATGCTTCATAATCTGTTGACATATTGAAGTCACAGCTACATGATGTTTAGACACTCCAGAGAAAGCTGAAAGAAAAATGTCTGTTTGTCATGTGCCTGTAGATTCGTAAACACACGGCGCACGGCTTTGACCATAAATTAAATCACGCAAGCCTTGTTAAATTACACCGCTCGCTTACAATGTTATGAAAAACGGCGTGCTCAAAAAACTATTTCTTACCATTTCATATCCCAACAGATGATTTTCAGACAAATTAAACGGATCGCATTGCATGTGTTTAAAATGTGCAGCGAGCCTCATTTATTACATTGATGAATTGGTGCTTGTTTAGCCAGTGATTGTACAAATATACTGAAGAGTATTATTATGAGTAGATTTGCGTTTAAGATGTAATTAAGCAGACCGCTCACCACTTATTGTTACAAGCGTTTGGAATGGTTAGAGAGTATTTAACATGAAGACACCTGCTAATGTTGGGTCTCAGGCTGGCTTTGTGTGGAACCGATGCTTTTGTGTTGAAGATCTTCATCTGGCTTGCAGTCGGTAGCTATATTTAAACCAATTGTTTTGTTTACAGACAACATTTACTTTCAAATCTTTATGGCTTGTATTCATCTACTATGGGTTGGTTTTTAATACGATCTGTCATCTGCAATTGAAAGGTAATGCTAATGTTTTCAGAGCCAGTCCTCACAGCGTATGTCTGATCAGTTTGTGGAGAAACATTGAAGGACCCAATAATTAAAGAAAGCTTTAGCCATAGGTATAACCAAGATCATTGGAATATCAAACAGTGTATTGAGAAATTCATCTGGCATTCATCAGAATTGTTATAATTTAATATCTTAAGCCATCCAAGGTCTCAGGACATTCTATGATTTATTGAATCAACAACCTCGGTCTTTGCCCAATCAGTTTTTGCACAAACTGCATTTGCTGTCATAATGAACTTAAACACATTAGCATGAACGCGGCCTCTTCAGCAGATTTTTACTGGCCAAGGTGCTTCACGGAGGAAAATTTAATATAATTCTAATGTTATTTGATGCACGGTTCATTGAGCATTTGGATCTTATTTGTCTCTCCTCGAGGGCTCAGTAAGTTAAACCGTGTTGGGGACACGCATTGAAAACAGACAGCGTCTGCTAGTACACATAATTCAACTCTCACTGCATTCTGCTCTTCATCTTGTGCACACTGAGATCTGTTGATTGTTTACATTGGTGACATTTAAATTAAAGGCAGTCTTGTCATCATTTTTATGGCAGAGGAAAAGTGACAATATGGCTCTGTGATAGCTGTAATATGTTGTTTATGTGACTTGCTTTTCTAGCAGTTTCTTTCTTTTTTTTATCAAGCAAGCCTGACAACATTTTTAATTAATGCAACAATTTTGCACTTAAAGCTGAACATTTAATTTGACAAATTAAAGGTTTACTCACTCTCAGTCCATCCAATATGCAGATGAGTATGTTTCTTCATCAGATTTGGAGAAATGTAGCATCTCATCTCTTGCGCACCAATGAATCCTCTGCAGTGAATGGGTGCCGTCAGAATGAGAGTCCAAACATCACAATAATCCAAATGTAATCCACACCACTCCAGTCCATCAGTTAATGTCTTGTGAAGCCAAAAGCTGCGTGTTTGTAAGAAACAAATCCATTAAGACACGTTTAGCTTCAAACCATTGTTTCCTGCTATCCCCTGTTGACTCTCACATCAAAATCTACCCACATATTATTTGTTTTGTTTTTTGCTTGTAAACACTGTTTGATCTGCGCAGATTTCTGATTCAGACAAGATGATTTTTTCACTGGAGGGAGTGTTGTTATACATTATGGACTTGTATTTTAGTTAAGAAGTATTAATGACAGATTTGTGCTTTTGGCTTCACAAGACGTTGGACTGGAGTGGTGTGGATTACTTGTGGATTATTGTGATGTTTTTATCACCATTCACTTCAGAGCATCCATTGGGGAGCAAGTGATGCAATGCTACATTTCTCCAAATCTGATGCAGAAACAAAACTTGGATTTTGCCTACATCTTGGATGGCCTGAAGGTGAACACATATTCAGCAGATTTACATTTTTTTGGGAAAATTCCTTTAATTATTGTAAACTCTATATAGTGTTTCTTTTATGAAACCAATGTGTGTAATCAGTAATGCTGTTTTGCAATATTTAGTATTCAACCTTGTAATCCAGTCAGTTGAGAAAGTCCCATTTTATTACCACATGCTGTTCAGACACACACAGACTGATAGATTTACACAATTAAAGCAGATATTGTCAGCATATTCATGGTGGATTAAATGTACCAGAAATGTTCCTATCCATGCTTCACACGTTTTATGTCCTACCATCTGGAGTTTTAGATTCTCTCTGAATAAATCTAAATGTTATAGACATATCGACAGACTTGTCATTGACAAAGTTCAAAACCTGGTTACTTGTTAATCAGAAAGAACCTCATGCTAGTAAGGTACTTGGGCTGTTGTCTCCTTGCTCTGACTGATGTGTGTGATTGCTGTTTACTGATGGAGTGTGTGAGAGGATAGCATGGTGCGAACAAGAGCACCCTCATTAAGACCTGAACCCCCCTAAAGCATGTCAAAACAAACGGCTTGAGGTCTTAAAAGCACATATTAATTTGACATATAAGTATATATACATTTCAGCGGGGATTTCACAACAATATATTTCACTTGGTACTAAATAAGCGCTCACAAACAGAAGTTATGTAATTATCCAAACTGCAAGGTACAGCAAAAACAAGCTGCATTAACATGAAATAAGCATTATTATTTGATGAAACATTAAAATTAAAGTAAAAAAGACTTTAATTATCCATTCATGAATTTACATTTGTGTTTTGTTTAAAAGTATAAACAATTCTAATGAGCTTCACAGTTTAAAATGTAAATTATTATTTTCTAGCCTTCTGAAACACCAGAGTTTGAAGTCAGGACAATGGTGATGTCACCATTCCCCTCAACACGCCCTTAACATGCGTCATTCACGAATGTAATCAAGGTAAACAAGAGCCATAATGATCTCAACTGTACCTCCAAAAACTCTCCATTAAAGGGGTCATCGGATGCCCATTTTCCACAAGTTAATATGATTCTTTATGGTCTTAATGAAAAGTCTATAACATACTTATTCCTCTAAAATTTATCTAGGGTAGTATAAAAAACACCCTTTTTACCCTGTCAAAATCAGCTCTGTTTTCAGTGAGCTGTTTTTTAGGCCATGTTGCTTTAAATGCTAATGAGCTCTGCTGACTCCGCCCCTCTCTGACAACCAGACAGTAAACTTCAGCCGCAAAACTGGCTAACAAGCACATTATTAGGAAAGGCAATTTGCAAAGATTAATAAAAAAAACCTTATACTCACTTCTTCTGTAGATGAAGCTGATCACGAATGATTCGCGCGAACATAGACGCATTTAGGCAGATCAGCGCATTGCTTCAAAACTAAAGTAACGTTAATCCTCTGCGTCTTCAGCGGCTCAGATGTGGGGAGTAAATGAGGACTGCTGTGTTCATTATTACATCTGACAACAAAACCCCTCAATCGCTCGATCTGAGATATTCTTGTCTTCCTCTGCACCGACACAGCTCTCAGATCACTCAGGGGGCGGGTCTAAGGTAAGACGGTCTTGTCAATCATCTATCGTGGGAGCGGTCTGTACAGAACTACATCATTCTGACAGGAATCTCAGAACAGCCTGATTTGAGAAAGAGGATTTAAAAAACACTGGGTGGATTTGTATCATTATAGGTCAGATGTGTGCACACACTTCCAACACGCATTTATGTTCAAACAACTTGTAAAAGTGAATTTTGCATCTGATGACCCCTTTACATGCATTAATGATGTGCCTGAGAAGTGATTAATTGCTAATTTCACAACTGACTGTTTTGTGAATTATTATAAACATGCAGGTGTTTATTTTTAATCTTAGAGTGTTTGTAATAAACATCAAACCAGCGTTTTACCCTATTAGACACCAAGCTTATCATTGTTTGAGTGTTGCTAATAAAATCAGCACATACCTGGATCAGAAATATTTGTTTTGGGTTGAATACTTTTGTTATGCAAGATGAATATATGTAATAGTTTTTTGTTACGATTGCTATTATTAACCTACCGAACAAGTAGATAGTGTTTTACTGTCTTCGTCTTTTTAAGAAATTTGTTAACAGCAGTCCACATATGGATATTTGGTATATTGCTTTGCATTTGCATTGTTTTAATTTCTTCTGCCTCACGCTCAAACATTATGGCTCTATCACAGAGCTTGCCATCTCGAGCAGCAAAACACATGACATGCTGTAAAGAAGGGTGTGGCTATGCTGGGATGAATTCAGCCAATCACAGCAGTGGGCGTTTACTTCCGTTTCTGCAAAAGAAACTGCCCCTTTAAATTGAGTGTGTTCCACAGAAAGTGAAAATAAGGATGGAAAATTATCCTCTTTTTGGTTCAATAAACTTTGAACTTTTCGAACCTCAGGAAACACATGACAATGTGATGAGATGTTTAGCTAAATATGTGCTATAGGACGTCAAAAGACTATCTGTTTTGTGTGAACGAACTTCAGAAATTTCCGATGTAGATTCCATCGGAAACGTCTATCATTGTGTCATTCTCACGCTGAAGGAGACTGATGACTGACGGAAGATCTCTGAGGGAACTCTATTCACAGGAATGTGTTTTGGGTTTGTTGCAGCGTAATATGAAACATTCCCGCTTATTTTTGCCATTACATATCATGTAGAGAGCGTGAAACTCAGCAAGCTCTGTTGGTATTGGATGACATAGTACGCTTTTCAGTGTTCAGTCAAAACTGCACAAACCTGACATCATGGCTGGTTTGGAGTCCAAATATAGCACACAAACTGAAATCTTCTCTAAATTTAACCTGTGATGTCATTGTCATCATGTTTTACAGCTGGCCGCAGTCTGTCTTACTCAAGGAACGGTACAAAGGTTTCTGAATAAATCTGATTTATGTCATGGGAATGTGCTGCAAAACAAGTCAAAGGTGAAGGGTGGCAAATGACTTTTCTTTTGCCATTTTTCTGTGGTAAGAGCTTTTTGTGGTTGCGTGTATATATCACTCACTAAATGTATTCAGAAAATGTGAATAGGGAAGCGGTCACAACCCCAACTTCCTGTCAGACAGACGGAGCTGAAATCATTAACGCTGGCTTGTGATTTTTCTAAAGCTTGTAATATCAAACAGTCTGTCAGATATTCTTAGTTTCACAGAGCGCATGACCTAGACGTACATTTTCATTTCCTCTTTATTGCATTGAACACATTCTTCTGCTCACAGTCTAGCAACAATATAAAGGCAAAAACTCTCTGGACATTGCAAAAATGGTTCAGAGAAAACCTCTAGACATTTATTTGCAGATGCCACTTGATTCAATTGTTTTATTATCTATAAAATGCATACATTTGCGCAAGTTTCAAAAATATTTTTTTTCAACTTTGTTCTTCAATATTATAGGAGTTTTCCTGTACAAATATAAAAAAAAATTAAATCAAGATATATTTACATAAGTAGCAAAATGACTGTAGATTTTAAATTCCGTTTTTTGAAAAGTTTATAAAAACTAAGTGGGTTTGTGCTTGATAAGTCAATGGGGTAAAAAAAACTTGATTCAAATAGAAAACAAGATTATTTTTTCTGACCCCATTGGTAGATATTTATTCTTGTTTTAAGCAAAAACTCACTTTATTTTGATAAGTTCTTTAGAGTTCACTTAAAGTCACTTAATTTTGATTAATTTGTATTGTTTTGAGAGAGAGAGAGAGAGAGAGAGAGAGAGAGTGTGTGTGTGTGTGTGTGTGTGTGTGTGTGTGTGTGTGTGTGTGTGTGTGTGTGTGTGTGTGTGTGTGTGTGTGTGTGTGTGTGTGTGTGTGTGTGAGAGAGAGAGAGAGAGAGAGAGACACATACATACAGCCCGAATTCTGGAAATGTTGGGACGTTTTTTTATATTTGAAAAAAACGAAAACTACAAGATTTTCTAATTACAAGAGCCAATATTTTATTCACAATAGAACATAGACAACATAACAAAAACTGAGAGATTTTACGGGGGGCACGTTTGCCATTGTGTAGCATCTCCTCTTCTTTTCAAAACAGTTTAAAGACGTCTGGGCATCGAGGTTATGAGTTTCTGGAGTTTTGGTGTTGGAATTTGGTTCCTTGGTCTCCAGCTGCTGAAGAGTTTGTGATCGTCTTTGACATATTTTTTATTTAATGATGTGCCAAATGTTCTCTATAGGTGAAAGATCTGGACTGCAGGCAGGCCAATTCAGCACCCGGACTTTTCTACTACGAAGCCATACTGTTGTAATAGCTGCAGTATGTGATTTTACATTGTCCTGCTGAAATACACATCGTCTGGAGGGGAGCATATGTTGCTCTAAAACCTTTATATAACTTTCAGCATTCATAGAGCCTTCCAAAACAAGCAAGCTGCCCATATCATATAAACGTATGCACCCCCATACCATCAGAGATGCTGGCTTTTGAACTGAATGCTGATAACACGCTGGAAGGTCTCCCTACTCTTTAGCCCGGAGGACACGGCGTCTGTGATTTCCAACAATAATGTCATATTTGGACTCGTCTGACCATAAAACACTTTTCCACTTTGAAAAAGTCCATTTTAAATGAGTCTTGGCCCACAGGACACGATGGCGCTTCTGGACCATGTTCACATATGACTTCCTTTTTGCATGATAGTACTTTAGTTAACATAGGCCGATGGCACGGCGGATTGGGTTTACCGACAGTGGTTTCTGGAAGTATTCCTGGGCCCATTTAGTAATGTCAATGACAGAATTATGCCAATGAGTGATACAGTGTCGTCTGAGGGCCCCTCAGTCCACGGGCATCCAAAAAAAAGTCTACGGCCTGGTCCCTTATGCACAGAGATTTCTCCAGTTTCTCTGACTCTTTTGATGATATTATGCACTGTAGATGATGAGATATGCAAAGCCTTTGCAATAGAGCCCTAGACGGACCTCAAATATAGGCCCTAGCCCGGCCCTGTCCCGAGACGCTCAGGCCCTAGCTTACCAGAATTACCGGCCCGAGTCGGACCCCAGCCCATATTTTTTCCCCTTTTTCCCAAAACAATGGTCAGTTGTTTTAAATTTTCATTTATACAACATCTGAAAGCTGAATACATAAGATAATAAAAGGACAATATTTGGCTGAGATACAACTATTTGAAAATGTGACCCTGGACCACAGAACCAGTCATAAGGGTCAAATTTGCAAAATGAAAGCTGAATAAATAAGCTGTCCATTGATGTATGGTTTATTAGGATGGGAAAATATTTGGCCGAGATACAACTATTTGAAAATCTGGAATCTAAGAGTGCAAAAAAAATCTAAATATTGAGAAAATTACCTTTAAAGTTGTCCAAATGAGGTTCTTAGAAATGCATATTACTAATCAAAAATTAAGTTTTGATATACATTTACAAAATATCTTCATGGAACATGATCTTTACTTAATATCCTAATGATTTATAATTTTGACCCATACAATGCATTTTTGGCTATTGCTACAAATATACCCGTACTACTTATGACAGGTTTTGTGGTCCAGAGTCACAAATCTGGAATCTGAGGGTGCAAAAAAAATCTAAATATTGAGAAAATCGTTCCGTCATCATTCTGTGCAAGTGTTGAAAATATTTCATATTTTCTATGTATTTTGGTACATACAATTATTTATTTGAAATAATTTAAAAATCTTCTCTGCATTTCTCTTCTTCTCTTAGATTTGCTTCATAGTCTAGTTGTCTAATAAACCTGCTGTCTCTTTGACTAAGTGCTTTGTTCCTCTTTTTTTATGCCCCTTTGAATAAAAGCATCTGCTAAATGCATAAATGTAAATTAGCTTTAGTAAAACAAAGGTCATTTTGTAGGTCATTTTGTTCAAAAAAGGTTAGATATGTAATTTCCTTCACCATCGCTTCTATCCCAGAATGCTCTGACACACCGTACATCATTTGATATTTGGTGCAAATGACGCTGTAGTGGAAATATTCGTATTCAATGCCAGATTTATCCTGTAATGCAAGTTTGTTCACCGTTGGACATTCATAGCAGGCAAAATAAACAAAAGTGACAGTATGAAAAATGCTATTATTTTCAAGAGTCCACAGGGACAGTTAAAGAAACCAAAGGATTTTAAAGTAAATGTATCCTGAAATCACATAGAAAGGTAAACAAGCAGAAAAGCAGCTATACATCACAATCTGACGGATGTGTGAGAGCTAATATTTGTCCTGAAACACGTCTCCCATAGGAGTCCTGACTGAATATTTCACATGGGAAGCTTTCAATCTCAGTTCAGATAGAGAAGCAGTGACTCACACTAAAGCCATCATCAGAAATCAACAGGAATATTTCCTAAATGACTGTTTGCTCCTACTAGCAGCGAAACGCGAGCGAATGCTGATAAAATCTCCTGCACAGATTCCCTGATGGCAGTAAGGAGTAACTGGGAGGAGAGAAGCGTCTGCTCTCAGCAGAACTGCAGGAGCTGCTGCCAGTGACACTGAGCCACCAGTGAAGACACGCCGATCAGGTCAGGCCTGCACACATTTCTCATTCACATAGTGTTATGACTAGGCCTGTCTGTGCTTTGATTAATAGACGTGACACAGAGGTGCTTGCTCAGTCATATATTCTAATGTGTGTTTGTTTAAATGCTTCAGTGGACGAATCTGATAAAACCAGCTGGTTTAAAGGCTTTTGTGCTTTGAATGCGATTGGTTGACAGACATGAGCGTTATCAGAGAAGCTGTGGTGACGGCTCAATGCTGTGTTCATACAGTTTCATGCACTGTGCTGATGAACTGATCTGAGTGACGCATGGTATTTAGATATCTCTTGGCTTGGCGCTGGCTTTGGGGATTTTTGCAGTGTGATGTAAATGAATATATTAAAACTGAGATTATTACTCAAGGAATGTGTGGACGTCTTGGCCCGTCCGATGCCTTAAAGCCGTCAGCTCAGTAACAAGAAGATTGGTGGTTTATAGAAGTTGAAATGTTCAGAAGGAGCGTATCTTCAGGGCTGATCCCGGGAGCCAGGCGTAATTAAAACCAAATGCTGGAAGTTCACTTCAATACGGCTGCGGATCTAGCTTTTATGTAGTTTGGCAAATTGCTCTCCTTTGTCAGCTGTAGTCGGTGTCACGTCCCTCCCTACGTGCTCGTGTGCGTTTCTGATGCTGGAGATCCTCCCCCGTCAGGTACAATGTGTTTTTGATTGAATCTCTTTCATGTGTTGCCGCTTGCCCCCAATTGCCTTCTAGAAACATGACATCATTGAGCGGCGTTTCTCAGCATACTAACAAAAGAATTGTTCTCAATTGTTCTCATGCTATTGTTCTTCATCATAGGAATTTGATTACTAATATAGTTCTGAAGCATTCCAGTTCTGAAGATTAAATGTAGTGCATGTATTTCTGTTTTGAGTCATGTGTTTATTAATTGCAGTGAACACATGATAACCATTTACATGAAATCATGATAAACTCAAAAGAATAGTTTACTCAAATATAAACAATTACCATCCAAGATTTAGATGAGTTTGTTTCGTAATCAGATTTGGAGAAATGTAGCATTGCATCACTTGCTCACTAATGGATCCTCTGCAGTGAATGGGTGCCGTCAGAATGAACAGAAGTCCATCAGTTAGTCTTGTGAAGCCAAAAGCTGCGTGTTTGTAAGAAACAAATCCATCATTAAGATGTTTTTAAATAAAATAAGAGTTATTCCAGTGAAAAGGTCCATCTCCTGATATTTCTCACATCAAAATCCACCCACATAATGATTTAGAGCTGTTTTGGCTCGTAAACAGTGATTGATCTGTACAGATTTCACTTCTGATTCAGACAAAAACATTTCACTGGACGAAGCATTATTATGGATTATGGACTCGTATTTTAGTTAAAAAAAATCTTAATGATGGATTTGTTTCTTTTGGCTTGAACACTCATTCTGACGGCACCCATTCACTGAAGAGGATCCATTGGTGAGCAGGTGACGGAATTCTACATTTCTCCAAATCTAATGAAGAAACAAACTCATCTACATCTTGTATGGCCTGAGGGTAAGTAAAGCAAAGCAGCGCATCTTTATTTTTGGCTGAAATATTCCTTTAAAATTTAAAGTTCCAAAAGTTTGTTTTCATAGTTATGCCATAGAGGAAGCATTTTTGTTTCCCCAAAGAACCTTTCAGAGATCACTTCTTAAAATAATAGTTTTTCTTAGAATAAAGAACATTTTAATGATTTGAGGAACTTTTTTTCTATGAAGAAGCTGTAGTCAGGCGCGGACTGGCCATTGGGTGCACTGGGACGTGTCCCGGTGGCCTGGCGGCTGATTTGGTGCCCGCTGCCCAGTGTTTTTTATTTTATTTTATTTTTTATTATTAGTTTTATATATATATCAATTTTTTTGCCTTCCCAATGTGCCAAAGAGATCATTTTCGATTGTGGCATTCCCTAATAAATCGATAATAAATCATAAATGTGTTAGTCTTGACTGACAGCGCCACGCTTCACGTCTGTTCCTTGCCTCGTCAAATGGTTTTGAACAGAGTCGATGCACGGGACTCGAGGAAGGAGAGGAAAAGGCCTGAAGAAACAGTGAAATGTAGCGAATTTACTAACCTGTAAGGCTTCAAGTGCAGGTCAGTTTCATCTGTAATACACTACTGTAGTTTTGTCTTCATTAATCTAGTTGAGTATTAAACTGCTAGCCCCTGTTAGGCTGTCATAGCACCCCATTATTATCATCATCAGTCAGAATACTGTGCTAAAGGACATCGTTATCGATTGGAAAGTTACATTAATAAATTTAGCAGGCAGATATTCACATGGATTTATTGTATAGAAAGGGAGGGAGCTAGAGCAATAAGCAACACAAAAATGATCAGTCTGCCCAAAGAAGTGTTTTCAGTGTTACGATTTTTCATGTAATAATTTTGGCATTTAGGCACTTTAGAAAATTTGTTTTAATAAATTTGTATGAATTATAGGTTTGTTAAATATTGGGTATTTAAGTCATTTTAAGAGAAATAATAACATTGTGTGCAAACAAATTGCAATGAGGTGGTTGTTTTGCAACAAGGTGAACACAGTTCTGTTATAACAGTGACCTGCAGGTGAAGAAGTGACCGGTACAAGAAAGAAGGGAGTGACAGAGATATTGGAGAAAATGAAGAAAAGAAAGTAAAGGTGCAGTTCAAAAGTCTGCAGGCCCTGACTAAATACTTAGACCTTTTTATGTGATGGTCATTCAAATAGTCTAACAGGGTTGATGCTTCAGAATGTGTTGTGGGTGTATGGGATGGGGGTGGCCTGGATGAGTGCGAGGTTTCCCGGCCTGAAATGTTGTCCCAGTCCGCTCCTGGCTGTAGTGGATGTAAAGAGGCAATAAAGAGGCTTTACTCTTAAATGTAGATGGACATACAGACAGACGCAACAATACAAAGTTTTCTTTAACTCTGGAAAATACACATTTTATATGACGGTTTCACCATGATTTTCATTACATTTACATTTTCCTTACATTGTTCTTACATATATATATATATATATATTTTTTTTAACCATATGAAAGTGTCACTACATATAAATAGTACATTTTATGGCACATGTGTTTTTCCTTTATGTTATCATGGACACACTTATTTACATGTGATGCATATGGTTATTATAGACACTCATTTTATATTCTGAAATCAATCCTGTTCCATCATTACAGATGCTTTTCATTTAATTGACAGACTTTGTCTTTCCGACTTTCATTTAGTTCGCATTTTTTGGCTTTACTTTTTGTGAAATTTTTGGTATTATGAGGTATTATGAGATATGGAGTCAATATTTCTCATATGTATTAGACTAAATAATCAAGAGGATTTCGTTACTGCGCGGTTTTATTGCAACGTTAAACCAGGTGAAACAGGATAACCTGTCAATCTCAATAAGTGCCAGGTTATGTGAGTGAAGCCAACGAGAAACGCAGAACAAATAAAACGTTATCATAAATCATCAGTCCTAAGCTGGAGGATGGAAATATGAAGGATGATTCCATATACAGAAGCCATCAGTCATTTCCTTCTGTTTGTTTGAATATATGGACAATAGCATGAGTGTCGTGGCGATGTGCCAGATATACATTCTCATGAGCTTCGTGCATTTTTCCGATGTAAAACAAAAAAATAAACTGCAGTTAGATTGTTACCCTGTTGTATTTCTTTTTTCAAACAGACACCGAAATGTGTATTGATCAGATCCAGTTCAATCCGATCATTGACCATTCATAGTAACAGACCGAGCGTCTTAAAGAAGCCGCCTGGAGTGTTTAAATATTTGTCTGATCCAAACACAGTGGATGAGTCACGAAACAGCAATGCGAGTAGAATGAGCGCTAACGCTTTCCCTCCAAACTGAGGACGAAAAACAAAATCCATTCTCCTGCATGCATAGCATCAGCATCAGAGCCCATGACATCCATCCAAGAGAAACGGCAGAAATAACCCTTCTATTCCTGGCCTTCGCCAGCACTGTGTTTATGTCACTTTTTCTAAAAATAACTTATATTTTAAAATGATAAGCTTGTTCCATTTGCTTGATTTGATTTATTTTTCAGCTGTGATTCGTATGAAGTATGTGATGACATAAGCCCCGGTATTTGTATAGTTTCTGGCAATTCCTACTTGATGCTCTACACATCCATCCACTTTAGTCCAAATTAGAGTCTGATTGCTTCCCAAAGCATGCATCATTATACATCTTTAGGGAATTGCTGTAATCAATGGCAGACAGACTCGGATCTTAACTTCTGTTCTCAAAGAGCTGTTCTGAAATGCATTGATTACGTACATTATAACCTCACTTTTGATTTCAGGAGAACTTGTGTTTTGAACCTTTTACGAGATTCAAAATGAATATTTAGGAACTGTTTCATAACCATGAGATACTGCGTGAGGTATTTCACAGAATGATCCACATGAAGTCACAGGGAAGCATGACGTTTGCTGGAAAATAGACTACACTGAAGAATATTTATCAGAGATTATCAGGATTTATATTTGTCAATACCCTAGCTACTGCTTCGTGTTTGAAACACAGATGTCTAAGGCTCTAAATGATCAATCTCTGCTGTTAAACCCGTTTCACACAATCGACTAGTTTGTCTGATTGATAGTTTAGAGTCAAAAGTCTTTTAGTATAATTGTACAAACATCCACCTTCAGCTCGTGCTTCACGTGTCTCTTCGCTCTCAGATCTTTACTGTTATTTATTAAGTAAATGTAAGAATAACTTCCAGTTAATATTTCCAGATGAACACTTGCTGGACTGAAGCAGCTGTTTTACTGGATTCTCCATCAATCGTTGTTTTAAAGATCAGTGATCAAATCTGATCATCAGGATCTTTTGAGGAACGTTTGTTTCCAGAAGCTTTACTTTCACTGTTCCTCAGCGGAGTAATGATCTTCCCAAGCCAAAACATATGTATTATGACATAAGCCATAAGAGTAAATTACTCTTAACACTATAATAATTTAGTATTAATATATTTACGGTAGGAAATTTACTAAATATCCTCATGGAAGATGATCTTTACTTAATATCCGACAATTTTGACCCATACAATGTTGGCCATTGCTACAAATGAAGAGCTCTTTTCCAAAACGCTATAAATCATTTTAATAGTTTTCATGAAAATTACATTTTTTTACCTAGACCCATACATTTTGTTAAATTCAATTTATCCTGTTAAAATGGTCTGTTGTATTGAACATGTTAAACAATGATTGTTAAATGAAACAACAAAGTCGATTAAAAGCAAAGTTTTTTTTTTTTTTTTTAAACGCTACAAATCCACTTTTTTTTAATGTTGGTTTATGTCTTAAAAAAAGAGAAATGCAATTGACATAGGGATAATTAAACCGATCGCACCAGCCTTGTGTATGTAACCCCCCCGGGTCCGCACCATCACACCGAACGGGTCTCGAACCCGGGTTTTGCGGGATGCGGGCGTTAACAAGAACGCCAAAGGCTACAGCCTTAGCGTCAGTCGGTTAAACACCACCTTTTGTTTTTTGTGATTTTCTTTGTAGTCTCGTTTTCTACCCCAGGTGTAGGTCTCAAAAGGTTATTAGAGTTTAAAGCACTCATTTTGAAGACTGAGCACAAACAAACGCTTCAAAGCTTCGCCGTGTTGGATTGCATCGAACGAATTCTATTGGTCGAGAGGATATATCGCATTTACTAAAAAAGGTTCGGCGGTTTGGAAAAGAACTGACCAGTACATTTTACAAGGAAAATAGCGTTGGCATGAAACATGATGGAGCAGTGAATAGGTTCAGTACACAGGTTAAATTTGGCGTTTATCGCGTTTTGGAAAAGAGCTCTTCAAATATACCCCTGCTACTTATGACTGGTTTTGTGGACCAGGGTCACATATATAATCAGTAAAAAATGAAATATTTTATCAGATGAATTGAGACATCTAAAAGTGAAATGGATAGAGAATTTTCTCAACTGTTATCCATATACTTATTGATCACTCATATCTCAAACCAGCTCTAAATACAGCAGTTTTTCATTGAGTAGCTTGTAGTTCTGTACCATGATGCACACACTGGGTTTATTATGAATGAGACTAATGTGCTTCATTGCCGTCTGCTGTGTTTAAGTTGATTCATGGTCCATAAATGTACAATGATGTCAGGTTTATTTCAACATCATTTCTCCAAAAACTCACTTTTTCTTGATAAATGTACCATTTCAAAGCATTTGGCTTCAATCATGAAGAGATGGAGGATCACAAGTGCATAACTTCCATTTATAAGCAAGGTTTCATAATATTTCTGGCAATGAGGGTTAAGATAGATTCTAATCATTTCAGTTTGATCATGGTATGCTACTTATTAAACTGATCTTCAGCAGGTATCGAAATATATGCTTATCAAAAACACATTCTTTGTTGCGATATTTATTAATCTTGGAGACTAATATTCATTAATGTATGTACTAGTGTATGTTGTTTTGTGATGTATTTTGGTATTGCTGTGTGATGTAATCATGTTGATGGCCATTGTGTGTGTGGCTGAAGTTGGAGGATCGAACACGTTGTTTAAAACATAGGACCCTATGAAATTATTTTCTATTTTTTCTCCAAATTCAGTTTTTTTTCCACTTTTATATGTATTTTGGGGATTCTATTCTTTGCCATTTAAATTTGACTAGACTTTGTTTCAATGGTTAAATAAAATAAATAAATAAGCATGTCTACTTAATTTAAATAATGAAACATACACAATTTAACAGCATTTTTTTAAGGTCCTACGTTTTAATTTTTTCTCTTATTTATTTATTTATTTAAATAAATTTATAAATTTTAATTAATTAACGCGGCCCGTGGGACGTGTTTTTCTCAGAATCGGAGCGCGCTGGGTCGTGGCGTGTGACGCTCCAGAGCGTTTGTGTGTTTGTTTGTGTGTTGTGTGGGTCTTCATATTCTCTGGGGTTCGTCTTTCTGAGTTTCTGCCCCAAAATTCCTGCGAGTTGAAGCACAATGTTGTTTTGTCTCCACTTCCCTTGATTTTGTGAGCGAGTGCTGGAGTAGATGAATATTGTTGAAAAGTAAAACCGTTAGAGTGGAGAGGAAATTCTATGCTGGAGTTATTTTAGGACGTGGATTTCACTTTGTGGATCTCACATGCTCTAATGGGTTACTTTGATAAAACGAGCTTGAATTTAAAAGTGAAGGCAAAAATGTTTATTAGGAGAAGAACCAGGAATGACTTCAGATTTCTGAGCAAAGCTGATATAAGACTTAATTGACAATAATGAAGAAAAAACTAATCTTTGGCTAAATAAATAGAATCATGAACAATCTTATGAACTACAAATACTACAAAAGGCTACAATATGTGATTGTAATATTTTTTTCAATTCTTTAAAAAATAATTTCTTGGCTAGCTATTTTTACAGTAAATAAATAAATACAGTAAATACATTTTTAAAATAATATTTTAAAGAGAAAACAAAAAAATGCATTATACATTTATTATTTGCATTAGACATTATGTTGGTGTAATTAACATTAAAAAATATTACATTTATCATATTTTTGTGTCAACTATACCAATATACTGCATGTTTTATTGTCATTCAAAAAGCATTAATTTACTGTAAAATAACAAGAATAAAAAAATACAATTACATATTGTAACCTCTTTTTTTAGATTTTTTTGTATTCCTAGTTTATGAAAAAATGGGGGGAAATAATTATTTATTTTGGCCTATTATTTTAATTTTTGGGGTTTTGTAGTTGTATTTGTTATTATTGATGTTGTTGTTTACAGTTTTTCTGATAAAAGGGCAGTTCACGGTATGTTAAATATTAGTGAAAACATTCTATAAATATTAGTGGTACTTGATGGATCAGTTTTTGACTGACACTAATATTATTGCGGTGTGTATATTTACATGCATTGATGTAAATATGGGAGTACATGAAACCTTTTGTACTCCTGCAACTTTCCTAGATGCACCATCATATCAAATAAAGTGTGCAAGTCATTTTTCTGGAGATGTGACTTGAGCGCTTCCGTCTTCCGCTCTGACTTTCGGCTTTATCTCTGTGTGAATGCAGACGCTCGGAGAAGCAGGCGGCAGCAGATACTGTACACAGCATGAGGGGAGATCCAAACCATGAGTTTCATGCTACGGTTTATTCATTTAGAGCCTTGCTATTATCATTGGTAAATCAAGCCTGCATATTTCTGAAATCTCATTTTGAATGGTCTTGTTTACCCGTGGGCTTTGGGCTGGAGATGTTGTTCAACATCAACTACAGGAAAACATCTGGTTCCTCAAACGGTGTCGTGTGAGGTTCTGTCAGTGTGTTTTACAGTCATACGCTCCGTATCAAAACTCATTATGCACAGCACATTCCTGGCAAATCAAGCATCAGTTTGTGTTGTGTTTGTAAAGCCGTCGTTTGCCAGAAACCCGCTGAGGTTTTGTGAAAAATGAGATCTTTAATGTATATGTTGGTTTCTCCACAGATGCACACATCTGAAGCTCTCAGAGGATGAGGAGGAGGAGGAAGCTCAGGTGATTCGACCGCAGCTCCTCCAGGACACGTGTTGAGCATCATTTAAGAGCACTACATAGACAACATGATCCGATCGTCATCTACTTCTGAGACTGATCTGAGATCTGGACCATGATGATCACAAACACTGCTGTTGATCATTAATATCTCAGGTATGACTTTATCACAGTACATTTCAGGATTACAATCCTGATTATAAATCAATATCATTTACTGCTGGTCAAAAGTTTGGAATGATTCAGATTTGATTTAATACTTTTAAAAGAATTAGAATATGTTGATTTCGTGCTCAGTTATTATTATATAGCCTTTTATTGGTAAGGTTTTATGTTAACAGCTGCTTCATATTTTTCACATTGTATGTTTCAGGATTCTTTGATTAACAGAAAAATCAAAAGAAAAACATTTATTTGAAATCTGAATCTTTTGTCACATTATAAATGTCTTAACTGTACCTTGAGATCAATGTGATGCATCCTTGATTCATAAATGTGTTCATTTCTTCTTTTTTATACTCATTAACTTTGAATTTTAGCTGATCACATTTCTACTGAAATATTCAGCATGTCGCACAACTTCACACAGACAAGGTTTTCAACATTGATAATGGTCAGAAACGCTCCTGTAGGAAAATCAGCATGAATGATTTCTGAAGATCATGTGACACTGAAGACTGGAGTAATGATGCTGCGCATCACTGCAATAATCTACTTTGCACAGCTATTAAACAGCTATTTTGAATTGTAATTATATTTCACTGTATTTATTGTATTTTTGATCAAATAAATGTAGCCTTGGTGAGCAGAAGAGAACAAATAAAACATAAAAAACTTCACTATTCTGAACTTTTGACCAGTAAAGCACTGTAAGGTAGACGTATTTTGTCGTGTGTAATAATCGTGTGTCAAGGGGAACGTGTGCATGACACGAGTCATGTTTATTCTGCTACTGCACGTAATGCTGTAGTTTCAGTAGATCTGACCCAAAGGTCTGGTTCAGGGCCGGTTTATGCTGGGATTAAGAAGGATTGTGCTCATCTGAAATCATTTCACCTTGAAGAAAAATACCTGAGAGTATTTAACAATCCAGCGAGTACAGCACGTCTCATTTCATCTACACGCTTGAGTCGAATGCACAGCAAAAAATGATTTTCTTACGTGCAATTTTGTTCTTGTTTTCTAGTATAAATATCTAAACATTCGTAAATCGAGATACTTAAGACATTAAGTCTTGTTTTCTAAAAGAAAATGCATCAAACTTTTCTTAGTTTTTGCTTAAAACAACAATGGGTCATAAAATAATCTTAATTCATGGGGAAAACATATTATCTTTCTGACCCTATTGGCAGATATTTGTTCCTGTTGTTTACGACTTTTTCAACCAAGTGAAAGTGGAGCAGGTCCGAGCTGCTCTGATTGGATGGAGGCTGGGCCTGATTTGCATATCCATGACTCCTTGAATACTAACTGAAGGAAGGATGAGTTAACACACGAAGAAATCATTTTCATTTTATGGAATTAAATTATTGATCCGCCTGTCTGGCACATAGCAGGACACCTCGCACATACTGTGAACAAGAAACTTTTTCTTTTTTATATTGTGGAAAGATTTGCATGGTAAAAATGGGTGTATTATCTTCCCTCTGTCCAGCTTTCTTTACATCCCCTTCTTTAAATCATTGCCAGTACCTCTAAAATGAGATGCAAATTCACATGAAGAGCATTAGCTGTGTGAGATCCTGCTGATGTTACAGGATCTGTGTGTTAAAGTCGTCTGCTTAGGTGAGCGGTGAGTAGATGAAACATCTGCTTATAGTCTAACTCTGCCCTCAAACACGCTGTAAATATTTTGATAAGAGAATGCACTATAAACAACATCAGTCTGTTTGCATACGATAGCCGTCCTACTTCACGATAAAGAATGCTAGAGATGAGCTCCTCACGGCTCCGTAAAGTCCTTTTACTGTAAGTGGCTCTTCTGATATTGGAATATGAAGGTGATTCTGTGTTTGTCGGTGTGTTCAGAGGATGATGGGATAGACCGTCTGTATCTGAGCTGTATCCATCATCTGCTTTGAACCCTTTAGGGTCAGAAAGGCTGCAGATGTTCTCAATCGCTTCACTTTACCGCATTAGTTTACTAATTGCATTTGCATAAACAAGTCATGTTTTCCTGTTTATCATGCATATTCCCGTAAGTGGCTTTCATAGTTTGTGTTCGGTGGTCATGAAGTGTGAACACGTGCAGTCGATTCGGATGAAATCTAATACGGGGAATTATTGGGTAAATGTCTTGCTTCAGGTGGATTGCGTTGTGTGGCATCTTTAGAATAATAATGGAAATATTTGACTGGATTTTCTGTGTATGATAATAACCGTAGCACAGCATTTGCTGAGATTTATTAAAAATGGGCAAGTTTTGCAATACAATCTGCAAAAATGTAAAAATATTGAATCATTGCCATTGCTGCCGCCGTCTTTCATTTGTCGGTCAAACAAACTCACCCACTCCATTGTTTGGGCCAGTGATGCTATGTTCATGAAACAAACAGAGCAATGTCTGATATTGTGCCACAGAATTAACAGTGTTTACACTTTTCCAGGAAATTAACCCATGAATGCTTGATAATCGGCTTATAGCTAAATATTTGAATGTACAAAAATTACACACTTTAATGAATAATTACTAATAAATTGTTTCATTAAATTGAATGTCATAGATTGTCATAGCAAAGTCAGAATTACCTAGGTTCACGAAACGGTCGTCCATAAAATGCATTGCTGTTCTGTTGTAAGTAATCTTAATGATTCCTAATAATAAAGTGCCAAATAAAGTGCTTTTGTTTCGCCTAGAAACACACAGCGTCTCCCCGACACGGCTGCATCAACACTACTGCAGTTACTGAAACCACGCCTTATGCAAATATTTCCACACAGTGATGTAGACATGTGGGGGCGTGGTTGAATGAGCCGGTTTAGGGAGGTATGGCAGAGTCTTAACTTTGATAAAGAATATCTCTTTGGTTTTAAGACTTTAGTCTTTGTAACTTCAGGGATCTTATCTATGCACGAACAGCTATATCACTCCAAAGAGAAATCTCTCATTTTGTTTTAATACCTCTGTACAACACTTCGGTTGTAACTTCTGTTGTTTTGAAATGTGCTTTATAAATGAGTAAACTAAACTAATATAATTATTTAAATAAATGTAACTATTGACTAAAATATCTATTCATTATTTGAATTATTTAGTTTGTAATTATTTTCGATGTAATTATCAGTTAATCTGTCATTTTAATTTCTGTTAATGCATTAATTTATGTAATATTATTATTTATTTTAAATGTTTGTATGTATTTAATTTCAATAATGAAGCAATCTACAGTTGTCTATTTTTATATGAATAAAACTGAAACACTGAATGAGCTATGACAGGCTTTGAAGAATGAGGAGATCTTAAAGAAATACGAGCAAATTCTGAACATGTGCTCAGATATTTTAGATCAGATGGTTTTCTCATAGATACATAAATACATCACATAATGTCAAACCTTTATTTGGAGATAAAAGCTGGTGATCTCCTGCAGAGCTGTGTCCATATTAGTCTGTTTATGTGTATCAGTATGATCTGATAAATCGTTTTACATTTGAAGAGCTGGATGCATGATCTGATATTTCTAAGATCAGATGTAGTCGAGGGGACTGAAATAGTTTGAAGGCTGGTTTAATTGCGGTGAGATTCTGTCCATCGCTGACCGCTGGATTAATATCTGTTGTGGCAACAGGTGCCGGCTCATGCTTGAGCGGCTCAGATGAGATTTCCTGCTGTTCCTTTGTGCCACAGTCGTGGCTGAGCGCTTTACCAGCGACACGGCAGATAATTGAACAACTGTTCTGTTACAGTGCTTTCTGAGTATGTCAGACGTGCCGAGAGAACAGTGTCGAGAGAACAACTCCAGGTGATCATCAAGGACACAAGCATTCAGTTTTTGTATTTTACGGATCATTTGCTGCAGCTCTCTGACAATGTTAAACTGTTTATGATCAAACAATGAAAGTCAGTGGGCTCCAAAACATCCCAGGACTTGAATGAATAAAAACATTGAGATGTCTTCATTTATGTTCCGCAGGAGACAGAAGTCACACAGCTTTGGAACAGCTTTAGCATCAGTACATGATGACAGGATGGTCATTTTTGTGTAATGCTAAATTTATACAACTTAAAAATATGGCAAAATGAATGGTTTTGGAGTACAGAAATCATTGACTGAAATGATGATGTTTAAATAGTGTTTCTCCAGTGGCAATGTTTGTCTAATTAATGCACACAGCATAGATTAATTACAACAGGTGAACATGTAAATTGGGTTGATAACATTAATATATTTCTTTTTATTCATTTTAATCAATTTAATATGCGTCATTTAACGTGCCTGCTATACAACAAACACGACAAGCTGTGTTACTTTTGATTTGAAACAGTCTCAACTTTCAAATTCTGTCGGTTTATAAAAAAAAAAAATTGTTTTACAAAATTCAGACAATAACTGTATTTTAGTCACTCTTCAATGTGTGTGACAGATGACTGTAGACTGAAGATATCATCTCTTCCTCTTTACTACTGGTTACAGCAGCAAATAAACACAAATGGACATCAGAAGAAACAGAACAACTGACTGAAATGAATCATGAATCATATAATCCATCAATCAGTGTTTCAACCGCAGAGAGACATCAATAAAACAGCTTGAGATCAATAATGTCACGTAACGTCACATTTACCTCAGGAAAGACCATAAACTTGATAGTCAGCTAAAAAAAAACTCTAGAGAGGAGCATTATGATCATATGGACTATATTTTGACTGATTCTGTTCTACTTTATATAAATCCACAATGAAAACTATTACAGCCTCTGTTTAAATGCTTATATTTCAATATATTAAATAGAGTATAAATATATGTATGTAATTAAGTATATAAAAAATACTATGTATAATTTAAATGTCTGTATACAACAAACAAAATAAATTTACTTTATTTTCAGTTAAAAATATTTGGCTTGATGAGAACTTTAATTTTGATTTTGGTTAAAAACAAAAATGCTTTCAGTGCACGCTTTAAGCAGATCTCCTTCACACACTGAAACAATAATACGCTAAAATGAACTGTTGAAGTCAATCAAATATTATTAAAATCACTGAACTAACCTGGAAACATTGATGTATACCAGCAAAACTCATTATTATGGGTTACACAGTGCATGACAGACATGTTTCAGCTTTCAGTCTAGTAGCACTGAGACTGTTTTAATAAAGATTTGATGAACATCATTCAGAGTTTAATCTCGTTATAGAGTTTAAAGAAAGTAAACATGCTGCCTAATGGGGAAAAATGATTTTAAATGAGCAATCACATCACTTAAATTATGCATTTTGTGCAAATCGATCGATTTTGTTGTGTTTCCTGCCGATCCTGGAAAACAGCCGCTGTCATCAGAGCGCTTTGGAGAAGAAAATAATCCAGTACAGCACTCTGTGGTCATTACCCTAAACGCTCTGGTAGCTCTTATCACATGGGAACCAGCACTGATCTGATGATATCACAGCAAACTTTCCAAACGATCTCAAACGTCAGTAGGTCTTAAAGTCACTGCATTTTTGGGATGCTTTCCACAGACTGTCAAAACATCACTATATTACAGCTCAAATCTGACTCTCTTTCATAAATCTATTAAGCCAGAGCTTGATAAAACAAAATGCATGATGACAGCTTGTTATCTTTGTCATTTAATGCAATAAAATGCTTGTGGAATCGATGGGACAGGCCGAGCGCTGAATACATAAACACGAAGGCTAATGGTGTTGAATTCTGATTACACTGATTATCTCAGACAATGATGGCCTGAGCGCTGGCAGAGTCCCGCTTCATTTCCTACCGGTTATTCAGAGTCATTTTCTAAGTCAAAACAAGCAGTCGTATTGCATAATGAAGCCTGGCATGTGAAACCTATGGAGTCTCTGTGAACGGGCAGCTCCTCCTCCAGCTGCTGTTGCTGTTGGCATGTGTCTGTACTGACAGCGCTGATGTGAACCTGATGACAGAAATCATGTGAACGCTCTTATCGTGATGCGTATCATAAATATTAGAGCAATCACAGCTGCTATTAGGCTACTTGGCTACAAAACTGTGTTGTTTACATGCCTATGGCTAGAACGAGAGCTGATTAATGGTAATTGCATCACTTCAACCAAAAAACAGCCAGTCTCATTTTTATTTTACTTTATTTTAAAGAAACAGTTCACC
Organism: Schizopygopsis malacanthus; assembly: GCA_027474115.1. Taxonomy (NCBI): domain Eukaryota; kingdom Metazoa; phylum Chordata; class Actinopteri; order Cypriniformes; family Cyprinidae; genus Schizopygopsis; species Schizopygopsis malacanthus. The sequence continues at coordinate 25,777,012 of CM049883.1, forward strand.
CTGATATGAAAAGATGCTGAAAAGATGCTCATCTTCAGGCAATTCAAAATGTAGATGAGTTGTTTCTTCATCAGATTTGGAGAAATGTAGCATCACATCACTTGTTCACCAATGGATGCTCTACAGTGAATGGGTGCCGTCAGAATGAGAGTCCAAACAGCTGATAAAAACATCACAATAATCCACACCACTCCAGTCCATCAGTTAATATCTTGTGTGTTTGTAAGAAACAAATCCATCATTAAGACAATTTTTGCCAAAATATGAATCCATAATCCATGCATCCTCCAGTAGAAAAGTGGTCTAGTCCGAAACAGGAGAGAAACATGCAAACACCGTTTACAAGCCAAAAACAGCTCTAGGCAAATGTATGGGTGGATTTAGATGTGAGAAACAATAGGAGATAAACGTTTTCACCGGAGGAAAGCGTTACTATGGACTCGTATTTTAGTTAAAAACTTTTTTTTATTACAAACATGCAGTTTTGGCTTCACAAGATCTTGACTGATGGACTGGAGTGGTGTGGATTTTTGTGATGTTTTTGTCAAGCTTTTTGGACTCTCATTCTGACGGCACCCATTCACTGCAGAGCATCCATTGGTGATTTTATTTTATTTTTGTATTGTGTGGTTTTCATCAGCAGATCTTACAGCCTCTGAGCTGAAAGAGTGGTTTTGTTTCAGCTCTTTGGCGTCTGGAGGCTCATACAGTGACCCAACACCAGTTAGAAATCTTCTGCTTTCTCCATCTCTGTTTTTGTTTGCATATCTCACATTCTTCTCTTTCTTAATTCTTAACATGAGAATCCTCCTCTCTCCCGTAGGGTTAAAGCTCTCGCGTCACTGACTGTCAGAGAGATTTCACTCGTGACTTCAGCACTAGGTGAAGCAAACATAACATACAGTCTTTTCCATGAGACTCCGGTTGTGTATTTCTATAGGACGTCTGTGTATGTCACAAATAAAATGTAGAAGCACGAGGTGAAAGAAGTTTTGCTTATAAAAAGCTGCCTGTTTCCACTGATCATAAAGCGCCTTGACAGTCATCTAAACACATATACACAGTGTACAATATTTAGCTTTGTTGTCCGGAGAAGAAAACCATTCGTCGGGAGTGGTTTATAGAAAGAGAACACAGGATAAACAGGTGGAACATTCCAGCGCGTTGATCTGGAGACGCCGAGTGTTCGTCAGGTAGACGAGTTTCAGCCGGAGATGATTTGTGCTCCAGAGGCTTCTGGATGCAGAATGAGTGTTTGCTTGAAGATTCATAGATGTTCAACACATCAACCCTAGCTGTGTGATGAAAGGTCAGGTCAAAGGATCCGCTGTAACGTGTCACGTATGAAGCTTTGACAGACGCTATCGTGGAGCGGCATCAGAAACGAGCTGCAGATGTTGATGAGAGGAGAGTAATGCTGTTCAGGTGCGTGCAAACACCACGGCCGGGTCTGAGATCCTTGAGAAAGCAGCTGACTGGAGGACAGAAACATGCATAAATCCACACCACCAGACATGCATTACTCCTGCAGAAGAGGAGGAATAGAGATGAGATCAGCTAGAGGAAACTGTACGTGTAAGTGTGTCGTAGGATAGCTGTGTACACTAGTAGACACCTGAAGTGTTTCACACATGGACATACCAGACACTTTTCCAAAATCTCACGCTTTAGTCAGATCAAGTGGCTTCTACACGATCTCTGAGACTCCGCTTTACTGTCTGCTGGAAAATACCAGACATCTTTATTATAGAATAACATCCTTTTTTTTAATTATCGTTTTACTTTATTTTTAATGTTATTATAATTTTTTTCTATATTTTATTATAATAAGTTTGTTTATTAGGTTTTGTTAGTAATTGTTATTTATTTATTTTATTTTTATTTTATTTGCATATTTCATTTTTTATGGTTTTTTTTATAGTCTGTTTATTTATTATTTATTTAGTTTAATAAGTCATTTTGTTGTATTTTATATCTGCCAAAGTTAATGCACCATCTGGTATCATTATATATATAATTGTGTGTGTGTGTGTGTGTGTGTGTGTGTGTGTGTGTGTGTGGTATTACATTTCTCAGCACAGTCTAGTTTGATTTACTATTTAATAACATTTAAAGTTCAGAAGTTTTATGTAATGTATCTCAAAATAACTAATAAATATAACTGAAATTCTATAATTTAATTTTAATAATAGTATTTAATGTTGTATCTTTTAATTTTTTTAATATAGTTAATTTATTGTAGTCTTTTTTTTAGTAATGTTTCTGTTTTATTTTAGTTATATTAATATATTTTATATTTTTTATCTTAGCTTATTTGATTAATTTGATATTTTTGGTTTATTCTAATGTAATATTTGTATTAAACACGTTCTGTTAATATCATTTTTTGTTCATGTCTATTCAAAGCTTTACTTGTCCATGTGTTTGAATTATGTTTACATTAATATGTGATTAATTAAGATGATCTGATTAGGCCTAGACTGCCATCATCCACATCTATTACACAAACTATTAAAGTATTACATCGAAGGTTGCCAGAAAAGAATACGATGAGAGGATAACTAATCTTCAGACATTATATTGCTTAATCATTCTCAGCAATAAGCTTTGTTTATGGTTATCTAGACATGTAATTATTTTTCAAAGTTCATCCAGATATGTCTATATGAGCTCTCTGAACGCAGTCATTCAGTGTTTATTTTCAGACTCCGGCCGCTGCATTGTTAGTGTATTTGTTTTATCATATCTTCTGTGGTTATGCACAACCATTTTTTATTCTGATCTTCCATAAAAGCATAAATAAGCGACTCGGCGTGGCACGCTTTAAAAGCTCGCTCGCCCATTAAAAGGAAGATCTGGCATCAAATCTGTCAATTTCCACGTGTTATCTGCTCTCTCTTGAATCTGGGCAGACCTGCCCACCCAAGACGCCTCGCGACGCTCGTCTCGCCAGCATATCTCCGTCAGCTCAGAGTAAATACACTCCCTTTCTCGGGAAGCATGGAAACTTATGCATACAGTACATTCACTGCACTAATACACAACCACAACAATGAGTTACTGAGCCATTATGAGGAGAAACATGATGCTGGACAAGGACAAACATGGCCAACTGTTTCATCTCATTTCGTATCATTGAATGACGTCTCTGAAACACCACAGATGCCACGTTTGCTTATTTCAGTCTTTTCGTGTGCTCTGCATGATTCTGGTGTGTTTATCGGTTTCTTATCTGAATGCATGTGGGGACGCTTCATGATTTCCCTGCATGTCACTGTCTTATAATTCTCAGACGGACATATAAACTTTCCTCGTTGATCATGTTTTGTCGTTTGAGGTTGAACCTTTCTCCTTTGAGACTGGTGAGGTCTGTGACCTTGCCGTTCTGACGCATATATATAGCATCGAATCCCAGTAGGGCAGTTCTGCTTACAAACGGATCGAAATAGATATTTACACGTTCTTGATATTTTTTCTTCACGCTATTAAATTCATACAGACAGTTTGAAAATGTTCCCATGACTAGGTCGTTCCAGCAGCCGGGCGTTTCTGCTCGAGCCTTTATTTAAACCCTAAACTCATGGGAAAGCTATTTCTGAACTCACTCAGCAAACACTGCCAGCTGTTTATTAACAGGTGCAGAGGCACAATGAACTAATAATAGATGTTTAACGTAAACACACTGATCAGAATAGATCTCTGGCATGGAATCTATACATTAATATGAGTTATTCTGAACCATAACTATTAATGAGCGCCACTGAAAATGGTTCCCCTGCTGTATTTCCACATCTGTTTTATCAGTTGTACTGGGATGTTAGAGGGGTCAATGTCATATAAGAGTGTTTATGATAAAGACATGGAAATAACTTTAGTCCATGGCAGAAATACAAAAACATAATTTTATATCAGTTTATATCTCACAATTCAGACTCTGTTTCTTGCAATTTGGAGGAAAAATTGAAAAATATGAACTCAGAATTCTGACTTTTTTCTGGTACATCTCACATTTTTGTTGTTTTTTCCTGCCACAAAAATTAAATTGTAATCTCAACTTTTTATCTCATAATTCTGACTTTTTTTCTTGCAATTATAAGTTTGTATCACTCAATTCTGTTTATATCTCACTATTCTGTTTATCTTGTATAATTCTGAGAAACACAATAAACCAAAAAGTTTAGGTTCAATCGAGTTGACAATATTACCAGAAATGAATTGTCCCCAACAAAGCAAGCTAAAGGTGATCGTGGCAAGGAACCAAAACTCCATCTGTGACAGAATGGAGAAAAAACATGGGAGAAACCAGGCCACTGCTAATTTATCCATTCATTTAACCCTAAAACACAATGCAATGAAATGCTAAATTCAAAACAGTAAAACTAAAATATCTATATATATTAATAAAGTACATTGCATGCATTTTTTACCGTTTGCCTTGACAAGTAGCTAAAAATGATTGTTAACTGAAATGAAATATTTAAAAATACCAGTTTCATTTTATTTGAGGTAATGAAATGGTTTTAGTTTCACTTAGTTAACTGTCGTAACCCTGCTGTGTGCGGTGTGTGTGAATCTGAACACATAAACATCACAGTATCAGTAGGATGTTGTGTTTCTGCGTCTCTGTATGCACTAGCTGCTCGTAAATATTTCTGCATGGAATTACATGCCTTCGTTTTTGTGGGAATGTCTTCAAAACAGTTTCGAGATGCTACTTGTTGCATTTGACGTTCAGGTCTGTGAATTGTTTGTGTATAATGGATGTATACACAGCTGTCAGCTTCAGAAACACCGCCGTCTGTTTAATCACATCCAGTCTTTCCTCGTAAAAGCCTCGCGTACGGCCGAGCAGCGGCAGACTGGAGCGGGACAGGCTTCTGGGAGCACAGCGACCCATCTGACTCTCCTGTCGCTCTCTTTTCCCACACACACTGACAGCACACGAGCTTCATCACATCTGCAGCGCTTTCACGTTCATTCCTGTCCTAACTTATGATTTATAGCTCAGAGAAGGTCAGCAGACTTGGTTGTGATGTTCAAGCCATCAATGGCATGATTACAAGAGTCTGAAAGGTTATCAAAACATTACAAGCACTTCTCTTTCCCAATAAAACTCAAAAAGCCATATATCTTCTATGAACATGAAACTGCAAACATCATAAATGATCCCGAAGCTGAATTTCAGCCAAATTTTTGTTCATTTCTCAAAATGTTGACATTTCTTCCCAGAATTGCGAGACGTCAGAATTGTGAGAAAAAAGTTGCAAAACTTGCAAAATTTATTTTTATTCTGTCCCATAAACAGGCTTCCATTTTTCAACTTCTTTTTTTAAAAATATCATAAATGCTATATTTTAACGGAACCATACAGCTGTTTTTTTCTTAGTTTTATGTCATCACACTGATCTTTTTGATTTCATCATAGTCATGTCAGTATATGCATGCCTTGCATATGAAATGTATTTCTAAGGATGATTATAGCTGTCAGTACTATAACACAAAGGCATGATTACAGGAGTCTGAAAGGTCAGCAAAACATTACAGCAGCTCTCTTTCTCAATAAACTTCACAAAAGCCACGACTGAAAAATTTCACAGCTGAGCTTCATTGGTCTTCTTCTATGAACATGAAACTTCAAACATCATAAATGCTCACAGTGCCATATCACTGTCTGATTTGACTTTATCTGAATGCAGACTGAAGCATATACAAAATACATGCATATGCTAATCACAGGAAATTTGGATTTGACATCTGCTGGGAATGTGGATGTGTGAAATTAGACTTGTTTTCTCTTGAGTCTTTAAAAGTCTCATGCTGAAGTTCCTGAGTACAGAAGCTCCAGGTCTGGAAAACTGATGAATGGCGTTCTCTCGGGCTGGGAGCACCGAAGCTGGCATCTCTGCTTTGCTCTTCATTGAACTCCCACCGGATGAGACGAGAACCGTTTCCCAGCTGCCACTCCACAGACTATCCGTCCTCCTCGCCGCTGGTTTGACGTCTTATGAAGGGGCTTCCCCCGTTCTCGACTCGTCCCGGGGGTCATTTGTTTGGCCGACTTCCATCATCGCTACATTTAGATCAGCTAAAATAAGAGCAGTTGCATTGCGCGAAAGGCCACAACAAGGCGAGCTCACGTTTAGCAGACTGATTTAAACCCCAAACATCAGCTGAGATTTGTGTTCGGTTCACTCCCGCAGAGACTGAAAGAATCAGATAAGAGTCTCCAAGGGACATGCTGAAGGAGTGGTGCAAAAAAACAATCTTATTTAATCACTTTCATGTCATTTCAACCCCATTTAGCATTTCTCTCCCATGGAACACGAAAGGAGATTTTTAGAATGTTGGGTAGCGAAGTAAATTCTGTTGAGTCCAGACTGATTCACAAAACCGGTCTCAAATGCATCATTAGTCAAGTCTGCTTTACCTCTTTTTTACCTACAGTATAGAGCTTTACACGACATTGTTTCAAAGCTGATAAACAATAAAATAGTGATTTAATGAAGCAACTGAATTAATTCTGCTGTAAAGCAGCTCCAAAAAGACAATAGTAAACAGTCAATATGAATCATTAGACAGCTGTGGTCACAAGTTCTGTCATTCGCAACAAAGTTCAACAATTCTGTGTTTCCTAAAACCAACATCGCAAACTTGTGTCGCTGGATTTAAAGGGATAGTTCAACCAAAAATGAAAATTAACCCACGATTTACTCCACCTCAAGCCAGCATATGGGAGGGGGGGGGGGGTAATAAAGGCCTTCTGAAGTTTGTGTAAGAGAAATAATCATTTTTACAACTTAATAAATCTCAGTCTAACTGTCGTACACGCGTTCATGAGAGAGTGGCGTTCCAGCAGATGATGTAGAAAAATAGACTGGCTAAATAAACGGTAATGACACAGACAGTCATTATTTAGTTTTTTAGGTTTATTTAGTCTGCTGACTCTTTAAGCCCTTGTGCACGTGCATTTTGACATTATTTTGTATGCATTTGGACGTTTACATGCAATAAGTCACAAAATATAACAATTCTGTGGTCGCGGGCTGTTTCAGAGGTGGCTTTATGTGTGCATGCTTTGGGTGTGGGTGCACAGAAAGTGGTCTATAAGAGACCATAAGACAGCAAAGTTACTATGCTTTAAGGAAACAGTCGTGACTAGCTAGTTGACTTCCATTCAAGTTCATTCACTGAAACTGCATGGAGAAAAAAGAGTGATATTCAAAGTTCCCTTCATTTGTGTTAGGGATTGTACGATTACCAGTCTGACCATAAATCATGAGAAAATTCCCCACGTTTAGTATTACTGTTTCATATTTGAATTATCATTGAAACCGTATTCTATGATTACCGTGATAAATAAATACTTTCCAGCATAAAGCAGCATAGAGTTTTAATTAGTCTTTCGTGCACACTGCACGCGGAGTAGTTTGTTTTGTGTGAAAACGGTGGGAAGCTCGGAGGTTTTAAAAGAGTGCAAGGGAATACAGTATATAAATGATTTAATTATATGAATGTACAAGTTTATTCGATGGCATTTTGTTTTCATCTTCAATCCATGTAAATCTAATTCTGCTGTTCCATAAGCGCCACCTAGTGTCAGAGAGTGGATTCAGCCTGTGTTCAGCTTTTGTCTGGTCAGAAAAGGGATTGAATTTGCGTGCGCTGCTGTAAATGTTGACCGGTTGATAAAAAACAAGCTCATCTGGATTCTATACATTTAAACAATTCGGATAAGGTATCTTGAATTATTCATGGAGCAGATAAATACATATAATCATTTATCATTTTGACTTAACCCCTTTCTTTATTTAAAATAAAATGTGAGGTTTGCCATTGTATGAAACTTTTTCAAATCTTTATTTTAGATTTTTTTTACATGGTGTTAGATAAACTGTTGTCAGTCATGTTGTCATTTTAAGTCCAGACATCTTTGGTAATGTTATTGTTTTAGTGTTTATGCAAAGAAAAAGTAATTTAATTTATTGTTTGTTAATTTTAAACACAAACTTGGTGATTTACCGTGATCATTTTGGTTACTATAATTGTGTTAATAAATGTTCATACCGTTACATCTCTAATTTGTGTTTATCATCAGAAAGAAACTATATGAACTTGAGTAAATGATGACAAGGTTTTCATCTTAGAAGGAAATACTAGTCATGTGGACTGTCTCAATAGTATGAATGAATCTGCAAAGTAAACTTATAAATGAATATTTATTCGGTTATTTAGTCTCTCTCACTGAACACAGTCTCGGTGGTTCTCAGTTGCTTGGCTGCGACTGACTAAAGTCTGGAGGCCATCAGAAACCTCCTGAGATCATGTCATGTTGATGACACGAATCTCCAGCGGTGGGTAATAATGACAGACCAAAGCTTGACTCCCAAAACCTGCCTTCAGATTCCTCCGCTTTCAGCATGGATCCGTCTGGACGATATTTGAGACACAGAACACAACGCTTTCTGTCCTGAATGTTCCCGCTCAGGATCCGGGCAGGAAACCTCCTCTGCATTTCTTGGCGGTCCGTCCATTGACCCCTCAGCGCAGCTTCATCTTCAGGGACTGAGAGAGACTGTGTTTTCACTCCATACGAGTGAAAGTCTAATTACTGGAGGTCAATTACCAGCGTGAGGGACGACGGCCAGCGGTCTTCTGTCTCAGACGGCTCTGCTGTGCTCTCATAATCATGAGCTGAGGAACTTAGATAGAGGATTCAATTTGATGTATTTGTGTCACTGATTGTGAAACGAATTTCAGATTATCCCTGCAACATTAACAAAACCATTGTGGATTTAGTTTAACATTTACGATCAGATTTTTGTGGAATGTCGGAATGCAAGAAGTTTCTCTTTGTTCGGAACAAGTATTGTCTGAAGCCGTGTCTGACATGCAGAGACAAAAGTTTCTTTTTTTTTCATTTTGGAAAGTGTAGCTTCACTTTGCATTCAGACGTTTGTGGTCAAAGACACTTCAGTTGTCTGTTGTGGACAGTGTAGCGATGCATGCAGCACAGCTCACACTGAATTCAAACCAAGCAGTCTTCTGTTAGTCAACACGGTGAATTTGCATGAAACCCATGTAAAATGTGCATGTGGAAATCTTTTTCTCATTATATTTGACAGAACCTTTACACTGTGATTTTTTGTTTTCAAGATTTTTGTATTGTTTACCAGAACAAATATAAAACATTCTTAAATCACATTTACTGAAGAAGCAAAATATTCTCTGAAAAATGTAAAACAAATGTATCAAGAGCAAATATGTGACCCTGGACCACAAAACTGCTCATAAGTAGTGCGGGTATATTTGTAGCAATAGCCAATTTATGGATCAAAATTATAGAATTTTCTTTTATGTCAATAAAATGCATAGATATTAGTTTCAAAATGAATTAGTTTTGTGATCCAGGGTCACATATCTGCTAATGGCTTAAGAAAAAAATAAATAATCTACTTAAAATATCTTCTGACCCCAAAGGCAGATATTTGTTCCTGTTCATGAACATGATCTTACTGTAGTTCTAGACTAAATGTGAATGTGTATTCATTCATCCCACTCACAAAAAAACAATTTAGTATTCATCGAAATGAATTAAAATAGTGAAATGCAAACTATTGTAATGCTATTTTATATGAAGCTATTATTTCAGCTCCGGGAATTATTTGTTAAAGATTCAATATTGCTTGATTAAAGTAATATTAATATTTCACTTATAATTTATACTTTATTAAGTGGTCGTCCAGCGATCACTAACATCAGTATCTTATTAATCTCTCAAATTCGAGCTTAGGTAACGTCATTTTTGTGGCAAGAAGGATAAAATACTTGAAAATCACATTCCAGAGACAATTCTTTATAAAACGAAACAAGCTTTATTTACAATACTAATATTCTAACATACGTAATACACACAAACATACACACATGCATACGGGAGTTTTGAGGTTAATGTTGAAAGAATAGCACTCTTTCCTATTTCATAACTGTTTCATAATTCTTTCATAATTTCATTCTCTTTGTTAAAACAAATCAATCATTTATTAGAGAATCAAAGATGTAATGACTGTCCTCAGCACATGATAATGAACGAGTGTTCTCTCGTTTACTACAATGATCTCCTGACCCTACAAACCCATTAGTGTCTCTACTCAATGTTACGCTCCTTACACATTCGTACTGAAGCTGAGGAAACACACACACACACACACACGAGTCAGTCGTGTAGCAGGCCGGTCCTCGTGTTTGTAGATCTGGACTGAGATGGAAATCCTGTGGTTATGCTGAGGATTAACACGGCAGCTCTGGACCGGCCTGCCGAGCGTGTGCTGCGTAATTGAATTTCATGCTTGGGCCTTTCCTCTGAAGTCGAGTACCAAAGCGGTCATTTGAAAAGAAAGCTATTAGTCGAGGCATCTGGAAGATGCGGCTCTGGCAGAGGAAGTCAGGATTACAGACCAGAACTCAGCAAAATACCGGAGTATCCTGTGAACTTCTTCCCAGAGCGTCTTTGTGGGTTTCTTCTGATTTTTGAGTCTGATGTGATTTAGATTTTGCGAGGCTCTTCCGGTTTGGGGAACTTCGACTGAAACTGATCAGTTCAAATCATAAGGCTGCACTACACATAATCATGATCCTCTTTCATTCATGTTCATAACATTTGGAAATCTAATAACCTGCTATAATAAGAATCTCTGTGGAAGAGCTCTATTCACTTTCTTCCTGATTATTTTCAGTTTTCCCTTGTATGCTGCTATAACACATATTCAATAAGACAATATACTGCTTTAATTTTCCATGTATTCCATAAATAATTCACTCAATGCATATTTCCAGGTTCGTTTTCATACATGGACGTTTTAAAATGTAATATTATTTCATGTCTACTATTAGTAGTGTTGACTGAATTTAAATAGTTGTTCTGTCAAAGTGATTGAAATCATTATCACTCAATGTTCCTTTTAATTGAGGCATTGTATTTTACATAATTCAGACATAATGTATAATTAATAAAGTGATATTAAACATGTCTGTATTATTTCAACAAAGTTTGGGAGTTTAGTCATGGTCTGTTGTGGTAATTTGTTAATTATTTTACACTTTTAAATGTCATTTTAATTGGAGTGAGGAGAATAATGCCTCTTCATTGTACCCAGCTTTGGAAAATGCTTTTATTGCATTCATAGAGTGAACCTTTCGCTGATGGTTTTTTGGAGCATAACATGAGGCGTAGGAGAAATGCGGATGAACTATTAAACTAGCGGTTATGTTGTGTTTCTAACACGCTAGGACCGTTGTGAGCGTTAGAGAAAGCCTCCCTCCTCCTCTCACGGGCCGTGTCTTAACTCAATGCCATTAAAGCATGTGTTGAAAAGACAGTTCTGTAAAGACATCGAGGTCCTGCTTGTTTAGAAGACACTTGAGGATCTAGATGAGTCATGCTGTTTTAAGACGCTGACATCACGACACAGAACTTTAAGCATCGCTTTCCACTGAGAAGATTCCAGACGCAGAGATCTGCTACTAGAGCTTAGGATTCATGTACTGAATACTAGATATTATTATACTGTGTGCATTGCTCTTTAAACATAGAACACGTCTGCTCTATTGTAATGCAAAACTACAAAATAAATGCTTTTCTTGGTAATGATTTTGCTGGACAGTGACAGGTGATTGACCAGAGAGTCAGACTTAGGACTGTGTGTGTGTGTGTGTGTGTGTGTGTGTGTGTGTGTGTGTGTGTGTGTGTGTCTGTGTGAAATCCTCACGGTCACATGACCGTTGATTGTGACAAATCTCTATTTTTATACAATGGTTTTCTCAGGACTGAATATGCAGTAATTATGTTGGTTTAGTTCTGCAAATTGAAAGCAAATAAATGGCCAAATAAAGGAATTGCACATGGAAAGCATCTGGAGCCACAAGCACTGTCCCATATCCTGCTGTTTATAGCACCAGGGCACCACAAAACCACCAGCCGGCTGACTCCGAGAATATGCAGCTTCATAACGAAGAAACTGAAGAGAAAACATCTCATGATGGAAATATGTCAGTCGTTTTAGAAAGAGGTTCTTTTCATGAATAGAGTATAGGAGGAAATAAAGATGTTAATTCATTTATTTTTTTCATCTGTATTTAATTAATTATTTCATTTATTTTTCATTTTTAATTAATTAATATGTTTATTCATTCATTTGTTCATTCATTCACATAATTTTTTTTGAATCATTCATTTTTGTATTAATTAATAAATTAATGAATCAGAGTTGTTTTATTTACTGGGCATTTTCTTTGATTTATAACAAGATACATAGGTGCTAGTAAGGTATTTGTAAAAAAAAATAATAATAATTGTACAAACCATAACAGGTAAAAAGCATTCAAATGATGTTACATGTTTTCGCTGTTGTTTTTTAACTGAGAAAAATCTTGCAGCGTGGCAAACATGGAATGTTGCTATATATTATTCCTATTATTTAAATTGTATTTTATACATTTTTATTAGGGCTAATGAGGGGTGTGTGTGTGTGTGTGTGTGCGTGCGTGCGTGCGTGCGTGCGTGTGTGTGTGAAACTGATGTCTAAAAAAGTTAAAATTATGTTACATGGTTGTCACTGTGTTAATTTTTGTTCCTTTTTAATAAAGGAAAATCTTGCAGTGACATGTATGTGGCAAATGCGGGATATTATTTACATTTACATTTATTCATTTAGCAGACGCTTTTATCCAAACCGACTTACAATTGAGGAATGCAATAAGCGATACATTATAAAGAGACAAACAGTCACAGGAAGTGCTTGTTATACAACATTTCAGGCATTGTTCAGAGCAAAACTAGCTAGACAGTGAGAGGTTAAGGAAAGAGAGTAAAGTTGTTGTTGTTTTTTTATGAAGAAGAAGGAGCAGAAGTCAAGAGAAAATGGAAGAGATGAGTTTTCAGGTGTTGCTTGAAAATTGTCAGGGATTCAGCATTCCAGATGGGGTGGGAAGTTCATTTCACCGGCCAGGAACGGTGAATGAAGGCTTCGCTCGCTCACAGATCTCAGTCTTCTGGAGGGGATGTAGATTGTCATAAGTGAGTGGAAGTAGGAGGGTACTGAGCCTGTGGCTGTTCTATATGCAAGCATCAGTGTCTTGAACTTGACGCGAGCTGCAACCGGGAGCCGGTGCAGGGGGATAAAGAGAGGTGTCACATGGGCCCTTTTGGGTTCACTGAAGACCAGTCGTGACGCTGCATTCTGAATCATCTGTAAAGGTTTGATTGTGCATGGTGGAAGTCCAGCTAGAAGATCATTGCAGTAGTCCAGTCTAGAAATGACAAGGGCCTGCACAAGAAGTTGTGCTGCATGTTGTGTAAATAAGTGCCTGATCTTTCGGATGTTGTGAAGAGCAAACCTGCGAGATCGAGCAGTTTTTGCAATATGGTCTTTGAAAGTGAGCTGGTCATCAGAAATTACCCCAAGATTTTTGACTGAGCTTGATGAGGTAATTGTTGGTGAACCTAACTGAATCGTGAAATCATGCTGTAGAGTTGGAGTTGCAGGGAAGACAAGAAGCTCAGTCTTTGTCAGGTTGAGCTGTAGGTGATGTTCTTTCATCCATGCAGAGATGTCTGCCTGGCAGCCTGAGATCCGTGCAGCTACCGTTGGATCATCTGTTTGAAATGAGATATAGAGTTGTGTGTCATCAGCATAGCAATGGTTTGAGAAACCATGTGCTTATATGACAGGACCCAGTGATGTTGTGTATGTGGAGAAGAGGAGGGGTCCAAGAACTGATCCCTGAGGAACCCCAGTGACCAATTGATGTTCTGTGGACACCTCTCCACCCCAGGACACCTTGAAAGAGCTAGCATGTGAGATAGGATTCAAACCAGCGAAGTGAAATCCCAGTGATGCTCAGTGATGAGAGGGTGGACAGGAGGATCTGATGTGTCCAGTGTCAAAAACAACAGATAGATCCAAAAGAATGAGAATCGATGATTTGGAATCGGCTTTTGCAATCCGCAAGGAATAATAATAATTAATAATAATAATAATATTTATAAAGTGTATTTGTGATTATGTGTTTATTTCTATCATGACAACCCTTGGAAGATTTTACCATGGTAATGGATATGTTTATGTATTTGGTCTTGGCAGAATGGATCTGCTACGCTGCTGCTGCTGTTGGTTATTGCTGTAATTTTAGATTATTGCTGCTGCTGCAAGCAAGTACAGGATCTTGCTACTGCCAATGCATTTGGCGATACAGTGAGACACACTGCTGCTGCGCAAATAGCATATCAAATAATCCGTAGCAGATCTATATAGGTGGAGCTGGGGAAGGTGGAGAGTTTCAGAGGAACTCTGAAAGCATGCTGAAAAATGCTCAAGTGGATGCTATCTTTTAATGTAAACAGCAAGCTCATTGGCTGCGTGTACAACATGAACCAATCATCTTGTGTCAAGTCATTTAACGCTGTGAATATCATCAGTTACGTTAATACCCGTCAGTCTGTGCCATCTAGAGTTTCCTGAACTATAGGCATATATTACAATACAGCACATTGTGAAAAAAAATCATTCATTGAACACTTTCGGTCTAATTTAATGTCATTCATTTCTTTGTAATTATTACTGAAAATTGTTTGTACACCATTTTATTTCGGTGTATATCTTAAAATATGAACAGTGGCCTCAGAATCTCTGTAAATGATGTGCCACAAACATTTTCCAAAGCTCAATCATCATTCATTATAAGCTGAAAAACATTTGAGTGACTAATTTACCAAGTGAAACGGCTTTTAAAGTCTTAACATGTTACAGTGTATGAAAATGATAGTTGTAATGAAAACAAGCTTTGATTGGAGCCGTCGAGCTCTTCTGTCACCTCTTTTGTTTGTTGAATGTGGAATAATGAAATAAATCAGCGTCTCCAGTTGGCCTTTTAACTCATGCTAAAGAAATACTGTAAAAGCGCCACATCCTCTTTTACAAGTCCTTCAGGAGCAAGCCAAGCAGAAATAATGATCCCGAGAGTCTTACGTTTGTTTAAACTATGTGCCCTGTATAAACCTCCTCCTGGCCACACAAAAGCAGCCTCTCTTTTGTACTGCGTCTGACTGCTTTGTGTTAGGATGGAGTTTTATTGGGTGTTAAAACAATGCATTTATTTTTCATCCCAAACTAACTTTTTCCGTCACATCACGTCTAAATGTGTTGTGTTCATTAGAGACGTGGCAGGTGTGTTCGACTCCTTCACAGCTCTGTCACACGTGTGCTTATGTTAAACAAAGACTCGCTGCTCTGGGTTTAGCCCTGATCCGTTTCTCCGTTTGTAGAGTTCAGGTGAAACTAATATCCCGGGTCAGAAGTTGATCATCAACAAGAGGGTCAAAGCGTTTCTCTGAAACTCAGGGCTATTTCTGTTCAGTGAGTCAGTGTTCAGAGCGCTCACTCGTGTCTGTGAGAATGAACACTAGAAAACAGACCGAGATTGTCCTGGTACTGCATGACATGCTAGGCCACATATAGTTGTCATGCATTTTCCTGATTAAAAGCTTTTTTATGAAACGCTGGAGTGCAGAACAAGATGTTTTATTTGACAATCGCAGCATTTAGAGAGGAAAATCAGAAGGCATTTCATTACAGCTGTGGTTTCTGTGGCAGGACTTCATACGCTAAAAAATGCTGGGTAAAATATGGACAAACCCAGCGACTGGGTTGTTTTGCCCCAGCGGTTGGGTTACTGCCCAGAAGGTTGGGTTAAACATTTAACCCAACTGTTGGTTGAAAATAACCCAATCGCTGGGTTTCACCATATTTTACCCAGCACTTTTTAGAGTGATGTGTGCTTTATCTAAAGAGCAGAGTGACCAGTATTTTACCAATATAAGAAACAAAAGTACAGGAATTAACACTTATCTCAGTTTTTTTGCTATATGGTGAAAAGTTTTTTTTATTTTACTTTTATTGTAAGGAAAAAAATATGTGCCTGTGCCAACATTTGTGCAAAAATAATACTCTGTTG
Source organism: Schizopygopsis malacanthus (assembly GCA_027474115.1). Lineage (NCBI taxonomy): Eukaryota > Metazoa > Chordata > Actinopteri > Cypriniformes > Cyprinidae > Schizopygopsis > Schizopygopsis malacanthus. Next base: position 25,793,020 of record CM049883.1, read on the forward strand.
CTTTTTGTGTGTTTCATAGCAGTTTTAAACTGAAAGTAGAGGAGTAGGGCTAATAAGTGTGATGAGCTTTCTACAAAGCAGTTTGAAATGTGACTGTGGCAACAATTTATTATATTGGTTCAAGCACATTTCCAAACAGCAGTTTTGGAAATCAAATGGATAGATGGATTTCTATAGTGCTTTATTGGGTATTGTTGTACACCCAAAGCACTTTACAATCATGTGGGGGGGGGGGGGAGTCTTTCCTCAACCACCACCAGTGTGCAGCATCTACTTTTTTAAAATTGTCATGCTAAGTTAATTTTAAGTGAGATAATAGTGTATCTACAGTAACACGTCTACTTTATTTTTAGCCTTCTCATTTTTTAGTGTATTCTTTATTTCGAAAGGGATAATGCACATTAATTCCCATGAGCACTTGTCCATCATGTACATGTCCGTTATTATATAATAGGTGATGATTAAAAAATGCAGCATGCAATGTGTTATCGTTGCAAAGTTAAGTGTCATTATTCAGCTCCATTCAGGTCAAATGCTCCTGTACTGTCAAATGCTGATGTTTGGTTGATCTTCGCCGCTTTCTCTCTGGTGTAAGTGTGGATGATCTCTGGGCTCTTAGAGCTTCTGCTTTGCTGTTTCCTTGTGTGATTTAGCTGACACTGGATTCCACTGGCAGGAGTTCTGCTTGTGTTGGAGGTTGAGGATAAATTAAAGAAAGTGAAGAGCAGATAAGCTGGCTGTACACGCGTCACCGTGCTCTTCGGTTTCCACACGCAGACACACTGTCGTACGTGTGACCACGGCTCTTAATCGTGAGTATGTGTGTATGCAGAGAGACGGCATGTGTGTGTGTTTGTGTGCATTGTCCACGAAAATCTGCACACTGAGTTCTTCATCTGACTGTTGAAGTGAGAAGAAGCACACGTGAGGTGAATATATAAGGCCATACGCTTATAAGGCAGTGCTATATTCGCTGTGTTGGAGTGGAAATGGCCTGTGTGTTATCAAACTGCAGAATAATCTCGGTTTACAGCTTCTCTGGCGAGGCGCTAGAACATTGCGCTGTTTAACAAAATATAATGCTGGTGACCTTCGCTCTGCCATTTCTTCTGGAATACAGCATTTTTTACTGTTTACTAATCACAGCCGCTTGCCAATTAGACAAACAAGACTCCATATTAGTACTTTGCTATTTAGGCCTCTTCTAAACTTACATTTGGAATTTGTTCCTTAGAAATTAGAGATATTTTTTCTATTATAATAATACATTTCAGACAGGAGAATCAAATGATCCTTGCGTCATGGGTTCATGTTCCTGCGAAGGCTATCGCTGTAATCTAAACATCATTTACTCTTCTGCAATCAGACCAATGATGAAACAACACTTTGAAGAACAGGCCAAAATTAACACCAAATGTGAGTAAATGGCCAGAACATTAAAAAAATTTGCATTAAAAAAACTGTTCAGCATAAAAAAATACAAATGGTCTAAATGTGAACAGCCTTCATGTTATTAAAAACATGTGTAACTTTTTTTTTCTGTGGGACATATTTTGAAAAAAATAATATTTGTCAATACCATGAAACTCATTGGGATCTGATGTTGTTCTGAACCCGACTGACTTTCATCGTATGGACAAAAACAATCCAAACATTCTTCAAAATATCTTCTTTTGTGTGTTTGGAACGACATGATGGGAGTAAATGAGTAAATGACTGAAGGATCATATTTAAGGTAATTATGCCTTTAATGCATTACAAGTCAAATTGTACTCTTAGAACAATACTGTAACCCCAACACTCATAAACAAAGTGACCAAATCACATTATAATACATATTATAATTGATTTATTTATATGATCATTTATTTAGACTTTATTTTCAAAAGCAGATAACTCATGTTTTATTATGTTATCGTGTTTTTATTGTTAGTTAGCTGTTTGTTTCTTTTACCTAGTCAAAATAACCCAACTGCAGTTTGATTATTGAGATTAATTGGAATGCACAAAAATCTCTAACCGTTCATTGGGTAATAAGAATTTAAAATGGGGGGGGGGGGGTAATAATTATGAAATATATTATATTTCTTAAAGACACATTGGCCACAATTAACAGCACCCTTTTATTCAATACTTTTATATTATATATATATATATTTCATATTTTGTGAAGAAGTCATATATGAAAAGGTTTTTTTTGACAGCACCTGGTTCCCATTCACTATCATTATATATAAAAAGAGCAGCTCAGACATTCTGATAAGCATCTATTATGTTCCACAGAAAACAAGAAAGTCAAACAGGTTTGGAAGAACATGATGAGAATGAAATGATGACAGAATGATCGTTTCTGAGTGAAGTGTCACTGTAATGCATTCACACATTGCTTAATTGCAATGTTAGAATAATATTCTATCTTTTACTGTTTTTCAGTCAAACAGAAACAAGCTTTTTTTCAGATTGTCAGCAGGGAATCATATAGGAAGTAAGACATCTAAGAAACCAAAATAAGTTTCTGGCAAGAGTGATTTCTATGTGAATATGAAGAAATCACATGAGCCTTTTTGGAGTTTGACAGCCTCTGGTCCCCATTCACTTCCATTAAATGGAAACGAGCAGCTCAGATGCTCTGATAAACGTCTTCCACAGAGGAAAGTAAGTTTAAACAATGTTGATTACAGGGATGATGATGAGTACAAGATGACACAATTATTTTTGAGTGAACCATCCCTTTAAGCCATCAAAATGTTTGAAAAACAGCCAAAAAACAGTTATAGACTACACATATTTTAGTGCAAATGTACTCAATTCACCAGAACTGAACCCTGATTTACAGCTCACACACATCCAGCCGTAGTCCCTGTGATTGATTTACTACATGTGCTCATGCTGGAGGATGTGGATCGTTCTGTAGATATGGAGTGATCTATGGATGTCGTGGGAGGTGGAGGTGACGAAGGCCGGGTCGGCAGCTCAAGTCTGCATCTTACACGTGAAGGAAAGCCTGTTTGAAATGAACGTTCAAACAAACGTTCTCCAAACACCAGGGTGGAAAAAATGGCAACTCTTCAAAGGTGCAGAGGGCTTTTGTTCTTTTCTTTGCACTGACTCCAGCGATATTCATAAATGAATTTCAGCAGGTCTTTCCACTTATGGTGCTCGTCAGAGCGTGGCTCTCCTGTAACGTGTCACTTCACTGTTTGTTTGTCGGATTCCACTGGTGTGCATCAGTGTCGCCGCTCACTTTCCATTTTTACTCCTCGCAGGCAGTCGCTCATTCTTCGGCTTTCGTTTCATCAGGTAATCAATCTGGCCGTGAAATAAATCAGTGTGAGATTTCCAAGACTAAAACATGCACTTTATCTGTTTAAATATCACAGTGTTCTCTCATTTGGGTTCAATTACTGATTTCGTAAGCTTCACGTTTCGTATTTCCATTACAAATGAATGCAGAAATGTATAAAGGAAACACGTCCCCTGTCCTTAGAAGGATTCATTAGAGGACATTAGTTTGTCCATTAATTACAACTAATTTAGACATCTTCTAGGTTAAAGGGATAGTTCACCAAAAACTGAAATTCTGTCATTATTGACTCACTCTAGTGTTGTTCAAACCTACAACGACAGAAAAAAGGGCCCCATTGAATTTCATTATATGGACAAAAACACTTCTTTTATGCTCCACGGAAGAAAGTCATGCATGTTTGGGAATGATATGATGATTAGTAAATGACGACGGAAAGGTCGTTTTTGAATGTCCTGCCCCTTTAAAGGTTTGAGTTTGCAGATAGAGGCATTTTAACATCAAATGCCATTTGCAACCCATTTTGCTTTTGTAATCTGATGTATTTACAAGTGAAACAGGATTTTATCCATCAGTGGCAGAGTATATTTAATCTTTTTATTCTAGGATTTTCTCTTTTTTGATACATAGTTTGAACACTATTTCTACACACTATTTCCCTGTTTAATACTGTAAAGCTGCTTTGACACAATCTGCATTGTAAAAAAGGGTTAGATAAATAACAGTGACTTGACTTGACATGACTAGACCCCTTGGAGAAACTTTATGAATCATCACAAAGACAAACTATTTTAGACAGGAGCGGAATCTTTTCGGGTATGGGGCCCAAACATTATAACAGTGCTCTTTTACGCCTAGCTATAACTAGTTTATTTACCCCTTTCAAACCTAAGTCAACAATTAGTCAACCTGATGCTGTACTAAAGCCATATTACTACCTTTTTTTTGGATCACAAAAGAGGACATTATAAAAAAATGCTTGCACTTGTCCATTTAATGAATTGCAAACCTCTTAAACCTTTTTTTTATTATTATTCAAATGTCATAATTATCTCAAGTTCAAGTTCAAGTTCAAGTTGAGCTTTATTGTCATTCCGCTACATGTGGGTACATACAGTGGGACGAGATGTCGTGCCTCACAGGACCACGGTGCTACATAAATACAGATATACAACACAAAGTAAAACAGTATAAACCTATACACAACTGACCTACTGACAGCTTTGACTATACATATGCTATATATAAAAGTGGTTACCTATTGTCATGAATCTGGTTGCCACTCACTACAACTGCACATCACCCATGGACTACATCTCCCATCATGCACTGCACACACACATTCCCGTCCACCATTACACCAATCACACAGCTGTCACCATTCACTCATTAGTCTTGATTGCCTCACCACACCTGCACCTCATTCACTCACACACATTTAAGCAGCACTCTCACATGCACCCATTGCGAATTCTTGTTTCCCCCTGGCTACATTTCCGAGCGGTTTTCCCAGTTTGTCTTTCCGTGCACTACCTGGACTGTTGACCTCCTCTCCTGATCGTTTGCTGCCTGCCTCTCTGACCTCGCCTGCTTTCTGGTAATCCTCTCTGTCTGCCGCCTGCCCTGACCCATTGCTCTGCCTCTGATTTCGACTCTGCCTTTTCTACGTTGCCCTCGATACCTCTGCTTGATATTTGCCTGTTTGACGTTGTACAAATAAAGCTGCTAGTGGATCTACTCTCGCCTCTGACCTGTCATTTGTTACACCTATACATAAACTAAAAAAAAATACAAACTGTACAACTGTGCAGATGACTTCAAAGTCATCATGCAACACTTCAAAGTCTATCTCATGCAATTATTTCAAGTTCTCTGAAGGCATACTGGGTTTGCGGAGAAACAAATCGAAAATGTAATCTACCTGCATTATTAAGTAAAAATCTCTAGTCACTGCATTCATGCATTCATACGAGTGTGCGGCAGTGCATAGGAAAAGCACACAAGCGAGTCTGAAGCATCAACATCCGGTTTCACAGACAAGGCTTAAGGCTAGTCCCAGACTAAAGCGGTCTCAACTGAAAATATCTTGCTATGACATATCTTAAAATATGTCCGTGCCATTGTTCTGACTCAATATGCACACCTGTAACGTTTTCTTCTAAGGCATTTTTATAAAAGCTGCTTAAATACCTTAATTAAACTAAGGCCTTGTCCTGGTTTAAGCTAAGCCTTGTCTGTGAAACCGGACCCAAGACAGATAAAATCAAGAAACAAAACATGATGCTTTCTTCTCTGAGGTTAATAAATCTGTTCTGAGACAGTCAGACAGTATTATACAGCTTAGAATGTGTTCAAATACCCTTCCGTCTAATACTAAAAGCTGTCACTCACTTCGATTCATTGAGATCAGCTCTCTGCACAATGAATCTCTTCTTTACATCGTATCTACATGTTGTTATAATGAGAGGATTCGTGAGCTTGCAGAACTCAGCAAGTGATGCTCTCCATGACACAAATACACAGTGTAGCATTTGCCAAACATGTTTCGCCAATATCAGGTGATCAATATCAGGCCTAAGCGGCCGCTTACCTCTCTTATTGGTTAAGTCCACCCCTGATTTTATCTTAAATTGGTAAATGATTCAAAATAAGAACAGGAATTAGCAAAACACATTTTGAGTTTGTGAAATGACACTATTAATGACACAGCTGTCTTTGTAGAGAAAAATATTTGATGAAGTTTCCATCATTAATTCTGTTATTTGTCCTGATCATTTCTGTGAAGCTGCTTTGAAACAATCTGGATTGCATGAAGTGCTATAGGAATAAATGTGACTTGACTAAAATCTATCAGTATTGATAGCTGCCTATAGGATGGCATGAGTGATGTTTTTTCTCGTGATGTTGGTGGTTTTTGCTCCGCCTCTTCTGATCAGATGTGAGTTGATTTTTGGGTTTGTTCTAGAAGACAGCAGGCAGAGAATGTGCTCAATGCCACTCATAATAACTATGAGCCGTCGCTCTCTCTGTTTACTAATGGAGAGCGCATTACTTCACTCTTTAAACAGATGACGGGAGGTGTTTACCTCACTCACCGGCCGTGACTCGACCATCCAATGATATCACCGAGATTCAGTGTAAAATCTGCCACTAAAACAACACGAGGCACAAGAACGCTAAAAATAAAACATGCTGTTTATTTCCTTGCTGCTTGATTTGATGTGGGTTTGAAAAAGGCACTTTAAATATTTAATCACAAGGAATATTTTTCCGATCATATTTTTGATCGGAAAAAGTGACCTTTGTGTCATTATTAGGTTTGGATGCTGTGTGTGTTTCCATCAAATCATACAGAACAGAATGAAGGAGTTTTGACATCAAACTAAATAAATGTGTTAAAACTAAACATATCTAATCACGTGCATTCGTGTGTTAACCCTAACTGTCCATTGTAAGCTCTCAGTAATTCTCAGTTGATCCCGGAGCCGGCCGGTTTGAGTGTGAATATGAATGCATGTCTGGAAGTGTTTCAGAGACCTTTAGCTCTTTCTTAAGAAGACTTCTAGAAATATCACAGGACTTTATTTGTATATGCTGGTTTATGTTAAGTGCATGACTCAAAAAATAAATACACAGAGTCAGTACAAAAACAACAGTTTTGAAATTTAAAAAAAAAAATCTCATGCATTTAGTCATTTTTGTCTCAATTTGAGCAGCAGTGGGCTGCAGTTCATTTCCAGTGATGTGTGATTATTGTGATACTTGACCCTGATTGGTCAGTCGTGCTCAAATATGTTTTCATAATGACTGTTAAACAGCTGCAGGCATGCACTTTCCTACTTTCCACCATCTTCTTGTTCTCAGTTAATAGGATAACTGAAGTCAAACAGTCCTATCAATTATATCATTAGTAGTGGTCAGTGCGTAACTTATGTCGTTTTGAATCATTCTGTCTGAGATTCAGTTGGCAGGTGTTTAGTCTGTGATTAATATGAGACTCTTGAGAGCCAACTGATTTCACTCCAGATCCACTATGGCACTTCTAGGGGCCCTAAACAAGACTTTGTCAGGGGCCCCTGTCGGTGCATTCATAAAACCCCGAAATGACCCTGGGCCCCTTCATCTGTGCTTTCAGAGTAGTTTCACTGTCAACAAACAACAGTGAGCTGAAACAGACAGTAAGACAATAAAAAAGAAGAAAATCACATCAACAAAAAATAGGACAAATACAAAAGGATACAAGATGAAACTAACAATTTAGCATACTAAAATAATAGACTACTATACAGAGATTGGAAGAGTAAAACACTGAATGGTCTTAGGAATTCAATATACATCAGTTCTTATAAAGTTATTCAGTGAAGAGCAGTGAATGATTCTCTTGTTTTCTTCTATTATTTGGTCAGGTTTATTATGCTGCTGCCACTTTAAGACTAAATGCACAAATCTAATACAGTACACCGACAAGCATTCGATTACTTTCCCAACGGTTTAATTTCACTTTAGACATAACTGACATATCGCTGTGTTTAAGTGAAAACTCACAAAGGAGGACATCTTGACCTTTGTTTAGTATTGTGTGTGTGTGTGTGTGTGTGTGTGTGTGCGTGTGTTTGGACGTTTAAGTGTTTGGAGCCCAATGTATAGCTTATACTCATCCATGTTTTCTTCCGTCTTGGTTCGCGAACACAGAACACGCAGAACACAGCATCTCCTGAGCAGCTTTTAACTCTTTGTGTCTGTCTGTGTGTGTGTGTGTGTGTGTGTGTGTGTGTGTGTGTGTGTGTGTGTGTGTGTGTGCACGCGTGCGTGTGTGCGTGCGTGTGTGTGTGTGTGTGTGTGTGTGTGTGTGTGTGTGTGTGTGTGTGTGTGTTGAGCACGCCAGGCAGGAGACTGCATGTAACATTACATTATTTGACTGATTTGGATGCCATGTATAAAAAATAACAGTTGCTTTAAAGGAAAGGAGCAGAATACAGCATCGTGTCTTCATAATCATTGAAAGCCAAAATTAAAAACGAAACTAAAATGATATTAATCACGCAGCTGTAGTCATTAAATCATCTCCAAGAGGACGTGGGCCGACTGTAGTTCAGTAACTAATGAAACTAGTGACACTTGGCACTGACTATGGGTTTTATTTTCCAGAGAAAAGTCACAAAACTCTGTTTCCACTCCACAATTCTCACGGATTCGGTCTGAAATGACAACTAAGTACATCCCAATGCTGATCATGATAAATAACTGGATGCTTTCCTGTTGAAATGAAAACAAGAGTTCATTAAACTCACACATTTGTTTAGTGTAAGAAAGTGATTCACTCTTTTATTGGCCAGTACCAAAAGAATGAAATCACTGAGCTAAGACTGATCAAAATGCATTGAGACACTCCAAGAAGCTCAGAAAAGCATTGAAACACATGAATGTGAGCTTTCCAAGATAAAAAAACATGCACTCTGTCTGTTAAAATATCACAGTGTACTCTCCTTTGGGTTCAGTTGCTGATTTCATAAGCTTCACTTTTCATATTTCATTACAAATTAATGCAGAAATGTATGGGTGTTCAAAATTAAATTCTGTCAGGTTTTAGAAAACCAACAAGATCAAAACAACATTAGACTTGTAATCAATGACGTGATGGTGAATGATCAAACGATGACAGAATTATCAAGTTTATGTGAACTGTCACTTTAAATGGGTCATAAGCTGAGAAATCAAAATTCCCTTGAGCTTTACATATAAGAGGTCACTGTGGTATAAAAACATTCTGTACGTTTCAGAACTCAAAACTTTGTTGTGAGTCTAAAAACAGCTTATATTGAAGGCAGACTGCCTAAACGTGCCACTTTATGATGTAACAGAGTGGCTAAACACCGCCTGTGCAGAAGGAGATCGACGCCTGCTTTAGTCCCGCCCACTGATTCATGCACACAGTGACGAGAGCGGCAAACGCATGAAACCAAACAATACACTTTATTTGATTAACTTTATTTTGTAATTAATTGCCAGACCGCGTCAGTAAATACTTGGGCCTTTGTTCACCTCATTTTACAGTGGATTCATTTACAAACAAGTTTTTTTTAAAACTGAAAGACGATGTTATGCTGAATATAAGTGTGATTCACTGTTCTCATTACATGATCACTATTGTTTTGTCTGTTTTTCCGGATTGTTTGATATGTAGTCAGTATTTATGCATTTTTTAACCGAAATCACAGCTTCCGTCTAGGAAGGATAGACTGTCAAACATACACAACTGCTAGCCAATCATAGCAGTGGGCAATCTGATGAGGGGGTTTAAAACAGGACAGAAAATAGCCTATTACTTCTAAATTATGCTTTTGATGTAAAAATCTTGATAAAATTATAAGTGGACCTCAGAGAACAGTAAAAAAAAAACAAAGGCAGTTCATGAGCCCTTTAAGGGTTTGAGTTTGAGTAGCATAGATGAATCAATGTGAGATGCTGCTCACAACCCATTTCCCCCAAAAGTTAAATATATTAAGTTTCCACAATATATAAATATATTGTAGAAACTTAATTTCCTGTAAAGCTGCTTTGCAACGATTGTATCGAAAAAAGCATTATACAAATAATCTTGAATTTAACTTAAATTGAATTTTCCTTCCATAATCTGGCGTAAAAAAAAGTATAAATGAAGAGCTCTTTTCCAAAACGCTATAAATCCATTTTAATAGTTTTCATGAAAATGACATTTTTTTACCTAGACCCATACATTTTGTTAATATTCAATTTATCATGTTAAAATGGTCTGTTGGCTCAGTCTGAACATGTTAAACAATGATTGTTAAACCCCCCCGGGTCCACACCATCACACCGAACGGGTCTCGAACCCGGGTTTCCGGCGCGGGAGGCGGGCGCTCTAACAAGGAACGCCAAAGGCTACAGCTTTTAGTGTCAGTCGCTAGAGCGCCTCTTTGTGAGGTCAGGAGAGTGAGGTACATTTTAAACAAGGAAATATAGCGATTTGGCATGAAACATTGATGGAGCAGTGAATAGGTTCAGTACACAGCAAAATGGCATGACCAACTCATTTTTTTTTTTTTTGCCGTTTATCGCGTTTTGGAAAAGAGCTCTTCATATATATATATATATATATATATATATATATATATATATAAATATATTATCCAAGAAGAATACCAGAATGGAAAAAAATCTGTTTAAATGTGTAGAATGTTATTATAGTGTGATAAAACATCAGAAAGACAAGTATTTTTTTTACTTTAAGAAATAAATTCTGTCAGTGTTTGCTTGCCCTCAAGTTGTTCAAACCACAACGACATGAAGATATAAAAAAAAATCCCCACAGTCAAAACTACAGTGGACCCCACTGACTTTGTGCAAGAAGTCCATTGGTTGTTTTCCTGATGAAATGGAAGCGTGAGTTCATTAAGCGTAAGTGTAAGAAAGTGATGCTCTCTTTTAGTTAGGACTGAAGTGAGTTGAGACACTCGACACCAATAGAAAGCTCAGAAAAGCATGGAATCGCATGAATGGAAACTGAAGAGCAGGATTCCAGGGAGGTCCCTAGTGTTTTCTGCAGATGGGTTTGCTGCGTTAAAGCTTGTCACACAAAGCCCGGCAGAAGTACAGCCACTGTAAACTTTCCGGGAACTTTTTAAACAGTGTCGATGCCAGCCGTGAGAGCCAGAGCTCCAGCTCAATGTCACACACACACACACACCATATTTATATTACCTTATGTATTTAGATTACACGGCTGCTTTCTATTTCTCCAGTTAAACACACACAGCATTATTCATGCGGCCGCAGGGAAACCTGTGCTTCAGCGGGATGATTGGTGGCTCGTATGATGAAGCCTGTGCCACTGCAGGTTAACACAGGACAAGCACTATCACTGCCATCCTTACACTAGACATCAAAACACAGCGTTATTTACAGCAAACCACTCCAGTTATGCTTTACTCGTATTATACAGTCTGTCCCTTAAAGTAAGCACTGGACAGCGGCCATGGAGTTGTTTTAGATCGGGCACATGAATGCACTGAGACATGAATCAGATGTTTCATTCTTCCACTGTGAGGGTCAAATTGTTTCCATGAAGGTGAACCAAACTGGTGTGCCCTTATTTCTTTTATCGGAATCTATTCTCACTTCATTTTCTCAATAAAAACAAAAAGGGGGAGGTATTGACTGTATTCATCAGGGTCAACCATTTCTGTTATCCAAGTTATTGTAAGGCACAATTATTTTTTCTTTAATTTACAGAAATGTATGTTTGTTTGATTGTTTGTTTAAATTAAATTATTTGTAAATTTTATTTTATTTTACACTGCCAGTGTTATAGACAATATTTTAAAATGTTTGCCAACAAAGGGCTGTAAGAACAGCAAAGCATTGACAAATTGAATAGAAAACATAGTAGCTCATATAATATCCAGTTTGTCTTTTTGATGTTGATGGTCAACATTAATTTTTTTAAAGGGGTGGTTGATTGTGATTTTACTTTGGTTCGTGTGTAATGTTGCTGTTTTAGCATAAACAATATCTGCAAAGTTACGAAACTGATAGTTCAATGCAAATGGAGATATCATCTTTTAAAATTATGGCAGTTTAATGCCTACAGTTACGGCTGGAAGGGACTACAACAAGCTTCTTCCCGGGTTTGTGACATCACAAGCCCTGATAAACCCCGCCCCCGGAAACATGCAACAAAGGGGGCGGGCCATGGTGTGCTGCTTTGGAGAAGAGGAAGACTTGTTGCCATTCCATCAAAACTAGGGATGCATGAAAACATATATTCACATATGAATCGCGATTCTGTCTTGTAACTATTCTAATGGATGCATAAGTTTCAAAATCAATTTTTCTAAAGCAGCGATTCTTCATCCTGTTCCTTGCATTCCCCTGCTCTGCACGCGCTCTGCTCTGCATATCTCTCTCATTCAGATCATCAGCTCATCAATGAACTGTGTTCCAAGTGCACACTTCATGTGTATAGACCAGGGGCGGTAAACTCCGGTCCAGGAGAGCTGCAATCCTGCAGAGTTCAGCTCCAACCCTAATAAAAACTCACCTGCCTGTAGCTTCCTGATAACCCTTCAGGCCTTGATTAGCTTGTTCAGGTGTGTTTGATTAGAGTTAAAGTAAAACTCTGCAGGGCTGCGGCTCTCCAGGACCGACGTCCACCACCCCTGGTATAGAAAGACAGATATTTTTCACATAATTATAAGAAGCATTAAACATAGATGTGGATGTGGTTGCTGTGGTAGCGAGCAATTCTTGCTGAGACGTGCTTATCTAAAAGTATGAGACAACCAAAAAAACATACCATTCTGAAACAAGAGCCTGTGTAAGGTTGTCATGTAAGGTTCTGAGCGATCCTCTTCACTAATATTCTCTGGGTCTCAATCGGGTTCAAATTGATAAGCAATACTGACGATGCGGTGATGCCATTGTTTACAATACAACTTTATTCATGTATTCATACACAAGCTGAAGTGAGGGGTGTGTCATTTAGAAGCGCACTGGTGGTTTAACTGTGCCAGCTGACCAATCTGAGCCCATTGCGTATTTCTGAGGGAGGGGCTTCATAAAACCATCAGAGCGTTCATAAGAGAAGGGACAGAGCGGTGTAGAATAAAGGTAAATTATGTGAGAAATTATGTTTTTTTTTTAAACAAAGCATTAACACATGTTAGACTGCACCCCATAAACACAATCAAGCCTATAAAAAACTGTATACCACCCCTTTAAGTAATAATAGAGTTTGTCACCCCTGTTTTGTTCCCTTTTGTGGAAAGTGTCAATGAATCAAATTCACAACAAATGACTGTAAATCCAGAGTGAATGACATTAAGAACATAAAGGCCATATTTTCATTTAACAGTTTGTGATATTTCTTCATGTTCATTTTGCAGACGACTCAAGAGTGTTTCACGCCGTTAAAATGTAGAAGTCTGTCATCAATTTTACGAGAAAATGTAAGAGTTACTGTTCTCATAAAGTGAAAAATCTGCACGTACGGCTCTGATAAATCAGCAGTTGTGTTCCTGAATACACTGTGTGCCGCTGAAGGTCGACAAGCCTTCCTCGGCATCAGCAGACACTCTTTTACACTGAAGAGAACAATCTGTACCACAGAGTTTCAGGGAGGAATGGGAGAAATTTACACAAAGACAAACACAGCAGGTCTGAGAAGTTTCGGAGCAGAATTCGTTTAATTGAGAGTAAGACACAACAGAGCTTCGGCTACCCTTGATTTCCATATGATTTGAGTAATGCTGAATCTCAACACTTTATTATTCATGATGCAGCCGATTAGAAGATTGTGATGCAACCCGAATTCCAAAAATGTTGGTACGTTTTTTTAATTTGAATCAAATTAAAATTAAAAAACTTTCAAATCATATGAGCCAATATTTTATTCACAATAGAACATAGAGAACATAACAAATGTTTAAACGGAAACATTTTACACTTTTATCCACTAAATGAGCTCATTTCAAATTTGATGCCAGCTACAGGTCTCAAAAAAGTTGGCACTGGGCAACAAAGGGCTGAAAAAAATTACAATTTGAAAAGATTCTGCTGGGAGAACATCTAGCATCTAATTAAGTTAATTGGCATCAGGTCTGTCACATGATTAGCTATAAAAGGGATGTCTTAGATAGACAGAGTCTCTCAGAAGTAAAGATGTTCAGAGGCTCTCCAAATCTGTGAAAGAGTTTGTAAAAAGATGAAATACACTTAAAAACAACGTTCCTCAACATCGAATCATAAAGGATTTGGAAATATCATCATCTACAGTGCATAATATCATCAAAAGATTCAGAGAAACTGGAGAAATTTCTGTGCGTAAGGGACAAGGCCGAAGACCTTTGTTGGATGCCCCGTGGACTTCAGGCCCTCAGATGACACTGTATCACTCATCGGCATTGATTCCGTCATTGACATTACTAAATGGGCCCAGGAATACTTCCAGAAAGCACTGTCGGTAAACACAATCCACCGTGCCATCTGCAGATGCCAACTAAAGCTCTATCATGCAAAAAGCCATATGTGAACATGGTCCAGAAGCGCCATCGTGTCCTGTGGGCCAAGGCTCATTTAAAATGGACTGTTTCTAAGTGAAAAAGTGTTCTATGGTCAGACAAGTCCAAATTTGACATTCTTGTTGGAAATAAGAGACGCCGTATCCTCCGGGTAAAAGAGGAGGGAGACCTTCCAGTGTTTTATCAGTGCTCAGTTCAAAAGCCAGCATCTCTGATGGTATGGGGGTGCATACGTTTATACGGTATGGAGCATACAGCTTGCATGTTTTGGAAGGCACTATGAATGCTGGAAGTTATATAAAGGTTTTAGAGCAACATATGCTCCCCTCCAGATGATGTTTATTTCAGGGAAGGCCTTGTGTATTTCAGCAAGACAATATAAAACCACATACTGCAGCTATTACAACAGCATGGCTTCATAGTATAAGAGTCCGGTTGCCGAATTGGCCTGCCTGCAGTCCAGATCTTTCACCTATGGAGGACATTTGGTGAATCATTTCATAAAAAATATGTTAAAGACGACCACAAACTCTTCAGCAGCTGGAAACCTATATCAGGAAAGAATGGGACCAAATTCCAACCCCAAAACTCCAGAAACTCACAACCTTGATGCCTAGATGTCTTTAAACTGATTTCAAAAGAAGAGGAGATGCTACACAATGGTAAACATGCCCTCGTCCCAACTTTTTTGAGACCTGTAGCAGGCATCAAATTTGAAATGAGCTCATTTTTTGTTTATAACATTTTACATTTTATGTAAATTTTTATGGAAACCAGAAGAACAGAAGTGCTTCAGCTGTAATTCTGCTTACAGAGCACCAGGCCGATCATACAAGTCCCACAGCGGAGACCCTGAGAGTAAATCAGCCTGTGATGGGAGTTTGGGTGCATTGGGTTTGAGTTCGCCTGGGTACCAGAGTATTTCCGTGCTGAACTTAAGCAAAGGATCATTTAAAATAACACAAAAGGTCAGGTTAAAGAAAAGTCTACATTCTTAAACTCAGAAATGTAAACTGTTTCAGTCATTACAACTATAAAATGTGTTTGGTTTTTGCCCAGAGTGGCTTGTAACACAGAGCCGTCTGTTTGAAATGTTCAGGGTTTGTCTAATATGACACGGTTCAGTCTGGAAATGCGCACAGATTCGTCAGAAAGCATGGCAGCGCTGCAGGCGTGTGAGTTGTGTGTTGTGTGTGTTTGTTGAGATGGTTAACCTGTTAACTTCAGCGGTTTACATAGCTAATCTCTCATAAGTCACTCCAGACGACTGTATGCATCGCCCGTCATCCACGGCTTTTAAGGGCCTTCTAGACTAAACCACATTGGTCATAAAAAGGTAAAGTCAAAAAAAGTTTGCTCTGATGTTTAACACATTCTGCTATTAATAACCTCAATACTCAGATGGTGAACGTCTCAAACTAAATTGAATTGCTGGCCTGGGTAGTGCTTGGTTCTTCATATTAGTCTTCATATCACACACACACACACATATTTATTAGTAGTAGTATTCAGATGTTTTAAATTTTTTCACATTTTATTTATAAAGAGCAGTAGACCAATTGGACAGTAGCATTATTATTATTTAAAATCCCATTCAACCCTGGACATAAGCAAATAGCTTTAGTTATGATCAAAAATAAATAAAACATATTTCAGATCCTGCATTATTTGTGTCTTTGCTCGTCTGACGGTCTCTTCAGAGGATCTGAGGTCCTGCTGGAGAACACGATGATCATGAACATGTATGTTTATGTCTCTGCATGGATTGTTCTTCAGCATGTGTTTATGAGGTATGAACGTGGAGTCTGTCAGTGACAGTCCACCGCTGTAGTTCTCTCAGCAAACACTTGTGTTATATTTTCCGTTTGAAGAAGGGAGGTCAGCGGTGCGTCTGCTCAATCCAGATGGGGTTTTCCTATAAACAAGTGTACAGAGAGTATTTATACAGGCCGTGGTACCTGACGCCATAACACTCCTGACATTTTGTTTAGTGGCCGTGTTGCCATAAGTCACACAGCAGAATGAAGTAAATATTTTCAATATACCCATGCCGTTGTTTATTATAGAATGGCAAAAGCTCTAAATCTTGCCAAATCTTCAGTTCGAAAGTCATTGGGCTCATGCTGCGACACCTTTCCTTGCATCTGTTTACTGTGGAGAAGCTCGTCTGTAAATACGACACGTTACTAACACATCAACAGATTCCACCTCGCTTTCTCATCAGTCCTCTGATTAGTCTGTTTGTTAAACACGTCCTTACTCAGAAGCTTTTATTTATATGTTGTCTGTCATTGGACTCAGGTCGACACGTGTTACTGTTTCTGAAATCATTTGTTCTGTGGATTTAGTGGTGCATAACTTTAGGGAAATGTTTGGAAAAGATATGTTGTATTAAAACAAGAAATGTTTGTAAATTGCTTCAGCAGTAATGTCAAATGAATAAATCCTCCATCAATTTTTGCTGATATATGTGACATTCCATTTCCAGATAATTAATGCTGTTATTATATTTATATTTAGGCTTGAGAAAGTTAATGTGCTTGTTTTGTGCCAAAGGGAGGAAAAATGTCCTCATATGTCCTAGTAATAATACATGTTATCTCAGGTCTCAGGTGATGGATATTCTTTTCTATTGTTCACAATTTGTTTCTTCTAAAAGAGTGTTTATTGAGATATCTTGTGCATTATTAAGAGCTGGTTTTGTATTTCATGTTGTTTTGATTTAATATGCTAGATTAAAAATGGATTGTTAATAATTAGCTGACTCAAGAAAAGTATTTGATATATGTTATCATACAGTATGTCCTCATAAAAGTAAAAAATGTTCCTGGGGAAAATCTTGCCCTTTAATAATGAATTGTAGATTAGTGGCGTTGTTCATTGTTCCTGCAGACAGATGAAATCTGAAAGCAGCGACTCTTGTCACACAGCACAGGGTCGTTATACAGTGAATAGAGAAAAATCATCAGTGTCTTAATTCTTTCACAAACTCATCCCTGGAAGTCCTGGAGAAACACCAACATAAATACCACAAGCAATGAAAGCCTCCCATACGTTTGGCAATCGCTCAACTCAACTGGTGGTCAGTTAGAAATAAAGTGGGAGAAGTGAAAGATAAAAAATGACACAGAAAAGAAAACACGCCACATAAAACTGGCTTTAAATGAATTCTTAAATGAAAGCTGTTCATTTCTGCCATTCCTCTGTCACAGGAATTATGTCAGAAATGATCTAAGATATGTTTAATGCTTTTGAAAGACATTTATCTTCTGCTGCACTTATTTGAAAGTGCAAATAATCAGTAATTTTTTTAAATATTATTGCAATTTTAAATAGCTGTTTTCAATATGAATATATGGTAAAACATAATTTATTCCAGTGGACAAAGCTGAATTTTCAGCATCATTACTCCAGTCTTCAGTGTCACATGATCTTCAGAAATCATTATAATATGCTGATTTATAATATGTCTGATTATTATCAATGTTGAAAACAGTTGTGCTGCTGAATAGTTTTGTGGAAATATTTGACAGAAAGTGTAGTATAGTATAGGTATGATGGTTGCTACGTATATAAAATACTTCCCAGTAACCAAAACAATAATTACACAGTGTTTTACTGATTTACTACATACACAGAGATGATGATGAATTCATGTGCATCACGATGGCCTTTAGTTCCTCAGCGCTCCTCTTGTGTGATGTTTTACTGCGGTACTGTCACTGACTCACATGTATCCCTCACCATTCATCCCTAAACGCTCACACGTGACAAGCTGGATTGCATCTGTGACAGAGGCTTTAAAGAGCTGCCCATCAGTTAAGAGTCTTTCTTCAGTCTGTGTGGTGAGAGACGCTTGATCAGATGTTTCTGTGTCCAGAATATTCACTTGCTTTGGTTTGGTTCGACCTCACGTTGGTGCACACTTACATGAGAAACAAGATCAAAATGCATCCCATCTGAAACATTTCAATATTGGCCATTTATCATGACTAATAGATTTTATTTTCTAGAACATAAACCTAATACACCATATAATACTCCATGATTCCAAAGGTTTTATCAGTGCCGTGGCTTTTTGGCTTGTCGAATGTGCAATAAATTGGCAGTGTGGCTTTGATAACATGACTATTTTTACAAGCCGTGACATTTTTAGGGAATTAATGTCCTTCAGACATCTAAGTTCTTTTGAAAACACAGCTTATTAAAGAAAACAGAGCTGTATGTTTGGAGTGCCCTATGCGGTTTGTTTCTGTAGATGGTGTATAAAGAAGTCTCGGCTCGTGGAAAGGAAGCTGAGGGCCTCGTATTTCACGAGGACATGTTGTGGAGGCCCTCAGAGCTACTGGATTGAGAGCGTTTGTGTTTAAGGTCCGTCATTGTGAACTCTGTAAATGAATGTCATGGTGGAAGATGGCGCATTTGTTGAGCTTTAAAAGAGCTTATGCTTTATAAACAAACAGAAACGCTCTGCTCGCTGCTCAATATCTGCTTGCTAAAACAGATCTGAAGGAAAATCAACAGCAAAAGGTCCTGTTTGTTTCAGAAACACATTCTGTGGCTTCAGTTCAAGGCTTTTGCTGCTTCTTACTCTCTTAAAAATAAAGGTTTGCAGAGCAGTGCCGTAGATGAACCATTTTTCTTCATGTGAGGAACATTTTAATGATCTAAAGAGCCTTTTTGCACTATAAAGAACCTTTGGTGGTTTCATGGATGTTAAAGGTTCCTCTTGGAACCATTAATGTAAAACAATAACCTTTATATTTAAGAGTGTAGACGATCAAAGATAGTTTAGTAAATGACCATGTTAAAGGTATAAACCAAAGATTTTTATCTTCATTTACTCATCCTCATATCTTTCCAAACCTGCATACTGTTTTTTTGTGGAACACAAAAAGGAAATTTTTAGCAGTATGTTCAAACTTACAATGAGATTAAATGGACAAAAACATATAAAAATCATCATAAGAGTAGTTCATGTGCACTACATTTCAAATCTTAAAAGAATCTTTCAGCCAAAGATTTAAATTTGCTGAACGTTTGCTCACGTTCAGGCCATCCAAGATTCATCAGATTTGGAGAAATGTAGCATTACATCACTTGCTCATCAATGGATAATCTGCAGTGAATGGGTGCCGTCAGAATGAGAGTCCAAATAGCTTATAAAAACATCACAAGTAACCCACAAGTAATCCGCACCACTCCAGTACATCGGTTAACATCTTGAGAAGCCACAAGCTGTGTGTTTGTAACAAATCCAACATTAAGACGTTTAAGTCCATAATCCATAATAATGCTTCCAAAACAATTAGTTTCTTTTGGCTTAACGAGATGTTAACTGATGGACTGGAGTGCTGTGGATTAGAAAAAAATGAATCTCCATCTTGGATGATCTGAGGGTGAGGACAGTTTCAGAAAATGTTCATTCTTGGGTGAACTCTTCCTTTATGACAGCTGTGTGTGAGAGCCAGGCTGACATTTAAATCACTATTTGTTGAAAGTCTTGTTTGCCAGCATCACCATTTACGTTCATTGTATGAAGAACAGCTTGAACTGCTAAGTTCTGCTAAGTTTCTCCTTTTTGTTCCATACAAGACATGGGGGTGAATAAACAATGACCGAATTTAAACATTTTTGGTGAACGATCCCATGAACATGTTTGTCATCAAATCTTGTAACATTAAAGTCGGTTTATGGGTCCGTGGCGTGAATGTGAAATGATCTGAGGCATCCCTCACATGTTGTATATGACCGTGTTTTGATGTGTGTGTTTTGGCCTGGACAGACGGCAGCTGACTGGGACACAGGTGGAGCGTGAACGGGGCAATGAATGCAGTGAAGAGCAGTGAACAGACTCCAGATCATGAGTCCAGCATGAGGAAGCCTGACCTTCATCCCTCCTCAAACAAAGAGCACAAGAATGGTGAGTGCATCATTATACCCCAACAGAATGTCAAATTTAATTCAGCATCAAAAAGCTGAAAGTGCCTTGCAAGTTGCAATGTCAAACACTGCAAGGGTGACAATCAATGGAGGGCAGCTACTACTAGTTAACTTGTACAGTCACAATTCTCGAGTCTCGAGTAATTGCCCAAAAGTAACATTGATTAAGTGTGTATATACTTTCACTTTAGTGTGACATTAAAATTCATGCAACATATGCAATGAAGTCAGTCAAAGTGAGTCATGTCAAACGCATTTCTCCAGCACTTGACGTTCTCCTAAAAGTTAGTGTCAGGTTCCACATTTGATGATTTTTTAGGAAATAATTCCAAACATTCTTGCCATGCGCTTTAATTTTTAATAGCCAACTAACATTTTTAGAATATTGCATGGTGTGTGTGTGTGTGTGTGTGTGTGTGTGTGTGTGTGTGTGTGTGTGTGTGTGTGTGTGTGTGTGTGTGTGTGTGTGTGTGTGTGTGTGAGACAGTCTAATTTAAACCTAAAGTGAGATTTAACTAATGCTTATTTTCAGTGCCGTATTTTTTGCTTTATCAACATGCACTGACGTACTGAGGTGACGTTTACGGTCATGAAATCAGAGACGCATTTGAGATGCATGCATGCAACATTTCGGCTGAACTCTTGAGATGGGGTGAACTGAGATGGAGGTTAATAGCAGCCTTATATCTCCAGTTCTCTCTGCACATCACAAATCTGTCTACAAAATGCAGCAACATACCTGCAAACAGACACACAGAGTAACTGTTTGTTCTCTAACTACTCAATATTTTAGTCCAGAGTACAAAAGTACATGGGGTCATTGATAACCTCATACCAGTTTATGAAACTTTATGACAAACGATTGAATCATTTTCCTTCATTATCTCGAAATGCGAATATTCCTCTTTAAGAAAAGCGTTTATTTTTGCCAATATACATACCAGGTAAATAGGTAAGTATGCAAAGCACGTCTCTGCCAAGAAACTCCCCTGGCCAGATAAAACAAGATTGTTTGAACATTTTATTAGAAGCAGCTGATGACTAATCCATGCTGAAATATCAGCGCGCTCCGCTTTTCCACTTCATAGTCTAATCAAACCAGCTTAAATGCCACTCGAATCACAGGGTTTAGAGATGAAAGTATTTGGGGAATGCCGCGATACAAACTGTATTTTTAGAATGATGGATCCCTGGACCCCGGCTCATTCTGAGAGAGAGACTCGGCTTCCCAGTTTTCCATGATGTCATGTGTGGCATTTGGGTGAAAGCGATCGAGGGGCAAGAGAAGGTTTGAGACATTCAAGCTCTGACCGGGAAGATTTGTTGTGTATTTGCTTACATTGTTTGGGAATTGTAGCAACACACTTTAATGCTGTTAACAGGACAGTGCTTTTAATCCTGAAGCTCACATGCAGACATGGAGTGGAAACAGGCATTACATCCCAGTTTGTCAAATACTGCAGCTACGTCTTGTTAAACAAGAGTAAGACTTTTAAAGTATGAAACAGGCACATTTTGTGCATTTGTTTGGGTCAAATAACCTGACCGAGTTGAATATAACCGGCCTGAAGACACACTATTCAGCTCAAATGAAAATAAGCATTCATCAAAACCATACGTGCACAAATCTAAAAACTCTAAAAATGTGAAATAAAAATGGCGACAGAGACAGAAGAAAGAGACTCACAAGTTCGGAATGATATAAGGGTGAGTGAACGAAGACCGAATGTTCATCTTTATGTGAACTCTCTCTTTAACTTGAGCTGTTCTGATCACTGACCTCAAGTCTCAAAAGCCTGAACCATCCTGTGACGTGAGCGGATCTCTTTAAACTGTCACACAGATGCTGTGTGTGGTTTTGTTTAGGATTAACACACATCAGTAAACTAAATACACAACACATCCGTGCCTGAAATAATAATCAATGTGAATCTCTGTTGTTGTGTGCAGCATGTCAGTGTGTGTTAGGGCTGTCAAATTGGCTGAAAAACTAAATTTTATAAACTAAAATATTATCAAAATTCGAATTATATTCAAATTTAAATGGCATAAATTCAGTAAAAAAAAAAAAAGCTTTTGCCTTCTCTCCTGAGGCCACAAGAGGGCGAATCGAGCAAAATATTACCAAATGCACGTTTCTTAAAAGTAGGGCTGGGCAATATGAGCAAAAATTCATATCTCTGTATTTTTGGCTGATTTGTGGTATACGGTACATATCTCAGTATTTTGTATTTTGATTACACAAATAAATGAAGTGAATTTAACCATGTGGGCATATATAATGTACAAAAGGGTTAAAATCACATTACTGTACATTCTAACATTGTAACATTGTGATCTAAAAACTAAAATAATGCTTTTTAAGCAATGTTAAATTTACTAAAAAAAAATAAAAATAAAAAAAAATCACAGACTAGGCTAATTGAGTAAAATGGCCATTTTGATTACCCATTACAGTCACTTTACAGTTAGTGCTATCATACAAATACACTTACTTGTATGTTTAAAATGTCCAACTACAAACATTTCAGCAAAATGTATATTTTAGTCATAGTTATTGCGCCTCTATTTCATTGCGCTCTGTACGTTTGACGCGCATGCACACGTTGGCGTGCGTTCAGAACCAAGTCTGTGAAGTTTAGCGGAGAATCGCAAAGCAAAAGCTCATGCACGTCTGACAGCAAAATGGAAATATTTCCATGGCTTTCTAACATTTACAGATGGAGAATATACCTGTGAAATGTAAGATATGTATTTAGGAAAAGAGCACAGCTCAAAACAGCACGTCTCTGTCAGGCCACATGCAGCCTTTCTGTCAGAGCCGCTTTAAACTCAAAGATTCATCATTGCTGATACACGTAATTTATTAACATTTAATCATATGATCACAAGGTTCATGTTTATGTTGTTAATATGCACGTTCACTAGCAAGCTAATTTCTTAATCTAGTAATTACATGGGTTTTTTTTAAAGTTGAACTTACATGAATTTGACATGTCTTTGGGCTCTCTTGTGTGAGACGCGAGTGCAACGATGATAGATGTCCCCCTAGAAAATGCAGTAAATGTGCGTTCTGTGTGAACGGCTTGGTTTCAGTTTTGAGGTAAACAACATCTTCTCCACATTGATGTTCTCTTTTTTCTGCAATATTTAGAATGTGCAGCACCGCATCCAGAGCCGATCCTCCCTATACGCAGAATACGCAAGCTGCGCAAGCTCTCAAAGATGATTTCATTTTAGTTTTGTTTTGAATTTGGCCAACTGCTATGAACACATGAATGATAATGTATTGTAATGTGGTGCTGTCGTCGCCCTTTTTATGTAAAAATCGGTCAAATCATGTAATCTGAATGTGGTAAAGTCTCTTGCGCGAGACTAAAACAACGAGTTGAAAGCATAGTGAGCCCCGGAAGAGACACTGTTTCTCCAGCGCTTTCCATGAGCGCATTCAAGACGGAGTGAAACACGGACAAATGTGTTTCATTCATAAATACTCGTACCAAACCACAGGAGAGCATCCTTCACACAGAAGTGGCCGCACATGCTAGCTTTGTTACAGAGATGATACTTCTCTTATCAAATATTATGTTATTATGAAACTGCATGGCAGTTTTGCATCTTTTTTCCCGTGGAATACAAAAAGAAATGTTTAGCAAGATGTTCAAGCTGCTTTTCCATGCAAAGTATATAAATGAATGATGTCAAGCTCCAAAAATGCACCTTAAAAGTCATAAAAGTCGTCCATATGGCGTGTGCAGGATGTTTCAAATCTTCTGAAGGCATTTGAAAACTTAAATATAAGAAATAAAATATTTTATTAATTTATGTTATTTTTCTGTTCAAATATCATTCTTACAAATAACAATCTTAAAGCTGCATTCCGTAAGATTAGCTTCTTTGTCGCCATCTCTGTTTGAAAACCTGGAATTGCAGCTGCTTGAGGAATATTTTTCCTTGCGTGGGTTGTGCTCCGGCACGGCTCCAGCGCGGATGAATCTAATGTTTTGAGGTGAATGTGTAGCAGTCAGTCACCACAGTAACCAGTCATATACGGTGTGGATACTGTACTTCGCAATCACAGATTCTAGCCTACGTCTGGGAATATATGACCCAAATAAGGATTTTCACTGTATATTATCATCTGAACAAGTAACACGTCTGCCACATTTGTTCTGACCAACTGAGTAGAAAAGTGTTACAGTAAACCGCGCTACCAATGGTGATTAAATCTAAAGATCGGTTAGCTCATATCACATCTAACCGTGCAAATTATTATTATAGTTGTACCTTATTCTCAAATTATTCATGTTAACAACATCAGCATTGCGTGATTATGAATATAGAGTGTATTAATGTGTAGATTTCAATTTCTGTACAGTCTAATCTAATTGTCATGCCATTTGAATGTCATTTTTAGAAATTATTTTAACCCAAAAAGATAATTATGCTCCCTACAAACTGGTTTTCTTTAAAATACAAATCCTGTATAATCCTAGAAAATCTGTAATCAGAAGCACATTTAAAACATATTGAAACATATAAAATATAAAATATATTGTAATATATTTAAACACATAATCATTTCTGGATTATAATCCGCCATCACAATGATAAATGTAGTTATTCTCGTCTATAAACGATCCGTCACCTGCAGGATCCTCACATGAGATAGTCTACTAGCCGGGACTCAATCTTTATGTTTACAGACGTGACGTAATGATGCAGTGCCACGATCGAATTTCCCCCGAAAACCTACCGGTACCACTCAAATTAGAAAACAGTATTATAAGCTAACCAGTGAGAATCGGGCTAAATAAAGCGATAAGGCGATGCTAAAGTAAGGCGAAGTAAATGCTCAAAATAAGAACAAATATCTGCCAATGCGGTTTAGAAAAATAAACTATTCATTTTTTTAATTTTGATGAATTTGTCAGGAAACAATGTTTTAATATTTTAATCCATTTTACTTCTCATGTAAATGTATCGTGATTTAAGAAAGTTTAGACATTTTAAAACAAGACAAAAAATGGATGATGAAATATCTGTAGTTTCTTCCAAGGAAGAAAGAACAGGTTTTGAACGATATGAGGATGAGTAAAAGATGAACAATTTTAATTTTGGCGTGAACTTTTCTGTTAATTGTCCCCTCTAAGAATTTGTATGTATTTTATCTCATGATCAGTTTCTGGTTTCCTTTGCACTATTCTTCTGGAGCCGAAGAAAGACTTTTTATCAACAAACTACATATGCTTCAGATCATCTCAAAGTGTGTCTGTCTGCTGAAGTGCTACTGTTTACATTTTTTCTTCCCATTAAACCATCGTTTGTTAGTTCATTTGTCAGCGAGTGCTCGGACGCTGAGTGTATTTTCTGTGTTGTCGTCAGGCTCATTTGTCATTGATTTGAGGAACAGGCTCGAGACTCGAGCGCTCATGACATCAGCACCAGATTCCAAACACTCTCACGTCACATTCATATTTCATAACCTGCGGCGGCAAAACTCTTCGCTCCGCGGAGGAACGTTTGTGCTTCATGCAAACAGTTAGGAGAGAGGAAGTGACTGAGGAACTTAGGTCAGTTCCTATCAAACACACAGCCAATCACACCATAACGTCTGGACACACATGACGGCATTTGTTTCTGAAAAGGAGAGAAAAAAACGTTACTCTACACAACACTGATTAGGCTTTCTTTAATGAATGAGCTGGAGCAGATTGCTTTGCTTTGATTTGTTTAGCTTTTTTGTCATTTAGCATTTTTAGACATAGTGATCAGATTATTATATTATATTTTATTATTAATTATTAAATAAGAATTAAGTTATTCAAATATTAAAAGATGAAAATTGTAAAAGAAATAAAGAATGAAGTAGTTGTGTTCAGATTTTTGCATGGAAGCCCGGAATAAAAAAAAAAATTAATAATTAACTTTTTATCTCACAATTCTGACTGTTATTTCTTG
Organism: Schizopygopsis malacanthus; assembly: GCA_027474115.1. Lineage (NCBI taxonomy): Eukaryota > Metazoa > Chordata > Actinopteri > Cypriniformes > Cyprinidae > Schizopygopsis > Schizopygopsis malacanthus. Next base: position 25,819,267 of record CM049883.1, read on the forward strand.
CAGTACTGTGTTTATACCCCACAATTTATTTTTTTATTTATTTATTTTTTCTGAGTTTAAATCTCACAATTCTTTGTTAATATCTTTCAATTCTGAGTTTATATCTTGTAGTTCTTTGTTCATATCTCATAATTCCAAGTTTCTATCATAATTCTGTGTTAATATCTCATAATTCTAAGTTTATAACACAAATCTTAGTTTTCTCATAATTCTGAGTTTACGTCTCACAATTCTTCTTATATCTCACAATCCGAAGTTTATATCTCGTAATTCAAAGTTTATATCTTGCAATTTTGTGTTAATATCTCATAATTCTGCATTTATATCTCACAAATCTGCCAATACCTCACAATTATGCAATGATATCTCATAATTATGATATGAATATAAATGTGTGTTACGATGCTGACTTTTTTCTCAGGATTGCAAGAAAAAAAGAAGCCAGAATCGTAAGCTGAAAAGTCGTAATTACCTTTTTTCATTTTTTTATTTCATTTTTTGTATTTCATTGTTGAATTGGCTTCCATACTTTTGTCTTGTATTGTACATATAAATAAAGCCACCAGCATCTTAGAATAGAAATAGCTAGAAGGTAAAACCAATGTTTGCGGCTGAACTTCAAAGCTTTCTCTCGCTTTCATTGACCCAGATAATAGCGCACCAGGAATGGATCGACTTTCCCTCTTTGTTTTATAGCTATTTCATGCGAACCCAAATTTGTCTCGATGCTATCAGGGACGAGAAACAAAGCGGTGGACGGCTGGAGGGAGAGCCTCTGACAAAAGGCTTTTTGGCCCTTGTGTTCAAACCAACACCTGCTATAAAGTACTTACTTTTACAATCTGGAATGGGTGGAAAGCTGCACATGATCTTTCATGTGAATTCCATGCTGATTTTGTAGCAGCGATGGCTGAGAGGTTATTATGCTCATCTGTTTGGAATTGCCGTGAGGAAGGCTCTTCTGAATGCATGTTTTTCTGGAGCGTCCCCATTGATCCTAAACATCCTGTTGTGTCCGTGTGCCGTTCTCCTATCAGACGATTTCGAGACGTCGAGAGTTTCGAGAATTTCGAGAAGCCGAGATCGGCACGAACTGTTCGTATCGCAATGTCCTCAAACAATGGGTTTGTTTACTTCGAACAGTCTCGCATCATTTATCAGCTAAGAAAACATGAAAAAGGGAAAAATGTATCAGAAGGAACTGCCAAGGCAGAGCTCTGATACCATCAGCATAAAATAAAAACAAAGATCTCCAGCGTTTTCTCATTAGGCAACAGGTGGAATGTGTCGTAATGCATTATTCTTCTGCTTCCTAATTTATGCATGAAATTGCTCGTATGAACCTGCATTGTTTCATTCAACCTGCTAATGAGGAGTAGTTGATGGATTATGCATTTCACCAAATATTATCAAACCCTCATGCTCATAGACATAAATAGAACTGAAGAAAGAATTTAGAAAAACCATCGTTTTTAATGGCATATGAAGAATCTCGGCAGCTGTGTTTCTGCTTTTTCCCGGGAGTAATTGATATCACATGGAGTTATATTAGAGTAAAACATTTTGATAACTATATGTTCTGGGGTTGAAAACATAACTCGGGCATCATTACTCAAATGTTTTGCACATATGGCAGTGTTCACTGGACTGGACGTTGGTAGTTGATTTTGTTGTAAGCTTTGAAATATTCATGGCCAAAGCCAAGAGTTGTTCACCTATTAGGAATGTACAGTTGAAACTGGTTTGCAGCTAATATAAATACAGGCGCTGCTGCTAGAAAAAAAGCCCGTCGCAGACCTGTCTCATGAACGCATTCACACGCGTGCCAAATGAGACGTATACGTGAGAGCATGAGCTTGTAGTGACAGAAGGCCGGACTGACTCTTTGATTCACTGCAGAATGAATCATGACCAGTGTGTGATCCTGGACATATCTGCTGCTCTTAGAATCAAATATTAGTCAAATATGTCAGCTCATTCCAGAGATTTACTGTGTGTGCATATTACTCAAATTAATACCTGAATACTTGGAGATTTTTGTCATTGTTTCGGCATATATTCTACAAACAAATAGTAAATGTTGAGTAACTAATGTTTCAAAAGTGATACTGCATAAGATATGGTTAGATATTATCAGGGCTAGGTATTATTACAAATTTTTTATTTAGTCTTTTACAACTTTAGTGCAATATGACAAAATACACTTATGTTGAAGATACAATCTATGAAAACAAAACACTATTTTGGTATATTAATAGAGAGAGAGAGAGTTGAGCTATCATTGAGATGCTTTTATATTTTTGATAATATTTTTAACCTGTTTTTTTATTTTAATTTGACTTAATATTTTAGTAATTTTGTTATTTTTATCATTTTTAGTAGTTTTATTTGTATCTGTGTTTATATCGTTTTTATTCATTTTTATTTGAGTTTTAGTTTGAGTTATTTTAGTACATCAAGTTGAACTAAATGAAAATGAGAAATGTTGACAACTGCAGCTAGTTGAAATAAGAATTTATTTATGTTTAGGTATTATATTTATGTTCAGCTCAGCCACTTTAACAGGACCAGCATTAACAGTTTTACACTCATTCATGTGATAAATACTCCCTCGAAATGTTTAAGGAGGTTGTTTATGACTGTAAACCCTTCTTGAGAAGTGTGTCCTGAAATGAAGGACAGAGGACAGTGTTTACTGTAGTGACTTCGGCCCACTGGTTAGTTTAGTTACTTTAACCTACTCTGTGATCTAATGCAACTGTTTTAAAGCTAACATTTAGACGGAGCAGATCCAGGCAAATCCACAACACTATCAAATAGCCTAATTCTTTCAGTGTTTACAGCAGCTGATAAGAGCTTTCAGCTAAATAATATTCTCCGTCCTGCGCAGTCAAACCGGAAAACATGAGGTCATCGCATCCACGGCTCTATTTATAGCATTTAACGGCTGCATATTAAACAAAGCACTCAAGAAATTCAATTAAGAAAGCACTGGGCCGCGCTGACCTGAAAACAACCCGCGAGCTGCTTCAGAAACGCCGCGCAGTGGCTAGCATGCGAGTGTAGCTTAAAGCGTGGATTTTGAGGCGGCAAAGATTAATGGCCGCTTTCTTTTTCCAGGTGTAGTATTGTGGATACAAGAGATTTGGGTTGTGAATTTTACCAAGGGAGAAATCCCTTCCTTGGAAATGAAAACAGTAACACAATATACAGGCTTGATCCAGCTCAGCTGAGAGATGAACCTTCATTCCTCACAGCGGTTCTACAGCATGCGCTGACCGACAACATCACGAGCAGCTCAGATTAGAGACGCCATTAACCATTATCAGTTACAGTTACAGATATTATTCATTATTCAAATAATATAAAAAAGGAATGTGGTGCAAAACTCATTGTTTGATTAGAATAAATTCAAGAGTCAGTGAAAATAAAGGCAGCAACTAATTATTATTTTGATAACCGATCATTTGGTTGATTTTTTGCGATTAATTATTAAAATATCTTTGTTACAAAAATGAGCAAAACGGATTGTTTAGAGATAGATAGATAGATAGATAGATAGATAGATAGATAGATAGATAGATAGATAGATAGATAGATAGATAGATAGATAGATAGATAGATAGATAGATAGATAGATAGATAGATAGATAGATAGATAGATCCTTTATTAATCCCCGCAGGGAAAATGATTTGCATAAGCAGCCGAACATACACCATTCAACACACAATAAATACAATAGAAATAAATGTAATACATGTCATAAAATACACTATACAAAATATACACAATATGTAAACAGGTAATTCCCTTCAGATTTATTCTGGGATAAGTTTAAATATCTAGGTCACTAGAAGGTCAAAGATGCCTTTGCACTGAGAGATGTATTATACAGTCTAACCGCAGTGGGTACTAAAGACCTTATATAACATTCACTAATGCACCGAGGCAAAATCAGTCTCCAACTATCAACTATGTCATTATATCTATAATCCAAGGTGTAATTGGGACATCAGAGCTGGTGACGTCACGAACCAGGAAGCTATAAAGCCTGCCCAAACGAAGCTGTCACTAGCTTAAAAGTCTGAGCAAGTCACCTACAGGCACGAAGGAGATATGGCCAGGGACGCAACGTTCATTCTCTCTTCAGGGAACCGAGGTTACAGTCGTAACCGAATGTTCCCTTTCAAGGGAACTCCGTTGCTTCAGAAACGCTATGGGGAACATTAATACAACACCACTATAGCGACGAGTGCCTGTCCTGTGTGAAATCAAACGAGCAGCACTAGGACAAGAGCACTTGGGAACCTGGGGTAGAGTCCAGGTTCAAAGAATAAAATCTGACAAATGTGTGCGGTGAGGACCAGCCTGCCGCATCACAAACCTCTTGGAGAGCAACTCCTGATATCAGGGCCTTGGAGGCCGCCATACTCCTAGTCGAGTGGGACCAGACAGCCATAGGAGAAGGTTGACCGGCCGAGTCATAAGCAAGTGAGATGGCCTCGACCACCCACTTGCTCATCCTTTGCTTAGATGCAGGGAACCCCTTGTTAGGAGGTCCAAAACATATGAAAAAAACTGTTACGCCACAGGGCAGCTCTGTGGACGTAAGCATCTAATGCCCGCACTGGGCAAAGCAAATTGTGCCTCTCCTGGTCCGCATTCTGAAAGGAGGAGGACAAAAGGCTTGCAGCAACTCAGACTCAAAGTATCACGGAGGAAAACAAAATACCAGGGGGTCTTCCCCAATGACATTCCACCAAAAGGAATGTGGTAAGCACTTATTGCCGCCACATAAACTTTTAAAGTGGACGGGACTAGCCCTGCAGTGAACCGATCTTGCAGGAACTCCAGCACTGTACCGACTGGGAAGTTAACTGGGTCCAGCTGATGGTCACTACACCACGAAGTAAAAACTTTCCCCTTCAAGGCATAAAGTTTACTCATGGAGGGAGCTCTGGAGTGGAAAATTATCTCAACAACCTTGGTTGAGAGACCTGAGTCTATGAGCTGGGGCCCCTCAGAGGCCAAGCCCACAGTTTCCACAGTTCTGGTTGGGGGTGAAATATCGAGTCCTCTGCTTGGAACAGAAGGTCCCTCCTAACGGGGAGCTCCAGAGGAGTCCCGTCGAGAAGGGATATTAAATCTGGGAACCATACTCTGCCCGGCCACCGTGGGGCAATGAGAAGTAGTAGAACCCGTTCCCGGCGAACTCTCTCCAGAACTCCCGGGAGCAGAGCGAACAGCACGCGTGAGAGGCATCCTGTCGTTAGCATCCTGCGACGACATGAAGCTCCCAGCACGGGACCCTGGGGCAGGAACCAAGGCTTCTTCCACATTACCAAGGCACGAAAGCATTGCCGCGTGACCTTGATCATGCGAAAGGGGTTGCCCCTCAGGGAAAACCCTTTGGTCCTGAGCCACCACTGTAGAGGTCTCATGTACAGCAGTCCAAAAGGTATCACGTTGGATGCTGCTGCCATAGGCCCTAACAGTCTCTGAAACTGTTTGACAGTGAGTGACTGGCCTAGCCTTATTCTTTTCACAGCTGACAGGATGGACTCTATACGTGCCGGTGACAGGCGTGCCTGGATCGACGTTGAGCCCCATTCCACGCCAAGGAAGGTGGTCCTCTATAGTGGAGAAAGCACACTCTTTTTGCCGTTTAGCCAATACCCCACCTCTTTCATGTGGGCATCTTTCTGAAACCCTCCTCAGACGGGGCATCCCAAGGCCACTATGTTTCCAGGTGGATCTTGAGATATGCGCTCACCGGGGCGGTCTCCTGAGGACACCGAAGTAATAATAACGGTCCTCAGACCCGTTTTACACTTCGAAGGCTGCGGTTGAGTTTACTTCCCGTGTCCCCATTATTTAGGTGGGGGAGCACGAAAAGCCACACTCTGCTTAGATGTTTGGGGCTGCTCCCGCTCAGCAGCCCCGGAGATATGAGTACGGCGGGGGAGGAGTTTATGGAATGCAGTTTCTTCTTGTTAAGCTGATTCCTGAAATCTCTCGACAACCGATTGAACTGCATCGCCGAAGAAGTCAGAGGGAAAATAGGAGCATCCATAAAAAAGATTTTATTTTTCTCTTGATGTTACTCAGATTAACCATAAATGTCTCTCAGTGGACACCAGGTGCTGCCATAGCCCTGAGAGACAAATCTGTGGCACGACGCAGTTTGCAAACTGCGTTCGGACCAATACCCTCGCCCTCATCGTGATCTGCTAATAATTCAGCCTGGTAGCTCTCACTGGCTTAGTGGGTGAAGATGATTAAGGGGAGAGATAAGATCGATCCAAATTCTATATTCTGCATATCTAATATTGTGTTATTGTTAAGCCCCACAAAGCCACAAACACATAAAACAGCATACTGTTTTCGTGCACTATATTTCAAGGGTTCTGAAGCTGTTACATAATTTAATGTGAGGTACAGATGAATATTTATGTCAAGTTGACGTAAACACTTCTTTCCGCTGCAGCTGTCTTTCATCCTCCATTCAGCTTTCAAACTGCGTGCTGCGTTCGGTTACTAGAGTCAAAACGATAAACTATTTCCACTATTCAAGTCAAGTCAAGTTGAGCTTTATTGTCATTCCGCTACATGTGTGGACATACAGTGGGACGAGATGTCATGCCTCACAGGACCACAGTGCTACAAGAATACAGATTACTGGCTGGGGAACATTGTAAGGTGATTTGTGGTGCATGAGCCTGTAAACATACATATATTACAGTCATATATTACAATCAGTCTTTTGTGGGATTATGTGCACACAGTAGTGTGTGAAAGTGTCTAGTGCGAGTAGAGGAGAGTGTGTTACTACAGGTGGCTTGTGCAAGCCCACTCAACGGTGTGCAGTACACTTGAATTGCACAAAAATAAAGGTTCGACAGTTTTTTCCTGTGAGGGGGGGTGATGGTCCATGTTTCAGGAGATAGGGGTTTGTTTGGGGTTTCAGAGAGGGGAGGGGTGAGTTGAGTTCAGGGCTCTCACAGCCCGGGGGAAAAAGCTGTTGAGCAGTCTGGTGGAGCGGGCTCTGATACTCCGGTACCGTGTTCCTGAGGGTAGGAGCTCGAAGAGGCTGTGGGAGGGATGGGTGGGGTCCTTCACGATACTATTTGCTTTGCTGGAGCATCGTGTAAGGAAAATATCCAGGATGGAGTGGAGAGGGGCACCGATGATTTTTGCTGCTGTGTTCACTGTCCGCTGGAGGGTCTTGCGATCTGCTGCACTACAGTTCCCGTACCAGACAGTGATGCAGCTGGTCAGCACGCTCTCAATGGTTCCCCTGTAGAAGGTGGTGAGGATGGGTGGAGGGAGACTTGCTCTTTTCAGCTGGCGGAGAAAGTGTAGGCGCTGTTGTGCCTTCTTGGAGAGTGACATGGTGTTGGTGGTCCAGGGGAAGTCCTCTGTGATGTGCACCCCCAAGAATTTAGTGCTGCTGACTCTCTCCACAGTCGAGCTGTCGATGGTCAATGGGGGGTGGTCAATAGAGGTTGTTAGCACCACACCATTCAGCCAGCTGTGCCACTTCCTCTCAGTAGTGCATTTCATCGTTGTTGCTGATGAGACCTACCACTGATGTGTCATCGGCAAACTTGATGATGTGGTTGGAGCTGAACTTGGCAGTGCAATATTCCTATTATACTTGATCTGTAAATAAAGTCCAATTGTTTTGCATAAAAGGATTTTATCAAGCTAGAGGCTTGTGCTGTTTCTAAATCGTGTTACTTTCTACCGGTGTCTGTCAGATCACAATACTGTTGTAGAGAGCACTATAAAGGGTTCTTCACAAACAGAGTAACTGACATTTAAAATGGTTAAAAGAAAAGTCTCAGTAAACTGTCACACAGATTTAATACACTACGTATTAATATCTCTTTCGTTTGTTCTTTGAACTTCTCTATGCGGACTCTGGAGCGCTGCGCCTGCGGGCTGTGACTCAGTGTTGCTTCAAGCACATCATTGTTATAAAGTTGTCTATATAGATTGTGTGTAAAACACAAAAGAGTGATGAGCGGATCAACACACACTGAGATATAGAAATTATACACTGATTTAAAAAAACTGTGCTGGTATCGGATCGATATCGGCAGATACTCAGAATTTTTGGTATCGGATCGTTATCGGTTCTGCAAAAGTGGTATCGGGCCATCCCTATGTGTTTACAACATATATTTAACATATCTTTTGACCAGAAAAATTAATGGCATATGGGCAGCATGCAGATGGGATTAATTGATAATCAAATGGTTGATTTTCATTATAGATCATAATGTATTTGATGGATAAGTTGTTGCATTAGTTCAGACCCAGCATGTTTGTCGTGTAGAGCCCAGGGAGTGACTTCATCTGCTGTTTTCGTGTGTGTTTTCTCAGTGTACTGTGACCAGCGCTGCAAGATTGAGACGCGGCCAAAAGCGTAAACGCTCACCGAAGCCGAGACAGAGACATTCTTGGTCATTTCTTTATGCTCTTTATTTGAGATTGAGATTCATTCTCTTTTGTACAGCTCAGGTTGTAGGCCTACATCATGCTCTCTTCAGCCTTTTTAGGTGAAATCCAGCGAAATCTAGTTTGGAGGTTATCAGAAAGTGTTCAGTACTTTCATAAGACTGTGTAAACATGGGCACTGGTCTGTGACTGAGAACAGACATTTCCTCGCAGGCCGCAGTTTCTAAACATCTGAAAGTGAAAAGCAAGAATGAATTTGCGAGCAATGCGACCCAGGTATGTTTGGGGGTGATAGAGAAGGTGAGTTAGAAGCACATGTTAATATGAAGTGAAGCATCTGGAGATGATGATGAGGAGGAACACAGCGGTGTGAGCGAAAATGGCAAACACACTCGTTTACAACAAACAAAAGCCCACTAATGTGTTGCAGCTTTGCATCAACAGAAAAACAGCGCAACGCTTTACGACTTTATTAGCCAGCATTTTAATTCATCTCGCTGCCAGCTCAGAGCCTCTCAACACAATACGGGACTTTATTATTCAATAAAGCCGCAATATAACCCACTTTACAATTTCCTTCCCAACACGAGAACATGCGGTATTGCTATGATTTGTTGTTCTGCAGGAATCGTCGTCTCGGTGGTGGTCCTGCTTTAATAAAGCCAGCGTTTCAATAGGAGCCAAAGGCTGCATCAATAGAGGAATAATTGGTAATGCTTCATTTGAAGCCCTCTCTCACAAAGCTCATCATAACATCCTGATGAAGCCTGGTACCTGCTGATGTCAGCAGATCAAAACAACTGCTGTGAGATCACATTGATTTCACCCATTAATTAATAAAAGGACGTATTTTTGAAATACAACAGATTGAGAGAAAAAAAAACATTGTAAATTATAACATAAAGACTTAAATAATATGCTTAATATATCGCAGTGTTATTTATTTTGATGTCAAGATACTACTATATATTTGAATCATTTTTATTTTTATATTTTCTGTTTTCATTTTAGTTCAACTTGTAGTCATGTTATGTTTTTTAACATGTTGTAATTTTTTTTTTGAATCTATAAAGTTTTTGTTACTTCATGTTTATGTTAATTCAGTTTTAGTTGTTTTAGTACATCCAGTAAACTAAATTAAAATAAAAAATAGCTATTGTATTGTATTAACTATTTATTAATTAATTAATTCATTCATTCATTCATTCAGGTGTTATTTTAGTTAATTATAATAACCCTGATATGCAGAATTTAGTTAAGCATTGTTTGAGGATTTGTTTATTATAAATATGTATTAACCCTTTTGACATAAGAAAGCACTGTTCGTCTTTTAACCTTGGCTTACATTTTACCCTTTCACTCACATTGAAAATCACTAACATTTCATATATGTATGAATGGAGTTCAAAAATACTAGACATTCATATGAGGGCTATTATAGTTAACTTAAACTGAAACTGGATAAAACCATAAAAATATTACTTAAAATAACATAAATGTTATCTGAAATAAATTAAAATATATGAAATAAATAAAAATGTATAACTCCCAGTGCAAACTCCTTGTTTGCACTGGGAGACCTCCTTGTGTTGTAGCCTGTTAACGGCTTGGTCGACCTCTTGCTAGGCCCTCCATCTATGCCCAGTGCAGATGGTAACCCCTGCTCTCTTCACTGCTTCATCCCTGGATTCCTTTAGCCTCTTGCCACTCAACTGGAATGGATTGGTTCTTCCAAACAACCCGCATGAGCTTCCACAAGATCTTTACCACTTGTGGGCAATTCTTGTACACCTCGTATGGAAGTGCATTTGGACCTGGTGCTGAGGCTGATCTGGCCTTTTTAGGACCTCTCTAATCTCACACAGCCTGGGTTGGGAGGTATCGAATGGGGACCTTGGGGGAACTGGGCGTGGCACATAACCTGGTAAGCCGAGTGGTGTATCTTTGGCTGCATCCGTATACTGGCCCTTGATATAATGTTCCAGATCCTCTTTAGTGATGGCCAGCTTACCACTCCGCTTTTCGGCCAGCAGCTGGTGGGCATGCTTGAAAGGGTCTTTGAAGAAATTGTTCCTTTCCATCTCCTTCCGTTTCCTCCGCCTCCTGATCTGTTCTGCCCGGCGTAGCTTGGCCAGCCTCTGCTTAAGGTCATCCCATAACAGCTTAATGCCTTCTTTTTCCTCTGGGGCTGCTTTCCTCCTCCTCTTCTTCAGGTGATGCCTGTCTGATATGAACAACTCAGTATGTCTTTCCTTCCGTCCTTTCTGTCTTGGGGCTATGGTTTGTTTGGACGTACACTCTCCAAACCTCTCTCTGCACTCCTCGTATATGATGTTTCCCATCAAGGTTAGCTTGTGCTCAACCGTTCCTCACAAAGAATGCTGCAGCACTCCACTGAGGTGTTCATCGAGCCTGCACCAAACCTCTTGCATATTCGCCTTTGGCCACTTGATCTTGATGCGCCTTTCTGGATGTTTGCGTAGACTTCCTGGTTGTGTGACTTGTGAGGGGACAGTGCGCATCTCGCTCTCACGGCTTGCCTCCTTCTCCTTCATCTGCTGAGGTTGCCCTCTCAGCACTGTCAGGTCCTGCTGCGCTATGGTTTGCTACCAGGCTTTGGGTCCCTTCCGTCTGACCTGCCGAAGCAGTGTGATTGTGCTGGTTGGGCGTCATCCCACACTTCATCCTCCCTTGATGTATCCGCAAGCCTCTGAGTGACGTCACATTTTGCCTCCCGCATGTAGCACTTGCAGAGGGACTTCTCATTGCAATTATCAGTTCCGTTCGTTACCGTGTGATCCGTCAAAGTAGGCCCATCTTCCACCCCGCCTTTTGGAGGGTCTTCGGGTTGTCTTTTCTTATTTCAGTCAGTTCTTTATTGTAGTCAGTTGGGGTGCTCCCTTGTGGGAAGCTTGTGGGTAAGGTGACTAACCACCCACACCTGGTGCAATCTTTCCCGCCATCCGCCAGTCTTTCCCGACTGTATATATATATATATATATATATATATATATATATGGCCTTTTATTGTGGCCAGCCTAAGGCACACCTGTGCAATAATCATGCTGTCTAATCAGCATCTTGATATGTCACACCTGTGAGGTGGATGGATTATCTCGTTCATTAACACAGATTTAGACAGATTTGTGAACAATATTTGAGAGAAATAGGCCTTTTGTGTACATAGAAAAAGTGTTAGATCTTTGAGTTCAGCTCATGAAAAATGGGGGCAAGAACAAAAGTGTTGCATTTATCATTTTGTTCAGTATATATATATATATATTCAGCTACTTGCCAACACAAAATATTTTTTATGTTTTTCTTTATGTACTAAAATAACTAAAACTAAAATATAATTGTTTTAAACAAATATAAAAAGTAACAAAAACACACAATAAAATTACTATAAACTACTATAAAACTGTAACTAAAATAAAAATGAAAACAGAAAATATAAAAATATTAATAAAAACTATAATATTATCTCAATGAGACTAAAATTACAGTGCTTTATGTTTTCTTAATATTTATTGTAGATTTCTATAAGTTTGTCTGTCTAGTTTTCTGCAGCCGTAATTAGATGAATAATGTATCTGATTATTTGTGTCGGCTTTCTTTTTATTTTATTTTAATACTTTTTCATGTATTATTAACTAAGTGAATATCTCTTCAGAAATAGGTTATGATGTGAGTAACGGCGGATCAGATTGTCATATGTGAATGTCTCTCATCAGATGTGCAGGTCTGTGAGCGCTGAGCTGGATGTGGTATTCATTAAAGAGTAATGCGGTGAATCAATCAAACACTGCCTTACATTTCTTTTGAAAGCTGCCTATCCCAAAAGCCAAAGCAAACACGGCAGATGGGGTCATATTTTTAAAGGTTTCCACTGACATACCAGCAGCTCTGGGAATCAGCTAGAACACAAACAACAAAATACCGCTTTCATATTGAAATTTCTGCAGGAGCCAACATCTATCAGACGGCATCAGCTCCAGAGAGATCAGACGTCTGTCTCGTAACAACCAACAGACGTGTTTGACTAATTACACTGATGAACAAAACATCTTAGTCTGAGAATAATGCACTCGCATTTCTGAAGATGATGGAATGGAGCTTCTGTCTATGTGTTTGAGTGACAGCACTGGGTCATCCAATGGTGTGTGTTTGTGGGCGGGGCCAAGCAAACACAAAACGTTGCCATATGGTTCGCATTTGCTTTTCTTTTGGAGAATCAAATAATAACGTTCTGGGAATGTTCTCTGTCTGTTCTTTATTTGCAACCCAAATCAAACCGTCCCAAAATGTTGCAGGAATGTTTTGTTTGATTTTTTTTTTTGTTTTTTCAATATCATAAAGAGCATTAGAACATTAGAACATTATCCAATGGTTATTTTTAGCTTTTTTATGACCTAAACGAAATGTTCCATCGGTTACTTTTTAAGTTTAATTTTATAACCATGTCAACTAACTTTTCATATCTTAGCATCCAATATAATCTCTAGTTATAATGTTATATTATTGTTAACTATAATTATAAGGATACAGACAAAGAAATATATTGCTTTTGCATATTACAGTAGTAATGTAAAATAAATTATTTTTTTATAATTTTATTAACAGTACAACTATAGTTTTTATAACCATGCCAACTAATTTTTCATAACCATAAACTATATTTTGCAGAATTCCATGACTCAAATTTTTATAGAAAATTGTAGAAATTAGATCAGTCAAAATGTGTTATAATGATATTATTATTATTGTTGTTTTTAACTCTAATTATAAGAATAAATACATATATTATTAAAAATAAATATTTTGCTTTTGTAAATGACATTTATACTGTGAAATATTTTTTTTTTGATAATTATAAATTTTATTTAAAGTACAAGAGACAATCAGGGCCGTCGGACCGAGGGAGGCCCCGCCCCGCTCCCTACCTCGCACCGGGCCCCACGTCAGCTAAGGACGGCCCTTGCTACAATACTAACGTTTAGTTTAAATTCTTCACCTTCAAATGTTCAAAACCTTCAGCTTTTACCATTTCAAATGTGAAACGCTGTAAACGCGTAGTAATGGAATATATTTCGAAGTGCACACTAGTGTTTGTTCAGTGTAATGACTGTCTGTTGTCTCACAGAAATGGAGTGTTCAGAAAGATAAGTATGAGATTGGTTCTGTAAAGTATTTGGCCAGTGAAACTCCTCCTGTCATCATACTAGAGGTGAAAACACTGAACATATCATACATTCATCTGAACAGCACCTCACACCTCAGACTATCCCACCACGCACACAGACACGCACGCACACACACATACACACATGCACGCACGCATGCACACATACACACGCACACACACACACACACACACGCACACAGACACGCACACAGACACGCACGCACACACACATACACACACGCACGCACGTGTGTAGTAATAGTCCTTACTATTAATAAGCACAAAATGTGTAGTGGCAAAAGTCATAGTTAATGGCTTGTTTATAGCGAGAATTGGACCTTAAAATAAAGTGTGACCATTTGTGCTAATATATTTTGTATTAATAATAGTGGTTAATAATCATCTGATGGTGCTGATCTCAGTGACTGTGAGATTTAGAGTCAATCTGACCACAACAATAATGTTTATCTCCAGCTCTGCTTTCCTCAGTGTTTTCAGTGGAAGAGCTTTGAGAGAAAGTGAGATCACCTGAACTGTAAACTCTAAGAACGGAGGTAAGAGGGACTTTAAGAGCACAGCCGTTTATCCCCCAAACCATGCTTAAAATAAAGCCATTACAGGTGAATTCATACAGATCTGTCTGTCAGTTAGTTTAATGAGTATTGAAACTCAATTGAAAAAAAAAGTATTGAGTATAGTGTCAAAAGACACTAAAGGACATGTGGTGAGTGGATGATGCTTATATATTCTAGGAGGAATAGCATTTAGACATACATGCATTTGGCAGATGCTTTTCTCTTACGAGGCATGCATTGCATCCAAGGTGTAGATCTGATCAGTTCATGCATTGTCTGGGAATCGAACCCATGACCTCTGTGTTGCAAGCACCATGCTCTACTATTTGAGCTACAGTAATGATCTAACAGTACTAAGTCATTTTAGTCTCCTTTGGGATAAAATAAAAACAACTAATTGCTTGTTTGTAGAATAACAGCATGTGGTTTTATCAAGCCAACATAAGCATCAACACAAGAACACGAGCAGTAAATACAGCCGATAGCTATTCTGTCGAGCATGTGTCGAGCTGGCATAATGGGATCGTTTGCTTGTTCTAAAGTATTATCAGAGGCCATTTTCTCATGGGTGTTAAGAGCAAACATATGCCTTCGCATGTTTACTCAGGTTTTCAATCTGAAAAGAAAGCAGAAATGCTGAAGACGTAATGAAGTGAATCAGAGCGATGATAAGCCATGTCATTTCCTACTGACAGCTCATGTAACATCAGCGTCTCTACCACGTATGTTTGCATGAACACAGAATGGCAGAAGCGGCCGTTGTACTTTAAGTCATGGAGGTAAAGTTGGACCAGAGTTTTAGGTCCTAGTTATTCTCACAGGGTCAATGTACGGCTCCTTCATCTCCATCAGACAAATGCGGGCCGCTCTATGGCATGTGACGCTGTGGGAACCTGCCTGGACCAACACAAATACAGCCTCGGTCTTTCCTCTGAAAAATGGAGCGCTTGACAGCATGTTTCAGTCTGGGCCGTTTGGAGGTGTTTAGATCAATCCACGACACGAAAAACCAAATATTTGCACTATTCAAAACTCGTTCCCTTTTGATGCAGTGCTGCTGCGGTGTGACGGGAGACTGACACTTCCTGTCAGAATAAAGGTCAGAGGTCACAGAGATACAGTGAGTTAACAAAGCTGTCCATATTTCAGCTGCAGGAAACATAGAAAGCTTGACTGTAAACTGTGATATTTCCTAGAAGTGTGTTTGTGAGGTGCATTGACCCGAAGGTCGAGTTAGATGACTGAGTTACTTAAGAGCTCCAAGAACACGTGTCTTCAGGTTTTTTGGTTGTTGTTGTTTTTTTGCTTGGTTTACAGGTATTCATGCCCCTGTGGCCAGCATACTCTGCTCCGATGCGACCGTGTCCCCCTCTGTCCCACACATGGAAATAACATGCTGTATATAGGTTTACATTATAAAATTTTTTTTTTTTTTTTTTTGCTTGGTTTAAAGATATTTTTTTTCAATGTTCTTAGTTAGAAAGTAACTTGTGTGTGTGTGTGTGTGTGTGTGTGTACAAGTTTCTAACTAAGAATGTTTATATATATATATATATATACACATTTACATTTATGCATTTAGCAGATGCTTTTATCCAAAGCGACTTACAGTACATTCCGGTTATACATTTTTGTCATTATGTGTTCCCTCGGAATCGAACCCACAACCTTTGCGCTGCTAACACAATGCTCTAACCACTGAGACACACAGGAACACCAAATTATGTATATATATATATATATTACATAAACACACATACATACACACACGTACATCTCTCTTCTGCTCATCAAGGCTGCGTTTGATTAAAAAAACGAAAATATTGTGAAATATTACAATTTAAAATAGCCGTTTTCTATGGGAATATACATGTTCAAATTTAATTTATTGCTGTGATGCGCAGCTGAATTTTCAGCATCATTACTGCAGTCTTCTCAAGAAATATTTCTGATTATTATCAATGTTGAAAATAGTTGTGCTGCTTCATATTTTTGTAGAAACTGTGATACATTTTATTTAAGATTCTTTGCTGAATACAAAGCATTTATTTGAAATAGAAATCTGTTGTTTTCTATTTCAAATCAAAGGAATTGTTATTTTGGTGAACTAATTCACAGAAGAGAAGTTCATGCGTTCCCTTAGCAAATACTTTCTTACCAAAGTGACAAAGCGCTGCACAAATGACGTTCCTGACGAACAGCAGAACAGGCGGAGAAGATCAAACTCCAGCAACCGAAGATATAAAAAGAACTCAAACGCAATTCAGTTGCTAACAATTGAATACCTTGGCAAGATGCTACTGCATAATACAATGGATGAGTCCCTAAAGACGAAACAAGAGAAAGATTAAACATGGGTCACACAGACAAATGTGAAGCGCGAGTTTAATGGCCGCCATAAACAGAGGGAACGTCTGACACTGTCTAACATCTCCAGAACATTCACACAAAACACGGACATTCACATCTCACACATGTAGCATGACGTCCTTCAAGAGGTTTTATATATAATCTATGGGGAAAGCATAATTCACGTTCACGAGACACACGCCAAACACAGTCCTCAACATATACAGTAGTCTTCAGACTAAACACGCATGTTACATGGAGTTCATCTGATCCAAACATGTGCTTTCTTTCCAATCATAAATCAAACTATGAAAGCAGATCTCCGTTTAGCTGACAGAAACCAAGTAGATTTGTTCTTCCAGATCGAGAGGAGACACACGGCATGAATCTGTTATTTTTCATACATGTTTTTGATTACATTGAAAGCAGTAGCAATGGATTCTTGTAGGACAAATATATCTACTTGTGATCAAAATGTTATGTGTGGCTGAGGTTTGCAGACAGTATATAAATCGAAATTTAGCTCGTAATTCAGTTTGAACACATGGGAGTCTAGCCTAAAGGAACACGACTTATAAAATATCATGTTTTAATTAAGTTGGTATTTATTTGTTTTTTACTGCATGTGTACGATAAAAGTAACATTCCGGCAGCAAGAACGTCCCCGAACTAAATGAAGATAAATGTCTTGGCGTTTGATGAGTTTATTTGAACCAATCAGATAAGAGTAAATGGAGAGTCAGCGAGAGCCTCATTTGATTGGCTACAAGAAGGTGGACCCGCCTCCCCTTCGCGCTTGCAAATCTCAGTTAGTGCGAGAATCGTGCCAAAACTGCAAGCGCAGATAAAAGAAAGACGGAGCTGTACAAATCGGATTATTTCGGGAACTTTTTACCCTACATACACAACAAGTCATTTAGACATGTGACAGTCTGTTTTTTTACACATACAGATTGGTTCTACGCGGTCAATCCGTTTTGCAGTTCTTTAAACTGCTATTTTCGCTTGCAAATCACTGTTCACAGGCTTGCAGTGCTTTTGACCATATTTTGGCGAAAAAAACGTGCCAAAAGTGTAAGCGCGGAAAACTGGAAGTCATACAAATGCAGATCATATTTATTTAGTGTCAGCATGAAGTTGCAGTTTCACAAAACATGAATTACACTTACGAGTAACAGCAAAATGCTGCAAATAATTTTTTCTTGCGCTTAAAACGCGATTTACACCTTTGCAAAGCTTCTCTTGCGCTTGCAAATTTTATTTGCGCTTGCAGTCTTATGTACACTTTCACAAATCTTACCATACGCATGCAAATCTTTATGACGTAAAATTACCTTCATACCTAAATGCATTGAGTTGCTGTCATGTGATTGGCTGATTAGCAATTTGTGTTACCAAGCAATTGAACAGGTTTACCTAAATAAGTGGCCTGCGAGTGTATGTATATATATATATATAATTCAAATAAAATATAAAAAAGAAAAATGTTCTATTCAGTTCGTTTATACTGTAGTCATTCATGCACATTTCTTTCTCCTCCAACATCATGCATACAGCCTTGCAGAAAAAGGTTAAGTCTCAAAACCTTAACAGCCTCAAAGACACAAGATAATAACAATAATCCAAAAGAAAAGTTTTTCTTGATGTGTTTTGTATTACAGGTGGATCTTCTGCAGCTCAGAACAGATCTCAACCCTCACAGCACTATAAATCACATCATTAGTTTCTCATGAGGTTTGGCCTGAGGTCTTCACTTCTCAATTCTGATTTTAGGGTTTTCTTCTTCTGACTAGCGTTTGAAGAAATATCAGTTCAGGCTAAGATGTGTTTAAGCTTACGCTCACGTGTGGCCTTTAATAACGCCTACTATATTCAAGAAAAAGCAATGCATGTGAAAGCTTCGGCAACTCTGATAATGTTTGATTGGAGCTGATAAAACCAATGAATCATGTAGAGCAGAATTTGATTATATTAATATGTGAATTCCTGATGAGGTTCTCAACAAAGCTCTTTGTTAAAGGAGTCATAACCTCTACGAATGTTGAAAGACCCAGACAAGCTTTTCTTCACATACCAAGAAAGAGAAACATATTTCCTGAGCGTAGCACACAGACGGCAGTTGCAGACCTTATGAGTGTTTACCTGTGGATGTGTGCATCTGTGAGACAGCGGCAGCATGACAGTGAGCAGAGACGGGTCATTAATGACTACAGCGCTAACTGAGACCGAGACCATCCAGCTGCTTTTCTGCCTCTGCCGCTGAGTAGTGTGTTTTGAGATTAAATATATATATATATACACACAGTGGGGAAAATAAGTATTTGATACACTGACGATTTTTCAAGTTTTCCCACTTACAAAGAATGGAGAGATCTGTAATTTTCATCGTAGGTACACCTCAACTGTGAGAGAGAAAAAAAATCCAGAAAATCACATTGTATGATTTTTACATAATTAACTTCCATTTTATTGCATGGAATAAGTATTTGATCACCTACCAACCAGCAAGAATTTGTTTTTAAGAAGCCGTCCTATCCTCCACTCATTACCTGTATTAATTGCACCTGTTTGAACGCGTTACCGGTATAAAAGACACCTGTTCACACACTCAATCAATCAGACTCCAACCTCTCCACTATGGGCAAGACCAAAGAGCTTTATAAAGACACTAGGGACAAAATTGTAGACCTGCACAAGGCTGGGATGGACTACAGGACAATAGGCAAACAGCTTGGTGAGAAGGCAACAACTGTTTGCGCAATTATTAGAAAAATGGAAGAAATTCAAGATGACTGTCAATCTCCCTCGGACTGGGGCTCCATGCAAGATTTTGCCTCATGGAGTATCAATGATCCTGAGAAAGGTGAGGGATCAGCCTAGAACTACACGGGAGGACCTGGTCAATGACCTGAAGAGAGTTGGGACCACAGTCTCAACGGTTACCATTAGTGCACACTACACCGTCATGGATTTAAATCCTGCAGCGCTCGCAAGGTCCCCCTACTCAAGCCAGCACATGTCCAGGCCCGTCTGAAGTTTGCCAAAGACCATCTGGATGATCCAGAGGAGGCATGGGAGAAGGTCATGTGGTCAGATGAGACCAAAATAGAACTTTTTGGTATAAAATCCAAGTATAATCCCAAGAACACCATCCCAACATTGAAGCATGGGGGTGGAAACATCATGCTTTGGGGTGCTTTTCTGCAAAGTCGACAGGACGACTGCACCGTATTGAGGGGAGGATGGATGGGGCCATGTATCGCGAGATTTTGGCCAACAACCTCCTTCCCTCAGTAAAAACATTGAAGATGGGTCGTGGCTGGGTCTTCCAGCATGACAATGACCCCAAACACACAGCAAGGGCAACTAATGAGTGGCTCCGTAAGAAGCATTTCAAGGTCCTGGAGTGGCCTAGCCAGTCCCAAGATCTCAACCCAATAGAACATCTATGGAGGGAGCTGAAACTCCGTGTTGTCCAGCGACAGCCCCAAAACCTGAAAGATCTGGAGAAGACCTGTATGGAGGAGTGGGCCAAAATCCCTGCTGCAGTGTGTGCAAACCTGGTCAAGAACTACAGGAAACGTCTGACCTTTGTAATTGTAAACTAAGGTTTTTGTACCAAATATTAAGTTCTATTTTTCTATTGTATCAAATACATATTGCATGCAATAATTTTTTTTTTCAGATTCTGTCTCTCACAGTTGAGGTGTACCTATGATGAAAATTACAGATCTCTCCATTCTTTGCAAGTGGAAAACCTTGAAAAATAGGCAATGTATCAAATACTTATTTGTCCCACTATATATATATATATATATATATATATATATATATATATATATATATATATATATATATATATATATATATATATATATATATTTATTATTAGTAGTAGTAGTAGTAGTTGTTGTAAAAAATTTAATTATAATAATTATATATATATATATATATATATATACATACAATGAACAAAATTATAGACACAACACTTTTGTTTTTGCCCCCATTTTTCATGAGCTGACCTCAACGATCTAAGACTTTTTCTATGTACACAAAAGGCCTATCTCTCTCAAATATCGTTCACAAATTTGTCTAAATCTGTGTTAGTGAGCACTCCTCCTTTGCCTAGATAATCCATCCACCTCACAGATGTGGCATATCAAGATGCTAATTAGACAGCATGATTATTGCACAGGTGTGTCTTAGGCTGGCCACAATAGAAGGTCACTCTAAAATGGGCAGTTTTACTGTATTGGAGGGGTCCAGGGGGGGCCCAAAAACCTGTCAGGGTGTGACCACCATTTGCCTCACGCAGTGCAACACATCTCCTTCGCAGAGAGTTGATCAGGGTATTGATTGTGGAATGTTGTCCACTCCTCTTCTATTGTGTGAATATGCACAATATTGGATATTGGCAGAAACTGGAACATGCTGTCGTATACACCGATCCAGACCATCCCAAACATGCTCAATGGGTGACATGTCCGGTGAGTATGCTGGCCATGCAAGAACTGGGATGTTTTCAGCTTCCAGGAATTGTGTACAGATCCTTGCAACATGGGGCTGTGCATTATCATGCTGCAACATGAGGTGGTGGTCGTGGATGAATGGCACAACAATGGGCCTCGGAATCTCGTCACGGTATCTCTGTGCATTCAAAATGCCATCAATAAAATGCACCTGTGTCCGTTATCCATAACATACGCCTGCCCATACCATAACCCCACCGCTACCATGGGCCACTCGATCCACAACGTTGACATCAGCAAACCGCTCACCCACACGACGCCATACACGCTGTCTGCCATCTGCCCTGTACAGTGAAAACCGGGATTCATCCGTGAAGAAAACACTTCTCCAAAGTGCCAGATACCATCGGATGTGAGCATTTGCCCACTCAAGACGGTTACGACGATGAACTGCAGTCAGGTCGAGACCCCGATGAGGACGACGAGCATGCTGATGAGCTTCCCTGAGACTGTTTCTGACAGTTTGTGCAGAAATTCTTTGGTTATGCAAACCGATTGTTGCAGCAGCTGTCCGGGTGGCTGGTCTCAGACGATCTTGGAGGTGAAGATGCTGGATGTGGAGGTCCTGGGCTGGTGTGGTTACACGTGGTCTGCGGTTGTGAGGCCGGTTGGATGTACTGCCAAATTCTCTGAAACGCCTTTGGAGACGGCTTATGGTAGAGAAATGAACATTCAATTCACGGACAACAGTTCTGGTGGACATTCCTGCAGTCAGCATGCCAATTGCACGCTCCCTCAAAACTTGCGACATCTGTGGCATTGTGCTGTGTGATAAAACTGCAGTGGCCTTTTATTGTGGCCAGCCTAAGACACACCTGTGCAATAATCATGCTGTCTAATCAGCATCTTGATATGTCACACCTGTGAGGTGTATGATTATCTCAGCAAAGGAGAAGTGCTCACTAACACAGATTTAGACAGATTTGTGAACAATATTTGAGAGAAATAGGCCTTTTGTGTACATAGAAAAAGTCTTAGATCTTTGAGTTCAGCTCATGAAATATGGGGGCAAAAACAAAAGTGTTGCGTTTATAATTTTGGTCAGTGTATATTTAAATATGCAGTTTGTTAATAATACACACACACACACACACACACAGTATATAATATGTACATTAAGTGGTGTCCAAAAGTCATCATTGAAAGTCAGTTATTCAACTGTAATATTTTATATTCATTTGATGAATATTACTATTTATTATTGACTATTTATATTAATTTTATTAATTAATCTTATTTTATTATAATTAGGGGTGGGCATAGATTAATTTTTTTAATCTAGATTAATCTAGATTAATTGAATTAATCTAGATTAATCTAGATTAAAATGGCTCATTTGAATTCTGCCAAAGGCATTCAGAATATGTGTGCTACCCAAATAATGACTAAAAGTAAGTCTTTGAGAACGGGTTTCTCAAGCCAGGTGGCGCATTAGACCAGGGGCTCATCTCCTGTTTCCAAAATGCATCACAAACTGCTTGAGAAAGCTGTTCTACTATGATAATTGGTGATGAAAATAAACTATGTTCAATAAGATGTACTTGTGTTTACTAACTGTTTATTCAGTTAAACATGAATTTTGAACTGTAGGCCTACATAAGAGGTCGTGATGAACTGTTTACAGTTTCCATTGGGAAGCTTCTTAAAAATTAATTTTCCCTGAAGCAAACCCGGCGGCTTCATAGCTGCATCCATGTTAGCACGTCACGTCTGATGTGGTAATTTCACAGTAACGTTAGGCATACACACAGGTTCGAAGCAGAGGGTGACACGGGAGTGAATTCTCAAGTTCACATGAGACCTAAAGCGCATCCTGTTTGCTTAAAAGCGCAACGTTTCGTTGTTATTCTGAGTGCACACAAATAAACGTAGAGTCTTTACAGATTCGAAAGATGTATTAGGCTACTTTTATCTGTATGACCAAAAATGACGGAGATTTTAAGAGCAAGTGAACGCACCGGAGCCTGTCCTGCAGCAAACGCGCTTCCACACAAACACTTCAATAGCGCACATTTCTCTAGGTTAACATCATATTGAGCGGCCATGTAAAGTTGCTACTACATACATCTTTCAGATGAAAAGCCATATTTGAGGTTGATGAATGATAGGAGAGCGTTTGGATGTCCTGCCCGAGTGTATTACCACATAGACCAGCCGTTAACAATCTGTCCATCACGGACTGCGAGCCTCTAGTTCGAAGACTCGTTCTCGCCCCCTACAGTGCAATTCGGCTAGGTATACATCCGCGCTAAAATATCAGGGTGAAAGTCATCATAGCTTGCGTAGTATAGACCCAGCTCCCAACCCAACTTTGAGAATAGATTAACGGCGATATTTTTTTTATCGCCGATAAGAGTCTCACGTTAACGCAGCACGTTAACGCCGATAACGGCCCACCACTAATTATAATATTATATATTTTCATATAATATTTCAATTATTTTTTATATTTTACATTATTTAAAATGATTTTATTTAAGTGATCCCAGACTTTTAAACCCCGCTGTATGTCCGTATCAGTCTCAGTCATGTTTTTCTGAGCCCATGTGTCTCTCTGTGTGTCCCGTCCTCTGCTAGTCCTCCTCCTGCTCTGGCCTCACTGGCTCCAGTCGGGACCCCGTCTGTCTGCGTGCGGGACCCTTGTCTGGGACGCAGCCAAGAGCTGGCCGTTTCCTCACAGAACTCCTGCTCAGAACAATTCAGACGGAGCATATTATATAATTATTGTAAAGTATTGTTTTAAAAAGTATTTCATAACGTCTCAAATCGGACAATTCCTGGCATTTGGAAATGCAGCAGCAGTTAAAAGACATGAATAACAAATGACACAAATAGGTCCCTAGACAGGTGTATTACTCAAAGCACAGACTATCTGCTGACAAAAACCTTCACTGTAATTTGAATTTGATTTCAGTTCAGATTGTTTTTTACATTGCACTTTAAATGTTCCCCCAAAAGAACCAGAAGAGTTATGCATTTATTCAAAGTGTAGAAATGTTTTCACTGGAAACTGATGAATGATGTTTTTAACTTTTAAACACGTTAAATTATACAAAGACTCAGACATCATTTATATTAGATCTTGTGTAGAATGTTTTGTGATTTTCTTTTTACAAAAAAAAAACTCTGTTCAGGACGCCAATAAACACATGCTGAGAGATAATGATTCTGATGAATCCAATATGGTTTGAAACGCTGGATCCAGTGAAGAAAACTTCACGTTCCTGAGCTCATGTTAAGACGGATGCCCCGTTAAAGAACATGTGTGTGTGTGTTACTGTATACAGCCACATATCATGAGCCGGAGGTGTCAGATGTAAGATGTCACGCCACAGACTCGGAGCCCAATTACAGGGAGGATTAGGACGGGACTCAGTGACCCTCGCAGGAATTCACAGGGATGCTCTGTGTTCACTGTCAAACTCTGGGTCGCACCCTGCCTTTAAGTACTTTCACCTGCTAATTAAGCCGTCCAAACTCCAGTCATGGGGAAACGTGTGCGGCCAGACGCTCTTCCAGAGAAAAATAGTCGGTTCACAACTCAAGATGTCCTAATGTAAATATTTGAGCTGGCTTGTATACTGGAGCGCACTCGACTACGCGTGGCAGAGGGACCGGACCGATTCTGGTGCCATTAGCGAGTTTAAGCCATTTGCTTTGCTTAAACTCCAGCTGAAGTGCTTGAAGACATGGGGCCATGGGTCTCTGGACAGGAGGAGTTTCATCACAGTTTCATCTCAAATGTTTTTTCTGGAATACATTTGTGCTGTTGTTTAAGGTCTTTAAATCTCAATCTTGTGAGAAACAAAGAGTTTGTGATGTTGTGGCGACACACGGTCATCAGTCAGATTAGCAGCAGATGAATGCATTACACAGTAAATAAGGGGAACGAATGGGCACTGCCATGAAAGCCCTGCGGCTCAACATCTATTTTTAATTCCATATTTGTACACTTTTGATTAAATTGATTTGAAAGGCCTGCTCAACCCAAACAACAGCACATCACACGATCCTAGATGTTCTTACAGCTAATTGCACAAAAGCCCGTCCAAGAGCAGCGCTTCAGTGCCAGCACTTGTTTAATGCGGGCCGGAGACACAGCGAAGCCCTGACCAATGTTTTGACAGTCTGTAGGAGCCGGAGGAAGGGCTGCTTGTTTTCCGAGTGGAGAATCAGACACTACAGATAAGATAACATGTATCGACTGAGCGATTGGCAACACGTTACCACACTTAACGGCTCATATGGGAATCTAAGTATTAAAGTCTCCCACACTTCAAATGAAGATCATTCTACTACTAATTACGAGCACATGTTAGTTTGAGATTGCTCAGGGTTTGTGTGTGTGTGTGTGTGTGTGTGTGTGTGTGTGTGTGTGTGTGTGTGTGTGTGTGTGTGTGTGTGTGTGTGTGTGTGTAAGAGAGCTGAAGGAGGTGGGACTCAGTCGAGCCTCCTCAGCTTTAAGACCCTCCCAGCAGCGCTGCATATCAGTTTCTCTCTCATGGAGCAGAGAATCAGTTCTGCATGGGACCAAAGCGCTTGAGCGCGTGAATGCATGCGGATAGTGTGTGCTGAGAGGCTGAAGCGACACACTTGATGCTTTGACACTGGAACACAATGACTCTACTGGGATCTGAACATTCCATTCTGATTCGCAGCAAGTTTAAATCAGGTGAGATCTTTATTTCACCTCCAAAAGAAATGCTTTTAGGACACTTATTAGAAAGCGTTGATTATTTACCAATGCATAATGAGTTCTTGCAATTCACAAAATGTTTGTAAGTATGTTACATACACTTTATTCTGGAATATGAAGCTATTTTGGTTTTGTGCCTGTTGGTCGTTGCATACACTTTTAGCCTCACTGCTTCTAAAAGCTTCAAGTGCTTTGATACAGGGGTCAAAGGTCATCAGGTACCACTTAACCTGTGCAAAAACATCATTTTATTAGTATTTTTGTCTTGTTGTCCAGTTCAGTTATCTATACATTCTTAGATACATTTATTTGACAATGTTAAAATATTAACAATTTCATCCAAATTAAATAGTTCATGCCTAAAATAAGGGGAAAAAATCTCAGTGGGATCAGAAAGATTTTAGTTTTTTTAAGCATTAATTCACTTCAGTTTGACATTTGTCAGTATTTTTTTATTTTCAAGTAAATATATCTTCATTTTACCAATGATTAGATATTTGTATTAGAAAACAATACAGAAATACTGAGGAAGAAAATCATTCAGTGTCAACATAAACTCTTACATCTGGCTTTTTAATTACTTCCCACTTGTATTGTTTACTGCTATCCACTCTTTCTGTTTCTTTTGAGCGCTTTCTCTCTGTCTCTGTTCATCTACTGAAGCCGTTCTGTGTAACATGGACATGTACTGTGAACAATGCTGCCCCCTTTCTGATGAAAGAGTTACTGAATAACCACAAGTCAGAGTCTCTGAAGATCTTCTTTGCTTCTGTCAGCCAAGCATCAAGATTTATGGCCCAGCAGACAAACTCTAGCTTAGCTTACCTCTCGAACGCTGTGTTTGGTTTCACAGCAGCGCTCCGGTTTGCCACAATAATGGCTTACTGCTCAAAATTCCTGACAAAATTGAGCTCTTCCTTCAGCGAAGGGAAATGAGTTTTATGCTCAAGGGAAGTGGAGATGTAAGGCTGTTCCATACAGTGGCATGATGGGAAAATGTAAACATTAGCATGTTGTGAACAGCACACATTAGCGCTCTGATGCAGCACAGATGTGAGGTTTGTAGCTGTGTGTGTTGGCTGTGTGTGTGTGTGTGTGTGTGTGTGTGTGTGTGTGTGTGTGTGTGTGTGTGTGTGTGTGTGCGTGTGTGATTGAGCTGTTCTGATAGGAATCATACAGTATGTTCCCTGTTGACGTGTTTGGCTCATTGGAGTTCTTCAACAGGACATGAGATTACATAACCCGTTTAAATGTTTTCTATACTCGTGCATCTGAGATCAAGGTCTGAAATGTTGTTTAAAGAGGATTACAGACACGTTTAACTTGTTAAAGCTCACAGGCAACTAAAGGCTGTTTATGTTGTTGGGTGACAATAGATGTTTTTGTTAACATACACGTAGTAAGAGCTTTTGATAACCTGCAAATAAACCTGCATTAATGGGTAAACTGCCTCAAATTAAAAAGTCTGAACAAAGACTTTGATAAATGGTTTGACGTGCCGTTGGCATGAAAACAAAACATGCCAGGCAGAAGTTAAAGAGACATCACTGGTCTCTGTTTGCTCTGTGTTTGCGCATGCATGAAGACACCAAAGTGTTTGGCCTCAAATCTCCCAAAAATATCTTAAAATCAATCCTCACTCACAGAAAATGAACATCTTGTCCTTCAGAGCTTCAGGTTTCCCTGATGAACACACATCAATTTAGTGTTTACACTCTTAAAAACGGGGGGTTGCCATAGAAGAGCTATTTTGTGTCCCGAAAAGAACCTTTCAGTGAACTGTTCTTAAGGAAGAGCCATTTTTCCTTCTAAAGAACAATTTCCACTAAAACGAAGGTTTCGTAGAATGGAAAGGTTCCACACTCTTAAGAATAAAGGTTCCAAAAGATGTCAGTTCTTAAAAGAACCATTTTTGTCCTAGTGTGAAAGTATGTAAATAATCTAAAGAACCTTTAATGGCTCCATGGATGTTCAAGGAACCGCAGATGCCAGTGAAGAACCTTTATCAGACATGAAGTACACTAAAAATACACTAAACGTTTTAGTGCTTCATGTCTGAACTCCACGTTCTGCTTGAGACGCGTCACCCTGTGCCTCAGTCTGTCTGAATGTGCATGTGTCACGGCTGCCTGTGTCATGTCAAGATTACAGCCTTGCTATTTACAGGCAATGCAGTTAACGTCAAAGTTCAGGGCGGGTGTCATGCAGCTCATGACATTTGAGTTTCATAGACTTACACAAGCCAAACAAGACAAAGTGGGTACTGCAGTTTAAATAGGGATATTCTAATATAGCATGAGTATTGTGCAATTGCATAATTAATACGTAATTGTTCTCGTTATGGCAAATTATACAGGGTACAAGTTGTTTTTGCAGGTATGTGCCTTGAAGACAACGGCTGCAGCTATTTTTGTGCTATTGAGTCGGATCATCTGGTTTTGATTGTGGAGGGTCATGTGATCAAGTTTGTCTGCAAAGCTGTGATAATTCTTATTGAGGGCAATCACTGAGGGCAATCATGGGTCTGGCGCTTTCGTTTGCCCTGCTAAAATGTGTCATGTCGCCAGAAGGCATTTTTCCACTTTTATGAACTCACCTGTTTCTGGAGAGCAAACGTGAGGTCCAGTGACTGTTCTTATAGCGAATAAACAGCATAGCAATTTTGATCTAGATTGGTCCAGATTGAGTTTCGTTCCATCCGCCAAAAGCAGACTGGCACTGCTTGTCTCAGTTCATATCAGCGATCATGCGAGAGCT
Organism: Schizopygopsis malacanthus; assembly: GCA_027474115.1. Lineage (NCBI taxonomy): Eukaryota > Metazoa > Chordata > Actinopteri > Cypriniformes > Cyprinidae > Schizopygopsis > Schizopygopsis malacanthus. Next base: position 25,847,825 of record CM049883.1, read on the forward strand.
GGCAGCATTATTTGTGCGTGAGAGGTTGTGTCGGTGTGCCAGAGCTCGACATCATTAGATTTCTCTTGTTTGTCCACATACTTGCAGTGCATGACAGATGCTGGCGCTGGACACAGAAGCGCAGGTTGTGTGACCTAAACAAAAGCAGATGTATGCAGATAGCTGATGCATGATCTCAGCGCTATGAACACGGAGCCATCAGTCAGTCTGCCTGCTTTTGTGTCGACAACACAATTATGCAGCTGGTTGATTGATTGCGATGATACATGGAAGAACGAATGGGCGATCAAATATACATTGACAGGTACAAGAACTGTTGCATGTCCACACGTTAACCAGCGTCCGTGTTGCGGGAAGTATATTTCAACAATATCTTGCGAGCAAGAATGTGATTTTTCTGTAATTGTATGATATTGCTGTTTTACAGTTCAGTAAACATCACTGAGTAACTTACATTTTTAGACACGATATTGTCTTACTGTGTTTATTTTTCCTTCACTAATGGGAACATTTCCAGATGAGGCGAAAATACAATCAACACACCGTCATTGAATGAATCACTTGAGTGAGTGATTCAATGACTCTCTCATAAAGACAGTTACTTGATTTGTTCCTGAATAATTCAGTGTTTTTAACAAATCACTTTAGTGAATGACTCATGAATTCACTTCTTCAGACGATTTCTTGTTTATTAATTAATCATTGCTTTAGAATTCACATCAAGGACGATAACTATAAAGATAACGATATAGCTCTAAAAATTGTTCACAATATTAAAGAATAGCAGAATAAAAACATTGTTATAAAACCGATAGTTCCGGTCCTCGATTCTGATTGGTTGAGCCAAGTTCGAAGCTGTTGTAAATTACTCTACAAACATACACCTTTATTTACATTTGTGTGTTGCTCGGCAACCACTTTGTTGGAACCACAACAGTTTCTGAGGAACTGCATTGTTTGGTGGAAGAATACTGTTTTATCAATATCATTACACTTTATTTGCTCAGTTTTATTTTGTGAAACCTTACTACGTATATGGAATAACCATTTTATGAAAGCAATAAGCCCCAAGAAGTCATGGTCTCCGATTCGCGCCTTAGCTGTTTTCCTGGGGCTTACTGCTTTAATATAATGAGCTTGAGAATTTAACATAGCAGACGTGCATGTGCTTAGAATAAACAGACGATATTGTCCGCTGGTGCGGATGCTAATATATAGTTATCGTTTTCGGTATGATGGGGCCTTTAAATGTTTTGTTTCTGAATGAATCAGTGTTTAGAGCAAATCACTTGAGTGAATGATTCAATGAAGCGCTCATAAAGACAGTTATGCCTTGTCCAAATACCAAAAGGTACCAATTGTACCAATTGTCTTTGCACTTGACTACTTATGACGTATTTCCTGTATTTGGCCCAAGTGTTCAAGTGAGGTTAAGGACCACAAGTGTGTGTCAATCTCTTAATTTCCTCATGGGATACACTGAGGCTGTTTACACTGGCAGAAAAAGTCAGATCTTTTGCCCATATCTGACACAGATTGGAATTTGATGCACGCGTGTAAACACAAAAAATCCGCACAAGATCCGATTTTTTTGTATCCGATCTGAGCCACTTCCAAATGTGGTTTTAAATCAGATGCATATCCGATATCTGGACATCCGACCTACGTCTAATCACACACATGATTCCCCACAGAACTCCTAATGCGAGGGCGTTGAGTTTGCTCATAAAGATTTTTAATGCTGTTTTACTGATGGCGCTGTATGCGGTCGCATTTTATTGAAATGGAAACTTTATATAGCCTAGATAAGAAATTGCACAAACCGCAGGAGCTGGTTTTCAACCCCTGCCCCGTGAATTTTGAACATACAACAGCTAAAAGCTACATTATATTTCTCAGCAATGAGGTGATAACTTTCAGTTTTTGTAATTATTTTAGATTTTTGTAATTAAACCAACAAGCTTGATTGCAATACTTTACAATCCTCTCTCTCTCTCTCTCTCTCTTTCTCTCGTTAATTCATTCAAATTAATTTAGATAAATATCATCTTTATTTCACTAAAGAATTCTAGCTTAGCTGTAGATAAAACAGTCTAACAAATTTAACGTTATTTTCCAATCTTTATCTGTTCAGTAAGATGTTGTGCTGCAAAACATCCATAACAGCCGTTGTCAATGCTGGCAAATAATAATAGCCATTCGACGTGAATTAAATAATTTGAATAGCACGGCCATTTAAAACCCGAGGCTCTACCATGTGCATAGTAAAGCGATCACTGCAGACAATCCTTTTGGGCGAGAGTTAATGTAAACACAGATATCGGATACCAGTCGTGTATAAAGTGCATGTAAACAGACGGGCCAAAAAATCGGATATGGTCAAAAGATCGGATCTGTGCATTAAGACTTGCAGTGTAAACGCAGCCTAAGGCTATGTTCACACTTGGCGTCTTTTTTGACTAGAAAAAGTTGACAAGAGCGCTTTTTTCATGAAAAACAAAGCTGGCAGCGTCTGTTACAAATAGCAGCCGAGAGCGTCTTTTGTTGCCATAGCAACAGCTGCAACAATAGCCTAGTGCTGTGTGCTGCAGAAATGTCAAGAAAGAGTCAAAGTTGGCTCTTGCGTTGTCTTTTGAAGTTAACGGGAAAGAAAATGTCGATTCACAACGACGTCGAAATGACAGATCTCGCTACTCGCTTGTCATTGGTCAACTGTCAAAAAGGCGCTTGACGTAGGGCGTTTTTTTTTTCAGAAAAGTTGAACTTTTTTCAACTCGAAAAAACGCTCAGAGCTGCAGAAAAAGACGCCGGTGGTGGCGTTTTAAAAAGCGCTCAGGACTTTTTTGAAAACACGGTTTACTCCATAGGATTATAATGTAAAACAGACGCCGGCAGCTTCAAAAAAGACGCCAAGTGTGAACACCGCCTAATAGTGTTGTAAAAATGCAAGTGTTTACAGAGATTTATTCTTATTTTAAATACTTTGCATTTTAAAATCAACTGTCTGCTCAGTAGTCCCTTTATCATTATACAATTTAATTTGTGGTGCTTAAGTGATAAAAAGCAGATCCAAATGTTGTACAAAATAAATATCACCACTACTTATCTTTGCACCAGTAAAACGTGCGGAGAGTGTGGATTTAGTGTGCCTTAAGGGCACTGCGCTTTGACATTTTCAAGACCTTGGACAGTCTTGCGCACTTACTTTCTGTCCTACGCACACGCTCTCAAGTGGCCAAGGCTGCGAGTGTGGGTATTTGGACAAGGCATTACTCGTTTTGCTTCTGAATTAATCAGTGTTTTGATCAAATTGCTTGAGTGAGTGATTCAACGATTCTTTCAGAAAGACAGTTATTTGTTTTGTTCCTCAATGAATCAATGTTTTGAACAAATCACTTTAGTGAATGACTCATTAGCTCTCTCATAAAAACGATTACTTGTTTCTGAATTAATCAGTGCTTTAGAAGAATTGTTTAATTGAATGATTCAATGACTCACTCATAAAGACAGTTAATCGTTTTGATTCTGGCAACGAATCAGTGTTTGAATAAATCGCTTGAGTGTTTAGTCTTATTAAAAATGTACATAAATTGTACTTGCCTAAAAGGGGTTTCTGATGTGTGTAGTTAATGATTAGGCTACAGTGAGCGCGTTTGACTAGAACGCAGTTAAAGACTGTTGTAGGTTATACTGTATTATTTCGGTGACCCTTTGAGCGAGAAAGCTTCGAAAATGGAAAAAAACAACAAAAACAAAAATATAGCTGCAAGCAGCGATAACCAGGGTTCAAGAATTTCAAGGCCTAAGGTGTATCTTTTAGGGTTAGGCCAACAGGATGCAAGCTGACAGTGAAACTCATCGAAAATGGACAATAGGCTCACAGAAACACACACACACACACACACACACACACACACAAATAGAAATGAAATGTTAAACTATCATATTAATCACATTAAGCTTGCTTACACAGATCAACACAGAATAGAATAACAGACAATGTGCCTACACAAAAATGAAATGGTTAAACTAACATATTAATACCCAATAACATCTTTATTTTTATTTATTTTTTTTGCATTAATCTGACAATAAATGTGGAACCCAGTTTTTCTGATGCACACCCAAGTCTCCTTTCTGGCTACGCTCCTGATTCAGAGTGATACAAACAACCAAATGTCCTATTGCTGTTGAACTATATGACTGGTAAAACGTAATTTATAAAGAAGCAAAGCCATTTTTTTCACTCATTCTTCTTAGTCTTACATACAGTAGATTGTACACAGACGTAATACATGAGCACTCGTGCAGTGACAGGGTAGATTGCCGTGATGGGAGACACACCACCCAAAACAAAGACAAAAATGAAGCAACAGACCCACAAATATTTCTTAAAACAGGATGTAGGTCTTTGATAAACACAGCTCCTGGCTTTAAACAAATCTTCCTTCAGTGTGTGGTCCTCCTGAAGTCTGAGAGGAGGGAGGCGCTCATAAACGTAAGAGGTGGCCTGTTAATGTGTGTGTGCAGCATCTGCCCGTCCGTACGGGATGATGTGTTCCTTCTCCGGACACAGATTTCTGTCTGATTTGTCCAGCTTCACTCATGATGAGTCATTATCTGTTTCCTCCTCCACCCACAGTCCTGCAGCTGAGACTCCAGCAGAGGAGGACGCGAGAGCAGCTCGCTGAGCAGGGCATCATGCCTCGTGAGTAACACCAGCACTCCTCTGACTATATCACACTGCATTATGGGTACCTGATAAACGACCGAACCGCTTTCATGGCAGCGTCAGCCAGCGAGCGTCATGTGAGCTGAAGATCTGCTCTACAGTCACACACTCCACACCTGTTAACATTCACATAGAAAAGGCCTGTTCACACAGCTGGATCTGGCGCACACACACACACACACACACACCGGGCACAGAACGCTCGTAGAGTTTATCAGCCCATTCAAACGGCTGAGAGGAACAATAATAAACAGATGATCAGGCAAAGCAACTTCCCTTTATAACCTGAAAATGAGATCAAGGACATTCTGCATGCTTCGGTTTCAAGGGTTTTTAGTCATTTTTAAGCCATCATCGCTACATATAAGTATGCCCACAATACAAATAAATAAATCAATAAAAAAATACTTTTTGTATTGACGTTCAGTTTTCAGCAACTTCTATACCATTTTTTTAAAGAAAAGCTTTTATTTAATGACTATTTAAAATGGACCCATCAAGTAAATCTCATTAACATATTGTCCTTATACCTTAAATGTAGACGTCTTAAACATTATTTTCAAAATACTTTTTCAAAGTAGAACGTTTTTTGTGAACACAAAACTATTGAATTATAAGTATCATCATTTTTTGGTTAATAACTTTATTTGTTTGTTTGGGTTTTATTTATTTATTTATGCATGCATGCATTTATGCATTTTACAGCCTGAACAACATTTGTTTTACATTAAAAGACTCAATTATTATATACTTTTCTGTGTTTTTTAATTATTATTATTTTTTATGGAAAACTTACTTTTAAGTATTTAATTATTTAATCGTCCTTATTTCATCATCGTGATTTCAAATATAAAAATTATTTTAATTCAGACATCACAGAAGAGCGGCTTTCAAGTCAATTTATGAATGAGGAGCATTTCTGAATTATTGTAATTATTTATAATATTTATAAAGCGCTATATAAATGCATAATTCCTTCATAAATTTGCTGTCCCCTCAAAATAACTCCACACACAGCCATTAATGTCTAAACCGCTGGCCACAAAAGTGAGTACACCCCTAAGTGAAAATGTCCAAATTGGGCCCAAAGTGTCAATATTTTGAATGGCCAACATTATTTTCCAGCACTGTCTTAACCCACTTGGGCATGGAGTTCACCAGAGCTTCACGGGTTACCACTGGAGTCCTCTTCCACTCTTCCACTCCTCCATGACGACATCACGGAGCTGGTGGATGTTAGAGACCTTGCGCTCCTCCACCTTACATTTGAGGATGCCCCACAGATCACCTTTACCCTCAGCTTCTTTAGCAAGGCAGTGGTCGTCTTGGAGGTGTGTTTGGGGTTGTTATCATGTTGGAATTCTGCCCTGCGGCCCAGTCTCCGAAGGGAGGGGATCATGCTCTGCTTCAGTATGTCACAGTACATCCACTTGATAGGCTCTATGACTCTCTCTCCTCTCCACCTGTAACTGGTGTGTGGTGAGCACACTGGCGCCGTAGTCCTGTGGCAGCCGTCGCATCATCCAAGTGGATGCTGCACACTGGTGGTGGTTGAGGAGAGACCCCCCCCCCCCCCCCACACACACACACATGATTGTAAAGCACTTTGGGTGTACAACTATACACAAAGCGCTATATAAATGCATCATTCATTCATTCATTCATTCATTCATGTTGGCATACATGATTTTCTCAATGAACTGTATCTCTCCAGTGCCGGCAGCACTCATGCAGCCCCAGAGCATGACACCCCCACCACCATGCTTGACTGTAGGCAAGACACAGTTGTCTTTGTACTCCTCACCTTGTTGCCGCCACACACGCTTGACACCATCTTAACCAAATAAGTTTATCTTGTCTCATAAGAGCACAGGACATGGTTCCAGTAATCCATGTCCTTAGTCTGCTTGTCTTCAGCAAACTGTTTGCAAGGCTTTCTTGTGCATCATCTTTAGAAGAGGCTTCCTTCTGGGACGACAGCCATGCAGACCAATTTGATACAGTGTGCGGCGTATGGTCTGAGCACTGACAGGTTGACCCCCCCTCCCCCCCACCCCTTCAACCTCTGCAGCAATGCTGGCAGCACTCATAAGTCCATATCCCAAACACAACCTCTAGATATGACGCTGAGCACGTGCACTCAACTTCTTTGATCGATCATGGCGAGGCCTGAGTGGAACCTGTCCTGTTAAACCGCTGTATGGTCTTGGCCACCGTGCTGAAGCTCAGTTTCAGGGTCATCTTTTTGTAGAGCAGCAATATTTTTTTTTCATATCCTCAGAGAGTTCTTTGCCATGAGGTGACATGTTAAACTTCCAATGACCAGTATGAGAGAGTGAGAGCGAAAACACCAAATGTAACACACCTGCTCCCCATTCACACCTGAGACCTTGTAACACTAACGAGTCACATGACACCGGGGAGAGAAAATGACTAATTGGGCCAAATTTGGACATTTTCACTTAGGGGTATACTCACTTTTGTGGCCAGCGGTTTAGACATTAATGGCTGTGTGTTGAGTTATTTTGTGGGAACAGCAAATTTACACTGTTATACAAGCTGTACACTCACTACTTTACATTGTAGCAAAGTGTCATTTCTTCAGTGTTGTCACATGAAAAGATATAATTAAATATTTACAAAAATGTGAGAGGTGTACTCACTTCTGTGAGATACTGTATATTTAAGGCTTTGTAAGATGATTCATAGCTAAACATACAAAGATATTAAAGAAAACATCTTCTAAAATATACTGCGGCCTTGCCGGTGTACCGGAGATTTTAGATTTAGGTTTCATTAATATACCAGTATCGCTATTCAAATACAGTCATAACTGTATATTTTGTTTGCATTTAGGTGTTTTAATTGAACTGTTGATGTAATAAGAGATTCAGCCGCTGGAGGCTGGATTTCAGCAGGTCTGCTGGAGATAAACCACACAGATGTGTGACTGACCGAGTCTGAGCTCCTAAAAAAACTTTCAATGGCTGTTTATCTCTTTACAGCAGACAACAGGTCGGCAAAAACAGATACACTGTTTTTAAGCATTTAAATAGGTGCTGATCTAAATACATGTGGGAAAGCATGCATAGTTATAGAAAAGGGGTTTAGAAAATGCATGTTTTCTTTGCGTTTTACTGCCTGCATGTGTAATGTTTTATTCAGTGTGATTTATGACAATTGTTCTAGTGTTTGTTTTATTAACACATGGCAGTATCTCATGAAGAGTACGTCCAGTAGAAAGCAGAATATCTAATGCTAAGAGCTAGAGCTCTCTCATAAATCAGAATGCACCTTACATTTCAAAGGCTGGAATCATGCAATTGGTTGCATTCTTCAGAGGAGCTGATATTTCAATATTCGCTGTGATTTTGCACATATGCGGTGTGTGTACATTTCTCTGAGCACATCTGTTCTTCATTAGACGGTCAGGCGTGTGCCTGAGGAGCCGCCGCTCTTCACAGCCTCTCTCCTCTGACATTCACATTTTCTTCTTTGACTTCTGTAGCAATGTAATGAGACTGTATGTGTGTGTGTGCAACCTTTTGAAGAACCATTGAAACAAAACGTGACAAGTCCAACAGGATCATTGTAAAGACAAAAACATAATTTTAAATTAAATTAGCATTAAATAATATATATTGTAATGCATGTAGATACAATATTATTCAATACATACATGCTTTGGTTAGCATTCAACAAATAAATCATGGAATTATTATTATTACTATTTTTTTATTTATTAGAACAACTGGGAGGTTACATGATGACAGAATTTTCTTTTTTGGGTGAACTATCCCTTTAGGTTACATTTACTTATTTTTCATTTCAGATTGCCTTTAAACTGAATAAAATGAGTACATAACCAGCTAGTGTTCAAAACCATCGCTTTATTTAGCCCGATTCTCACTGGTTAGCTTATAATACTGTTTTCTAATTTGAGTGGTACGGGTAGGTTTTCGGGGGAAATTCGATCGTGGCACTGCGTCATTACGTCACGTCTGTAAACATAAAGATTGAGATTTTTATTTTAAAGAGAACCAGTTTGTAGGAAGAATATTTTGCTTTTTGGGTTAAAATAATTGCTTAATATGAAATCAGAATTGTATGACAATTAAACATTGAAAAAGAAAATGAAATCTACACCTTAAATTGAACATCTACACACTACATACATGTAGGCAATGCTGATGTTGTTAACATTAACAGTTTGAGAACAAAATATAACAATAATAATAATTTGCACGGTTTGATGTGATATGAGCTAATCGGTCGTTTGTTGATTGATTTATTTTAATTTTTTTTTTTTCTCAATTGGTCAGAACAAATGTGGCAGACGTGTTACTTGTTCAGATGACAATATCTGGTGAAATTCTTATTTGGGTCATATATTCCCAGACGTAGGTGAGAATCTGCGATCCTAAGTACTGTGTCCACACCGGTGACTGACAGTCACACATACTCATTAGATTCAACCACGCTGGAGCCGCACAACCCATGTAATGAAAATGATTCTGCAAGTAACGGCAATTACTGGTTTTCAAACAGAGATGGCGACAAAGAGGCAAAACTTATGGACTGCAGCTTTAATTAATTTAATTATATTGATTTAAAATATAACAATTGATGTGATGAATAGCATGCAGAAAGTGTGATGGATTGCAAAATGTTTTGTAAAAGATAATATTTTGTAAGAAATATGTCCTGTTTACCGTTTTGTGTGCTTTTATTTTGAAATGTTTTAGATGTTCTTGTGTTGTCTGAATCATTCATAATCGGTTAATGTTGTAAAGTTTAATTTGTCTTAGTTTCTCAGTGTTTTTTCTGTTCTATGTGATCTAGATTCTAGTTTATAATGAACGGCTGCAGTCAGACACACCTGAGCAGAACTTGTGTCCAGTAACATAACAATAAGTCAGCCGTGTGTTGAATATCAATGACAGACCTCAGATTACCCAACAGCTGTGCTGATCCACAACTAAATAATCATACATGTGTTCATATATTTTTGAAGAAAACATAAGTGATGCTCATCTGTGCCAAAACGTATAATGCTATTGTGTTGTGGGTAGTTGCCTATTGGTGATAATATCATCTCTGCCAGATGTTTAGCAAGCAGCACTAAAACAAAAGCAGAAACGAGTGCGTCTGTATCAGTCAGACATTTGATTCAGGACTATAATTCAGCTGTAGCAGAGAAACACGGGCCAGATCAGACGCTGGCAGAGATGATTTATGTAAGATTCATTGACAGTGTGTTCACAGATAAACCATCACATTTACTCAGTTTCTCATTTGTTTTTCCAGCCTTGAAGAGTCCGGCTGCGTTCCACGAACAGAGGAAAAGTCTTGAGCGATCCAAGGTTAGAAGAACCAAACAACGATATAGCAAAGAATCCTTCACAACCAAAGTCACGAAATCATTCTGCCACAACAGAAATCATTTTTACTGAGAACTTATCATTTTATGACATCAATACTAGTTAAGTGTCTCATAATTACATGTCTTGCTCAAATCAAGTCAATACAGATGTGTCAAAGCATGCAGCTGATAAACAGGAATATAACAGAAACCACGATGAAACGTCATCAAACAAATTTAATTTCAGCTGTAAAGAGGTTCTACAGAAGACAGGGGAGTTTTTGTTCAGATGAATTCAGTTCAGTTCACCTGAATGAATATATGATACTTGGTAAAGGTTTTGGCACACAAACACACACACACACACACACACACCCTCACACGCACACACACACACACACACACACACACACACGCACACACACACCCACACACACACACACACACACAAACAAACGCACACACACACACACACACACACACACACACCACACAACACACACACAGAGGGTTAGTGTAAATGATGTTCATCAGCTATTAAACTAATTTGATTCAGGTCAAATCTACAGAATTATAGTGAAACTGTGTAAAAACCCAACTCATTATATTGAATGTTTTTTAATATTTGACATTGCAGACTGGAGATTATTTAAAACACAAAATCAGAAGTCGACCAGAGAAATCAGAGCTTGTCAACATGCATATTCTACAAGGTAAGAGCATTATAGAATATATAAAAAATCAGTGCACTGAAAAAAAAGATGTTGAACCAGTTTTCACTCAGAAATTGCTTGTAAATTTCACTAATAATTACAGAGAAATAGCAAGTAACACACTGATTTAAATAGTATTTTCTGTAAAGCATGCTCCAATAGTCTTTGTTTTATTTGAAACTTTGACGAATCATTTTTAAAGTGAATGGTTCAGATAACAACGCTTCAACGCTTCGGTCTGAGTGGCTTGTGACATGATAACTGCTTATTCCCCGCGCTGCATCATGTGTGTGTTTGACTGAAGAGCTGCTGTGCTGGATTAATAGTGTGTTTACTGCAGAACCCACTGCCGAAGGTCCCGCACACGACTCACAGACCAAACTAAAGCGAGCCAGACTGTCTGACAACCTGAACGAGAGAATCTCTCTCAGACCTGGCCCGCTGGAGCTGGTGGAGAAGAACATCATTCCTGTCGATTCCACTGTTAAAGAAGCAGCTATGAAAGGTATCGGAGCAAAGCACAGCTCATCACTAACCACTGCAAAAAATCAAGTTCTTCCTCCAATATGTGTGTCAAACATCTAACCATTCTTAAAGGGAGAGTTCACACAAAAAAATCTCTCATTGTTTACTCGATAGAATTTTGTGTGTATGTTCCTGTATGAATTTCTTTTTTTCTGTTGAACACAAAATATGATATTTTGAAGAATGTGGGTAATGAAACTGTTGATGTTCGCCATTGACCTCTTTAGTTTGGAGAAAAAAAACATTTGGAACCAAGCAGTTGTTTGACCGTTGACCGTAGCCGATGACTTTCATAGTATGGAGGGAAAAAAAAGAAAGAAATTATGTGGAACCAAATAGTCGATGGTAGCCATTCACTTCCATAGTATGGAAAAAATATGGAACCAAACAGTCGATGGTAGCCATTCACTTCCATAGCATGGAAAAAATATGGAACCAAACAGTCGATGGTAGCCATTCACTTCAATAGTATGGAAAAAATATGGAACCAAACAGTCGATGGTAGCCATTCACTTCCATAGTATGTAAAAAATATGGAACCAAACAGTCGATGGTAGCCATTCACTTCCATAGCATGGAAAAAATATGGAACCAAACAGTCGATGGTAGCCATTCACTTCCATAGCATGGAAAAAATATGGAACCAAACAGTCGATGGTAGCCATTCACTTCCATAGTATGGAAAAAATATGGAACCAAACGGTCGATGGTAGCCATTCACTTCCATAGCATGGAAAAAATATGGAATCAAACAGTTGACGGTAACCATTGACTTCCATAGCATGGAAAAAAATATGGAACCAAACCGTTAACGGTAGCTATTGACTTCCATTGAATGGGTAAAAAAAATTATGACAGTCAATGGCTACCGTCAACTGTTTGGTTATACCCATATTCTTCAATATATCTTCTTTTGTGTTCAGCAGAAGAAAGAAACTCATACATGTTTGGAACAACATGAGGGAGAGTAAATAATGACAAAATCATTTCACCATTTTTGGGTGAAATATGCCTTTAACTCAAGTTACATAGACAGTACTTGTAAAGCAGAATAAGATATGAAGTCTTAATTAAGTCCGAATTAAGTGGGGTTTTCTTAAAAAATCTGTCAGTGGGGTTGGCAAAATAAACGTCATTCTTAAATAATCTAAAATAAACTTATATCTATAAACTTAATTATTTTAGATATTTGAATGCAAAAACAATTTTGTGTGTGTAGTTGCATCACTAACTCCTGAATTCATATCATGACTTTATGTTGCATCTTCTTTGCATGAGTAAATCCCTCACTAGTGATGCTGAGCGAGATTCCTCACAATCCTCCCAAACTTTGGCTCAACAAACACAGCTTGATTTAGGAGGCCGTGGGCTCTCGCTCACAGGCATTAACTCGCGCTGTGTTTACTATGTCGTCCGACCGCAGTATATTGTGCGCTCAGATCCAGTGTTTTCGGACATGCTGAAAGTAAACATGTCCATGTTTCCCCTGAGGCTGCGGCTGAATGTGTTGTGTAAGCCGTGTGAGGCTGGGGACGGTGGTTTATATTACCTCTGCTGGAGGAGCAGCGTGTTTTATTGAGACAAACAGCAGCTGTATTTAGATCCACCCTGTTCGCTGGAGATCAAATGAATGTCCCTCTCATTCTCTGTTTTGACTCGACGTGATTTATGCGGCTCCGTCGAACCACCTACAAAGGTGTTTAAGCAGACGTGACCGTCTGAGACGCCCTTCCCAGAATGCTCAGCTCACCATTAGACTGCTAGTCGTGTCAAATTCAATGATATGATGTATGTTGAACAAACCCTTCTCTGTAGTGCGCTGTGTTGTCACAGTCTCTTCTTAAATGAGCATGAAGTGCATGAGATGCATGTCTTCTGGCTCTGTCCATTAGAGTTTTTAACATTTCTTAGCTCACCCACTTAAACTTGTAGTTGAGGCTCAAATCAAAACAAACAGCTCTTGTGTAGCTTTTGTATTTAAATATTAAAAGTCAAAAGTACAGATTCATGAATACTTATTTTACAATTTTATCCTTCATACACTGATCACTATACTGATAATTCAAGTGTGCAAACAAGTGAAAATAACAAAATATACCATAGTATATGTAGAAATGAGGAGAAAGTGTGTTTGCAAATACCCATTGAACATCAACCATGTTCAGGTGATAATACACAAATATGGACATATCTATGTTTAAGCATTTCATACAGTGGGCTTAAACAGTCCTTTTACAGCAGATTTAGTTTGCAAACAATGGACTAAATATGATATTCATATAAAGTAATAAACGCTAAAATTATTTTTCTTTTTCTAAAATTCTTAAAATGCTTTTCACACCATCAGTTGCGCATGTACTCAAGCTCATTTTGAGTCAGACCTGTGAATTCAGTGATTTGTTAACTGGAGACTCGCTCTGACCGGATCATATGAATCAGTGATTTGTTGACTGGAAAACAGCTGCAATTCACTCAATCCAGTTCACGAATGAATCATTCAGTGCGATGTGCAAACCAATTTAACAGGCTCTTTGAACAAATCCTTCACAAATCGTACATCGCTTTCGCTTCTCGTGAGTGATGATTTCTCCAGTTCAGAAATCACAAGAAACGAAATGTTTTGGAGTAAAAAGTACTAAAAAGTACAAGATTATGATTTGGAATGTAGTAAAGTAAAAGTTTCCCATAATAAAATAAGTAATTTTGCTTGCAAGAGAAGTGTAATGTTTTGCATCTTGTGTGCATGCTTTACAGAGTTTAGAGAGAAGAAGGTACAGCTTCAGAAATTGTAAGGAACAAAAAAAAAGAAAGAAAGAAAGAAAATCAAGAAATGGCAGGCACAGACATTTTCTTTACAAACACTGTCTCAGATGATCTAAGATAGAGTAAGTGGACAGTGAGGAGCTCACTGGACCTCAACATAACACCACAAGCCACAAGCATTCAACATCAACATGAGAAGGAAATAACTCACACAAGAGAGAGAGAGAGAGAGAGAGGGAGAGAGAGAGAGAGAGAGAGAGAGAGAGAGAGAGAGAGAGAGAGAGAGAGAGAGAGAGAGAGAGAGAGAGAGAGAGAGAGAGAGAGAGGAGAGAGGGAGAGAGAGAGAGAGAGAGAGAGAGAGAGAGAGAGAGAGAGAGAGAGAGAGAGAACCTGGTATTATTATATTATACTATAGATAATAATAATACCAGTGTTTTTTTACCTTTTCGGGACATTTTTTGGGGGGCCCATGAGGAAAGCAGTTTATAAGGTTAGGGTAAGGTTATAGAAAATACAGATTGTACAGTATGAAAACCATTACACCTATGGAATGAACCCATAAAACCTGTGTGTGTGTGTGTGTGTGTGTGTGTGTGTCTAACTGAGAGAGTTCTTGTGCAGATTTAAACCAGTCCCTGCACTGCTGCTGCCAGCTCACATGGTCAGATATCACACTCACACTCACACTCACACACTCTCACTCGCACACGCACACACACAGACACACACACACACAGACAGACAGACACACACACACACACACACACACACACACACACACACACTCATCAGACACAAACAGACTTTCGGTCAAATATTTACACAGACACAGAGTTCAGAGGCTGTAATTCTGTCAAACACTGCTGGCGTTGAGATGTTAATCAGTCTCGTTCATGTTCGCTGCTCTCTGTACTTTTGCTTGTCTTATATTTTCTTTGTTTCGCTGTTGGACTGATCTTCTCGCTGAGTTTATCTGACTGTGTTTGAGTCTGTATCTCGCCTCTCGTATCTCTGCAGTGAACCATGGGAAGTTCCCGCAGCAGGAGGACTCGTACGCGTTTGAGGAGGACAGCAGCGCTGAGAGTCTGTCTCCAGATCAGCCGCACAGTGAAGAGTCGCAGTGTTCTGCCGAAGCGCTTACAGAGAAGAGCAGCGGCTCGAGCTCACCGTCACTGCCCAACACCGAGCACGTGAGTCACCGTCACTGCCCAACACGGAGCACGCGAGTATATACAGAATATACAGAAACACATACGTTTATTTATTATTATTGCTTTTCTTTGCCCATAAATAAATAAATAAAAAAACACTTAAAACAATAATAATCTAAAATAATACTAACAATAAATATCGATACAATACTATTGTTTTTGAAATAAGTCTCTTCTGCTAACCAAAGATGCATTTATTTGATCAAAAATACAGTAAAATGTTTTAAATATTAGTACAATTTAAAATAGCTGCTTTCTATTTGAATATGTAGTAACATGTAATGTATTCCTGTGATATTTTCTGCATCATTACTCCAGTCTTCAGAGTCACATGATCTTCAGAAATCATAATAATATGCTGATTTTCTGCTCAAGAAACATTTCTGATTATTATCAATCTTAAAAACAGTTGTGCTGCTGAATATTTTTGGGGAAATCGTGATACATTTTATTTTTCAGAATGTTTCTTAATAAATAGAACGTTTAAAAGAACAGCATTTATTTGAAATATAAATCTGTTGAAACATTATAAATGCCTTTGCTGTCATCTTTGGTCAAATGAGCGCATCATTTTTGAGTATGCATTTATGATAGCCTAACCCCAAACTTTTGAATCCTAGTATATATTGTAAGTCTAATCAATGAAATGAAATGTAAATAATAAATGAGCTGGAGACTGAGCACCGAGTCATGACTGATATAAGTGATGCTAGTCGTGTGTTTTGCTGATCCGCTGAACTGCAGGGTTCTGCTCTGGCTCTGGAGGAGCCGTTGTTTTCTGACAGCTCTTTGACTCTGAGCCCAGATCAGCATGCCAGCGTGTTTCTTACACACTCAATACGGAGTGTATCGTACTCTCTGCTGTTCACAATGATTGCCCAGCAGGAGTAATAAACCATCGGCTGAAGCTGTCAGGAGACCTGGCATCAAATCCTCATGACCTTTCGCTCCGAAGCGTGTGCAATTTATGCATTTTTATTTAAGCTTTGTGGCTTACGAAAGTTGTAAATTATGTACATGTTTAATAATAATCCCCTTTTTAATGTAAAGTACTTGGGAATATAAACAATGTCTTGTAAACAGTGTCACCTGGATATCAACTTATGGAAATTCAAAGTTTGGAGTTTGCAGAAATGTTTAACAGAATAAATAATTCGTTTGATATAACTGATCAAACTTTGCTGTTAAACCTGTTTCACACGATCTACTACACCCCTCTGTCGTCTGATCGATAGTTTAGATTATGTGTTCATCTCAATCATCATAGGATTGCATTGCATTATATGTTTTAATCATTTAAATCTCATCATACTAAAACACATTATTGGAGACTGAGTGAAGACTGATATATATATTATTTTATGTAACTACCTGCTATACTGTCATAAAGATGACATCACAAGCATCAGAATTTCATCATATCAATATCAGCTTCTGTACCAATTGCATATGTTTTGCTCAGTTTGAATCTCTGAATAAAACTGAGCTGTTTTTATTCTTACTATATCAGACTATATGAGCCATAAAAGCCTGATGGATCGAATTTTATGCAAAACATAATCAAACTCAAATTGTCCAAGGGTTCAATAAACTGCACTTTTTTTATTATTATGTCATACGTCAGTCTTTACAGGCCATGACAATCAGTTATTATTAATGGTTTAATGACAGTATTTTAATTTGACTGTTATGCAGGGGTCTCAGAGAAAAGACGGCAGCCCTCCAAACCAGGGGGAGAACATGACAAACAGCCAGGAAACTCCACCCATTCCTGTTCCTGCAATAGTCAAGGTATGACTAAACATCTCGTCCATTTCAAATCACTAAACGCAGAAGGGATGATAAGGACTTATTCTAATAGAAACCTCTAAAGCACTCACATAAATCTAATATCAGCTCATTTCATGAAGATTTTCAATTTCTCTGCAGTCCAAAATGTCTGAGAAGAACCGCCACAAGAAACCCAAAGACATCAAGCCTAAAGTAAAGAAGCTGAAGTACCACCAGTACATCCCGCCGGACCAGAAGGCAGAGAAGTCTCCTCCGCCGCAGATGGACTCGGCGTATGCACGTCTCCTGCAGCAGCAGCAGCTCTTCCTGCAGCTGCAGATCCTCAGCCAGCAGAAACACCAGCAGAACTCACATCAGCATCAGCATCAGCATCAGCAGCAGATCCTGAGCCAGCAGAACTCACATCAGCACCAGCACCAGCAGCAGAGCTTCAGCTACCAGACCCTCAACCAGAGCACGCTCAACAAGTGAGTCCAGCACTGCAGAAAACATGAGCAACGTAGAGGATGAAACATGTCCTGATTATATACATACACTCAGTTCATAGACTTGAAGGGGAAACCTGAAAACGTTTTGCACCTTCATTGTTTTTAACATTTACAACTCACAACTCATCACCAAACACCAATGACTTGTACATATGGGTACAGTCATTTCAAAACTGTTGCAACAGAGGTGGAAATACAATTTTTAAGTACATGAATTATGATTCCATCTTTGTTGTCACAGTTTGGAAGTGCCTTTTTCTCTTCTAAAGAAGGGGGTGTCCCAGTACTTTTGTCATACAATGAATGTACAAGTCATTTAAAGTCACACCAGAGGTGTTCAGCTGGGATCAGACCAGTCAAGTTCTTCCACACTGACTGAATCATCATTTCTCTTTGATTCTTGTCTTATACACAGAGACACTGTCATGTTAGAATAGAAAAGAGTTCTGTCCAAACTGTTGCTATAAAATTAGAAGCACACAATTCCCTAGAATATCATTATATGCTTAAACATTAAGATTTGTACTCATGGAAATTACTAAAGTAGTCAAACCTGTTCATTAGAAGGGGTGACCCAGTACTTTTGGCAATATAGTGTTTATTCACATAAGAAAATGTATTTTTACATTAATACAATTTCCCCCCAAATTTTTTTGATCAAATAAATGCAGCCGTGATGAACGGAAGAGCTTAAAAAACATTCAAAATCATACAGTCCCCAAACGTTTGAACAGAAGTATATATTTATATATATATATATAAGTTCCATTTTAATGCAATTTTTATTATTTAGTAAATTTTCTGATCATGAGAAGCATAACTGTGTGTTTGTGTGTGTAACAGGGCGTCCGGTGAACAGCAGTCATCATGTGCGTCCAGCGTCCAGACCAGCAGCAGCTCTTCGTCTCCAGTGAAGAGCAGCTACTGCAACCCGTCCATCAGCCCCGTCAGACCCGGACCGCTGCCCGCCAACCTGGACGACCTGAAGGTCAGTGCTGCGCTTTGACACGTCAGGGTGTGATGAAGGGGTTAAAGATCTGGACTGGAAACCAGTCATTTAAGGCCAAGCACTGCAGATCTCACTAACGGACATCAGCGCACTAAAGCAGCTGATTAATACAGTACATTCACACGTCTCGTATTAGAAGATTTATGAAATGTTATGTTTAAATATGCAAATTAGGCATTGTCTCGTTAAATATGCAATAATTTGCATACATTCCCACAACATATATCTGATCATTGGATAAATTCATGTTCAAAATTCTTGTTTTGATTTTGTTGACATATTAAGAGTTCAAAACTCAAAACTGACCAGCGCATGAAAAACAGGTTTTTGGTTAAGAAACAAAATTAATTACACATAATACTAAAATACACATAGTTCATTAATTCATCTGTTTTTTACCCTTGTCGTTTTTTAAAGATATAACCATTTACAGTTGTTTTTTACATGTTTATGCAACAAAAAAAAGAAAATTGAGCAATCATGAGTCATAAATTCAAAGGAATTTCATTCAATCATATTCATTCCAATAGATTTATTCCTAGTAATTTTAAGATGATATGTTCAAATTATGTTCATACAATGATATAGTCAAATAAAATTCCTCAACAGTATAGAAACAATTCTGTGCTCATGTGTATTTAGAAATTTCAAATATATATATTTTTTTTATATATTTATAAAAGGTGACTGAAACCAGTAATAAGATGGGAATAACATTCAAAGATTCAGTATGATTTTAATTTAAAATGAATAATTATGACTCATTGGGTCTTATTTGGGTCCAAACTTACCCAGAATGTGAAAACATTATGCAAATTCTAAATGAATGAAACAGTTAACGCAGCAACTAAAGTTTTGAAGTTGAACTAGTTGGACTTGTTTGCCTGACTGTGTTGTGTGTTGACAGGTGTCTGAACTCAGGCAGCAGCTGCGGATCCGCGGTCTGCCCGTGTCCGGCACTAAGACGGCGCTCATAGAGCGTCTGCGGCCCTTCAAAGACTCCAGCTGCGCCTCTCCGGCCACTTCTGCAGACATCAGTGCAGCCACGTTCCCCGTGACGCCCACCGGCTCGCTCTCGTCCTACCAGTCACACGGCACCGGCTTCTACCCGTTCTGCAGCAGCGGCTCCACGCCGCCCATCTCTCCGGCCTCGTCCGATCTCTCCGTGAGCGGCTCGCTGCCCGACAGCTTCAGCGACGTCACCATGTCCTCGCCGCAGTTCGGTCTGCAGCCATCGCCGGCCCAGCTGAGCGCAGACGAGGCCCAGAGCGCACTGGGACCGGACGGCGAGAAGGACAAGATACTGGTGGAGAAGCAGAAGGTGATCGAGGAGCTGACGTGGAAGCTGCACCAGGAGCAGAGGCAGGTGGAGGAGCTGCGCATGCAGCTGCACAAGAGGAAGCGCACGCATGACTGTCCCGCTCCACCGCAGCACATGATGCATCTGCAGCCTCCTGTGCAGATGCAGCAGTTCTACGGCGTGTCCATCAAGCAGGAGCAGGTGGCGTCCAGCTGTCCTCTGGCTGCCAAGCAGATGAAAGGCGGCTGCATGGCTCACTGCGATCTGCACGCTGCGCCGCACTGCATGGAGCCGCCGTCATCTGCAAGCCCCGCCGGCCTGTCTGCGTTCCTGAGCCCTCAGTGTTCTCCTGAAGATTCAGCCATCACTAAACCTTCCAGCAGCCCCTCGTCCCCCGGCCAGCCCTACCTGCTGAGAGACTCGCACACGCTGCCTCAGAACGCAAGCAGAGCCACACACAATGTACAGGTGATCCATGTCTGCACACAGACAGACACACACACACACACACACACACACACACACACACACACACACAGACACACACAGACACACACACACACACACACACAGACACACACACACACAGACACACACACACACACACACACACACACACACACAGACACACACACACACACACACACACACAGACACACACACACACACAGGCACACACACACACACACACATGTATATATATATATATATATATATACATACACACACACACACACACACACACACACACACAGAGACAGAGACACACACACACACACACACACACACACACAAGTATAGCAGTTTATACAATACAGACGGTTACAAAGTAGCTTTACAGTTACAGACAAGAAAATAGTGATGCGATCAACTGCATTTATATACTTAGTTAATAATAATAATAAAATCATTGTGCACTTTTACAAATATTTAAGATTTAGGAGTATACATTTCTGGAACTTAATGACATTTAGAAATGAATATGATGTCATATTATTCATATATGTTTTTTATTGTTTTGTTATCCATATGCAACTTTATATAAAGAGCTGGACAATATTATAGTTATAATTTGCCACAAAAAGAAAAGAAACAAGTTTTTCACAACCATATTTAATATGAAGGGCACTTGGAAGCTGGTATTTGTAAAAGATTCTTTCTTTTCTTAATCATGGACACTGATGTTTGTCATTGATTCAGTGACTAACGGCTGAAATCTCTCAGTTACAGCAGAAGAGCGCAGGACAGACGGCAAGCTGCTCGTATCCGTCCGATCAGAGAAACCTGCAGCCGCTTTACCATCAGAATCCATCAGACAACAACATCAGCGCCAGAGGATCCAGCAAAGCCAAGAGCAGCAGCATGCAGCAGAAAGTACGTGAAGAATCACTCGCTCCTCTAATTCATCACTCACTAACACTCACACTGATTCTGACCGGCTCCTGTAACAGTAAGTCTCAAATAAAAGAGGATTCACTGTATCCATCAATGAACATTAACGGTCAATAGTTTGGAATAACGTTTTTGAAAGAAGTCTCTTCAAGGTTGCATACTGTATACAGTAAATACTGTAATGTGCAATATTTTGACAATATAAAATAGATGATTTCTACATGTAAACTGTCATTTATTCCTGTGATCAAAGCTGAATTTTCATACATTACTATTCAAAGGCTTGGGGTCATTTAAAAAAAATAAAAAAGACATGATTGCTTTTATTCATCAAGGACAAATTAAATTGGAAAGGAAAGGACGTATGGTGACCCATACTCGGAATTAGTGCTCTGCATTTAACCCATCCAAAGTGCACACACACAGCAGTGAACACACACACCGTGAACACACACCCAGGACAGGCATTTATGCTTCAGCACCCGGGGGGCAGTCGAGGGTTCGGTGCCTTGCTCAAGGGCACCTCAGTCGTGGTATTGAAGATGGAGAGAGCGCTGGACATTCACTCCCCCCACCTACAATTCATGCTGGACCTGAGACTCGAACCCACAATCTTTAGATTACGAGTCCGACTCTCTAACCATTAGGCCACGACTTCCTGTGACAGTGACAGTAAAGACATTTATATTGTTACAAAATGTTTCTATAACAAATTAATGCCGTTCTTTTGTCATTTCTATTCATCAAAGAATCCTGAAAAATCAAATGTATCACGGTTTCCTCAAAAATATGAAGCAGGTTAGGTTAAACAACTGTTTTCAACATTGATAATAATCAGAAATGTTTCTTGAGCAGTAAATCAGTATATTAGAATGATTTCTGAAGATCATGTGACACTAAAGACTGGAGTAATGATGCAGAAAATTCAGCTTTGATCATAGCAATAAATTACATTTTAACATATAGAAAACTGTTATTTTAAACTAATAATATTTCACTGTTTTTACTTTATTTTTGATCAAATTAATGCAACCTTAGTGAGCGGACTGGACTTCTATCAAAAATATTAAAAACTAATAATGCCTAATGTTTGGCTGGTTGTTGCTGAGATTGTTAAATCACATGTGCTGCTCAGTGATCATGTGATGTCAGCACATGCCCACACACATGGATGTTGTGTTTATTGTAACTGTGTCAGAGGTCACGGCGTCCTGCTGAGGAAGCGCCTGATAGATTCGGTGCCGCCGCACGCACACACACACACACACTGATCAGAGAGCTGGGCTCCTCAGAGGTGTAACGTTTGGCCCTGTCTCCTGTAGGAGGCTCAGTCTCTCTCTCCGCGGCACGTTGAGCCCAAGTCTCCCACATCCAGCACTGCCTTCTGTAGCTCAGATCCCCCTGCCTCCGGTAGTAAAGGGCCGCCATGTTATGAGGATGCAGTGAAACAGGTAAAGCAGCTCAGGATCCGCTCATGTGCTCTCTCGCTGCTCACGCTCTCAGAGCTTCTGCCTGCGTCTCTACAGCTTTACTGACTGCGTGGAGACATACAGCGCTGCATCAGTGTACTGCAGGGATTCCCAAACATGTCTGTCAGACAAATTATTATTCAAATATTATTCAAAATATTTCAAATAATACAAATTAGAAAGTATTTTATTTGGACTCTCTAGCTGGATTTTAAAATGATCTTAAACCTGTTTTTAGTTTAACATTACAGTATCTCGCAGAAGTAAGTACACCCTGCACATTTTTGTTAATATTTTATTATAACTTTTCATGTGACAACACTGAAGACATGACACTTTGCTACAATGTAACGTAGTGAGTGTACAGCTTGTATAACAGCAAACATTTGCTGTCCCCTCAAAATAACTCAACACACAGCCATTAATGTCTAAACCATTGGCCACAAAATTGAGTACACCCCTAAGTGAAAATGTCCAAATTGGGCCACCATTATTTTCCAGCACTGCCTTAACCCTCTTGGCCATGAAGTTCACCAGAGCTTCACAGGTTGGCACTGCAGTCTTCTTCCACTCCTCCATGACGACATCACGGAGCTGGTGGATGTTAGAGACCTTGCACTCCTCCACCTTCTGTTTGAGGATGCCCCACAGATTACCTTTACCCTCAGCTTCTTTAGCAAGGCAGTGGTCGTCTTGGAGGTGTTTGGCGTCGTTATCATGTTGGAATACTGCCCTGCGGCCCAGTCTCCGAAGGGAGGGGATCATGCTCTGCTTCAGTATTTCACAGTACATGTTGGCATTCATGGTTCCCTCAATGGACTGTAGCTCCCCAGTGCCAGCAGCACTCATGCAGCCCCAGAGCATGACACTCCCACCACCATGCTTGACTGTAGGCAAGACAAACTTGTCTTTGTACTCATCACCTGGTTGGTGCCACACACGCTTGACACCATCTGAACCAAATAAGTTTATCTTGGTCTCATCAGACCACAGGACAAGCTTCCAATAATCCATGTACTTAGTCTGCTTGTCTTCAGCAAACTGTTTGCGGGCTTTCTTGTGCATCATCTTTAGAAGAGGCTTCCTTCTGGGACGACCAATTTGATGCAGTGTGCGGCGTATGGTCTGAGCACTGACAGACTGACCCCCCCCCACCCCCCACCCCTTTAACCTCTGCAGCAATGCTGGCAGCACTCATACGTCTATTTCCCAAACACAACCTCTGGATATGACGCTGAGCACGTGCACTCAACTTATTTGGTCGACCATGGCGAGGCCTGTTCTGAGTCGAACCGGTCCTGTTAAACCGCTGTATGGTCTTGGCCACCGTGCTGCAGCTCAGTTTCAGGGTCTTGGCAATCTTCTTATAGTCTATACATATCTTTATGTATAGCAACAATTCCTTTTTTCAGATCCTCAGAGAGGATCATCCCATGAGGTGCCATGTTGAACTTCCAGTGACCAGTATGAGAGAGTGAGAGTGATAACACCAAATGTAACACACCTGCTCCCCATTCACACCTGAGACCTTGTAACACTAACGAGTCACATGACACCGGGGAGAGAAAATGACTAATTGGGCCCAATTTGGACATTTTCACTTAGGGATGTACTTACTTTTGTGGCCAGCAGTTTAGACATTAATGTCTGTGTGTTGAGTTATTTTGAGGGAACAGCATATTTACACTGTTATACAAGATGTACACTCACTACTTTACATTGTAGCAAAGTGTCATTTCTTCAGTGTTGTCACATGAAAAGATATAATAAAACATTTACAAAAATGTGAGAGGTGTACTCACTTCTGTGAGATACTGTATATATAAATGATGAATACAATACATTATTGTTATTTATTTATATTTTTAACTAATAAAAAATTAATAAAAAAAATTAAACCTGTAACTGGACTTTAAAGCTGCATTTTCCCTAGTTGTGACAATATTTCAGTCCACATTACATTCACACTTGTGCTTTAAGAACTCAACAAATGTAATAATGATAATATTTATTATTATTATTTTAACTGTAATTATAAAAATAAAGAATAAAGTATAATGTTATTGTAAATTACAGTTGTAATGTATAAAATTAGTATTTAATTATAATAATAATTAGATTTAACATTAGTAATAATAGTGATATTTATGAAACACCTCAAACTTCTGTTCACCAAAATGTTGTAAATGATGTGAATGTATGAATAAGGCTAGCACATGTTCCCTGATGCATGTTAAACTCACATACAGTGATGCATCGCTGCATTTACTGTGAGACGATGAAAACACCGGATCATGAGCTGACAGCATGAACACAGAGCTGCACTTCACTCTGAAACACAGAATATGCAGATATTGAATTAAATCACTGACTTTGATTTGATAATCACTCTGATTATCATGCAGCCCCATTGATTTGTTTTAATTTAACATATAATATGAACCGTTATTAGCATTTTATCAACTCACAATCTCCGTTTGGGAAACCCTGCTGTACTTTCTAGTGATTGTTGTCCTTGAAACCGCCTGCAAAACAAGCATTTGCCAACAAGTCTAAGCGTAATAGTTCCAGTGTGTTTGAATGCCGTCAGCTGCCAAATCTGTTCATACATTTCACACTCTTAACCCTCATAATGCACCCAACATCTGTTGACTGTTTCACATTCCATGTCTGTTTAGACCCAAATAATTGTTATTTTATACAACTAAACTAAAACCATAAGTATTCATGATCAGCTATTTCTCATGAATGTGTGAATGTGAAAAACAAACAAAACAAATCTTTGGAATGTTATTACCATATTACTATTGCATTTACCTATTTGTTTTTAGTAAAATATAATCATAATTATTTGAAATGTGAATAAACACACACACACACACACACACAAATAAAAAACATATGTATGAGAAACCAGTATTAACCCCGTTGGAATTAATACAATTAAATACAATTCCTTTAAATTATAACTCATGATTACTCAAAAACAGTCTAAATTTATGACCGCACCATATTTATTTATATCAAAACAACATACATATTACTCTTAAAAGTTTTCAAACTAAATACAGTAGTCATTTTTGACACTAGTTGTACTCCATACATGCCCGGGTCAAAATGAACCAAACATAAAAAATAAAAAAAATCTTAACCAACTAAATAGTGTGTATTTTGAGGATCTTAAAGCATTTGAATATTTTTGTTCCCTTACTAAAATCTATGCCTATGTTTTATGTATCTCTTCCGGGCCAAATCAGATCCAAATGCATTATGAGGGTTAAAGCAAAGGCACGGATTGTGTCACAGCATCAAATACTAACACAATTAAATGATCCTGTGATGTTCTTGCAGCAGATGTCACGCAGCCAGCAGATGGATGAGCTTCTAGACGTCCTCATCGAGAGCGGAGGTGAGTCTCTCCTTATCAGCTGTTACATTGTGTCATTATTTACGCACCCTCATGTTTTTCCAGACCTGTAGGAGTTTCTTTCTTCTGATGAACAAAAAAGAAGATATTTTGAAGAATGTTAGTATCCAAACAGTTGATGGTAGCTATTGATGTCTATAGTATTTTTTTGGATACTAAGGAAGTCAATGGGCTCCAGAAACTGTTTGGTAACCAACATACTTTAAAATATCTTCTACAGATTTGGAACAACTTTATGATGAATAAATAATGACAGAATTTTCTTTTTTGGGTGAAGTATCCCTTTAGCCCTAAATGAAACGTTCACAAGGCACCTTATTTCACACAGTAACACCCAGCTGCTATTGACTATTAAAGTCATTGTTTGTGGTGTCATTGTCTTGTTTTAAAGAAATGCCAGCTAACGCCAAAGAAGAGAGGTCTCCTGTAACCAAAGTTGTCCCTCACCTTACAGTTTCGCCCAAGTTCCACCGCCACTACAGTCACATGTCGCCCGCCATGCTGGCGTACGATCACGCGGCGGCTCACGGAGCCGCTCATCTGGAGGCGCTGCTGAGCCCCATGAGCCGGACGCAAGGTGACGCGGCGCTCCTGAAGATGCCCGCCGAGGACGGACGCTTGGAGGCGGCGGGTAACGGATTCAACAGCCGAGACATGATGGACACGCCCGTATCGCCAATGGCCGGAAAGATCTCAGCGGTCGCTGCCGAGGGTCACGGCCTCGGAATGACCTTCGCGGAGTCGCCGTGGGAGACAATGGAATGGCTGGATCTGACTCCGCCCAGCTCCGCCACCGTCTTCCACAACAGCCTGCCTCCGTCCGGGCCGAGCATCTTCAACACCGAGTTCCTGGACGTGACCGACATCAGCCTGAACTCGGCCATGGACCTGCACCTGGAGCACTGGTGAGGAGAAACATCACGTCCACACCCAGATCTCCAGATCCAGTGTTTGATACTGTTTTATCACGTTCCATCAAAACTTGAATTGTTTTGACTGTGGACTCTGGCAAAGAATGTTTTGATTACTGGAAACAGAAAGACGCTCCAAATGGAATTGGATTCAAACCGAGACGTCCGTACCATCCGTCTGTAAATATATGAAAGCAACTCAGTACTTCTTTATTTTGTCTGCACATTTGTGGTGTGGGAAAAACACATATTAATGCATCACACTAGTATATCACGTGTACTCTCTTGTGCTGTTGTAAATATGAATTCACACTTGCACCTTGAGCTTACAGTAGGATGTCACACTTCTTATGAGCATTTCATTCCTTCCTGTCAACGTCATGTCATTAATTTATTTTGAGAGCTAACCTTTGAGTTTTACATGTGATACGGAAGCCTGTTTCCATCATGGGATAAAAAAGTAACAGTAATTGTGTCTTTTTATCTCACAATGCTGACTTCTTCCTTACAATTTTCTGAAAAAAAGTCTGCATTGCAAGATATCATCTCAGAATTAGTTTTTGTGTCCATCACAAAATAAGTAGTAAAAATAAGTAATTGTGACATTTTATCTTAGTTTCAACTTTTTTCTTGTAATTGAGTCTATATCTTACAATTCATTTTTTTTATCTTGTAATTCCGACTATCTCGTAATTCTGACTTTCTATCTCACAAATCCAACTTTCTATCTCGTAATTCTGACTTTCTATCTCACAAATCCAACTTTCTATCTCGTAATTCTGACTTTCTATCTCACAAATCCAACTTTCTATCTCGTAATTCTGACTTTCTATCTCACAAATCCAACTTTCTATCTCGCAATTCTGACTTTCTATCTCACAAATCCAACTTTCTATCTCGTAATTCTGACTTTCTATCTCACAAATCCAACTTTCTATCTCGCAATTCTGACTTTCTATCTCACAAATCCAACTTTCTATCTCGTAATTCTGACTTTCTATCTCACAAATCCAACTTTCTATCTCGTAATTCTGACTTTCTATCTCGTAATTCTGACTTTCTATCTCATAAATCCAACTTTCTATCTCGTAATTCTGACTTTCTATCGTACAATATAAAGTTTGTCTCTTGCAATTCCGACTTTCTCACAATTCTTAGTTTAAATCTTGCAATGCTGACTTTCACAATTCTGACTTTCTAGCTCATAAGTCTTGCAGGGAAAAGTCCAAACTTGTGAGATAAAATGTTGCAATTATATTTTATGTCATTTCAGAAACAAGCTTCCATATTGTCAATGCTCACACCTCATGTGAAAGAGAAAATCAGTAAATCTCTGGAGAATTGAGCTGTATTTTAGCAGGATCAAGACAACATCTGCAGACAAAAGCAGACAAAGTACTTAAAAAATGTTTCATATTTTGCTCATTTATTTCCCCAAAGTCTGTTTTGCATTCTAGATTATTATTATTACTGCCACTTCTGTTATTTTGAACATTCATATTTAGTTGTTTTTATTATTTTGGGATCTTACTCTTCTGGTGTATTTATTTCAACCTTTCTTTTCATTGGCATATTTATATATATTTATGAGACATTCCTTTTCATTAAAAACAACAGTTAGAGTAAACGCACTCACAGTTAAGAGTGACTAAAACAATGAGGACACAAGTGTGAAAACGGATCGTGTTTACTATAGTGGTGACATTTTCTGACACACAAACAGTAGGTTTTTAATACTGTCTGATTTACCATCCCTGTTTCTCACCGAGTCCAATAAATCACGTTGTATGAATCTTGAATGACAATCAAATTAAGAGCAATACATCACTAACGGTGATGGCCATTTTTACCAGCACTTGTGAAGAATGAATTCTAATATATAGATTATAGAAGTTCAACTGTGAAACTGTGGCAAATTTGGGACCTGACTTTTTTCTTTTTTTTTTTTATAAATAAAATCTTTAGTTTTAGATACTGGTCACTGATTTAGTAATTACTAAATAAAACAGAGTAATTTTTTATAAATAATAATAATTAGCTCACCAAAAGCTTAAACTGTGAATAGATTTTGTTTTTCATGTCATGAAATATGTTTGTTTTTGTTATTTACTGTTTTTTAATCATATTTTGTGCCACTGAATGCTTTTGTACAGATCTTTAGAATCTCTTTATCGTGCCTTTACTAGAACCGCGAGGCCTTACAATACAAACGAACTCTAAACATCATTCAGACAATCCAAACTTTTATAGTCTTGTAAAACATTAAATAAACCATGGGTTTTAGTTCAGTGAATAAGCTCTGTTTTATACTCAAGACTCAGTATTAAACAGTAGAGCATTAGAGACTCTATTTTTACACATGAAGTCGTTTCATAAAGTAATTTAATACGACCAGCTAAGAAATTAGGTCTATAATCAAGATGAATTGTGTGTAAAGTTTCATGTTGTGTAACGAACGTCACATAATCCTGTAGATTTTATTTTTCTATGTTTGATATCAGTCAATGAATGAAGTAAGTTTGCCGTCTGGTATTGTTTCTCTTTATATAGTGTGTTTCTTCTCGATTGTAAGCTGTGGCTCCTTTGATCCTGATGGCAGAACGCGTCTGTGCTGCACAAATGTTCACGATTACTCTTCACCTCTGTGGAAAACAGAGGTTTTGTCTTATTTCTTGCTCTTTTGATTCTCCTGGGGGAAATATATACATATGACAGAAAGCTTTTGTATTGCTTGGCCACTGAACAACGTTACCATATAAACGGTCCCAGTATTTGTCTCCACCGCTGTATTACTCTACCAGAGTTCAATAAACAAACATAAAACGAACAAACCGACTCCATCAGTCTTGATAACGAACTCCTTTTGAGCTTTTTAATGATGATTATTTATTGTTTCAGACTGCGTGCACTGTAAATGATTTTCAAAGCTTGCCAAAGTAAGCTTTACAAGAAAATGCAATATCAATCTTTTGGCTTTTCACATTTAATTCAACGTTTTTTTGTAATTATGCGAAAACGGTTTCTAACAGCCATTTGTTTTTCAGTGTAGCACGCAGCTCCAGTGGTGTTGAATAAATGCAAGACAGTGAATGGCTTAGTATTGGTTTTATTCTAGCATTGAGCCCATCGTGTGTTCAGATCTAACAGAGCAGAATGACAACACACCGCTAACACGCTCATCATATTCATAACGCCAGCTGCTGTCCTTGTTAACGGTGACGTGTATAAGAAGCTGTCAGAGGTTAATATATACCCAAACCTGAACATATCCCTGCACATTTCCTTTTACAATTTTTACAGATTACTCTTCTCACCGTACACGTAAAATATTTTCACAGTGATATTATTCTGTACATAGTTTCCTCTCTTGATACAATATAATAATACACACCCCCTTTTAAATTATTTCACCCCACATTCGTGACGTGCCACTATTATTTCTTAAATTGCATTTGAAGATCTCGGAACGCTATCCGGCACCATGGTATTATACAATCAGACCGATGTTTGATGAACATCTTTTAAAATGAGTGACCTATGAATGAATTATCAGCCGTATCCCACACAAACCAACCAAACTCGTGCCAGAAAAACATGCTGAAAGTGAGCTTGTGGGAAATCTTCAGATTTGATGACGTGGAGTCTGTATAAATAGTGAAAACCATTTGGATCAGAGTGACGTTATATTGCATACTGAGCGAGTAAAGCTACTTTAACACACGTCATTGATGCAGAACAAAACCTTTGCATACCGTTTCATTAAATAAAGAGTGACGTGACGTGTCTGTACACGCATGAAGACATTTTTTTCCTCTTATCATTCATTTTGGTAAGCACATCCACTTATCTGATGGTTTTGTCTTAAATGAGCAAATTCAAGTTTTGCTTATTTATATTTCGAAAAGATTCCCAACACACACATATACACACACATACGAATGTAGCATGACGCAATGAACTCAGAAGGTTGTTTTAAATCTGAAGTTTGGTTACACAGCATGATGTAAATGGCTTTTAAATGAGAGCCGATTCTTATGGCACAAGATGTTTTTGGAGAAGTATTTCTCTTTGAATGCAATCATGTGTTCACACTGAAGTGAAGGTACAATTAGCAGAAATACTCAGACCCTTAACCAGGACTTGCATTTCACAAACGAGAACAAATCCTGCAACCAATGTTTGTTCTCCGACTGCGTACAGAAGCGAAGCCACATTACGGCACGAAAAGTGGCACAAGCGTTTTAATGTGGCACTTTGAAATAGAGTTTCACTCAAACTAAAGCGTCAAACGTTGCGAGTAGGATGTGCTGCGGTAAATGCAGTTGGTGAAGGGCCATGTGTTTCGTGTGAGGCGCTGCATGTACACCAAATGGAGACAGGACCGTCTTGTGTTCCCAACAGGCCGCTCACCATCAGTCGGCATACATAGGCGAGCTGGAAGACGCCGGTATTTCATCCAGAAACCTGCACACGTAACTGGCCACGTCCACGATCCGGTCCTCGTACATCAGGATGAACGGATGCTTCTGCAGGAACAGCACCATTACAGCGACACAGACACACGTTCAGGGCATGAACCAAGATTTCAGTTACTTATTAGTGCTCCAATATTGTATTTCTAAAAATGAAGGTTAATTAAAAACATAATTTTACAAGACAGACGTCCATTTTTCAATTCAAATCTTTTCAAGTGCAATAAATAAGTTCAAAAGCTGTAGTACAATGAAACACACAATAATAATGTGCACAATAATGTATTGGTACTATTACTATTTTTAATAACAAAAACAACTATGTATTGTTTAATACATTTGATTTAAATATCTAAAATCGACCAATAAACAATATCGTACTCATCTAATATAGCATTCCTAAAGATTATGAATAATAAAATCATAAAAATGTAACTATACAAGTCAGACATGCATTTCGAATCAAACTCTTTTCCAGTAAAATGAATGAGTTCAAACAAACAAACACAGGTTTAACGTACCAGCAGTTCTCTGTACTTTGGCCTTTTTGACTCGTCCTTCGTAAGGCTGGAACACACATGATCAAACAAAGACGCGTCACATGACTGCTCAGCAAAGAAACACACTCATCAAAGCACAGGCAAACAGCTCAGACACATGTGAACGCACCATAGATTGACAAACTGGATGAATTTGGGTGAAAACTGTCTCTCCTCGGAGTTGCTGAGCTGCGGCGGGTCTCCCTTCACCACCTGCGTCAGCTGATCAAACACGCTGTTCCATTTGGGGTACGGGAAGCGCCCCGTCGCCAGCTCGTACTGCAACAAACACACTCACAGCGTTACAGCAGAGCTGGTGCTTTAGTACTAGAGTCGTTGAATTAACAGGTTAACTAGGTGCAATACAAAAAGTGTTCAAATGATTAAGGCTTTTAATGCATCATACGTTGATGCAGTAGCTGATGAACATGACGCAGGACAACTGACTGTGTTAAGGAGTCTATTAAAATGTAGTTATGAGCCTAAAATGCAAAATATGAGTGAAGAAAATAAATGACACTCCTAAATTTAGATCATATGATATAGTTTAGCAATATCACATCAAAAGAGTGCTGTTTCTCCCCAATATCTGCGCCACTGCTAATGTGATATTGATTTATA
Source organism: Schizopygopsis malacanthus (assembly GCA_027474115.1). NCBI lineage: Eukaryota > Metazoa > Chordata > Actinopteri > Cypriniformes > Cyprinidae > Schizopygopsis > Schizopygopsis malacanthus. The sequence goes on from CM049883.1 coordinate 25,880,550, forward strand.
CAAAAGTTCAATAAACAAGATGTTAAAGGGGACCTATTATACAAAAATCACTTTTGAACACAGTTCAGGGTTCTTACACCTTTTCCAAATTCAAGCACTTTAAACCGTGGTAAATTACATGTTTACACAAACACACACTTTTTCCACTTTAAATCAGATGTTATTGTGTTATTAAAAACCACCGGTCTGAATAACATATAGCATTGCATAATATAAAAATAGCCAACATACAGTAAAATATAAATTATAAAATAAAAATAAAGGAGGAAAGAATTTACAGGCTATCTGCAGGATTTTTTGTATAAAATGTGAGGCTTTTTAACCGGCACAAATAAAATAAATACTGTATGAGTGGGGTAGGGCTATGTCTATTGTAACATATTAAACCATTAAATGACTTAAAAATATTATTTGCAGTTCAAATACAGGTTTTCCTAAATAGAAAGAGTTGTATAAAGTGGCAAACCTCACATTTCAGCCTTTAAATGTTTTTTTATTTAAATAAAGTAGGGATGATTCAAAAATATAAAGAATTATATTTATATTGTTTCTCAGCAGCTCTGGTGAATAAAAAGCTAATGTGCCTTCAAAAATAGACCGTAATTAACCGTATTAAAATAATTATTTACACCTCTGATTCATCCCTTTTTCCCCTTTAAAATAGATATATATTAAAGGCTAAAATATGAGGTTCTGTCTGCCACTAGGTAGTGCTTTCTGAACTGCATGACTACAGGTAACGACTGTACACAAACATTATACTGTACGTCAGTGAGATGAAACCATAATGCCATTGAAGCTTCTCTGAGGACAGTCGGTTCACTTCACAGATGCATTCATATAAAAACACTCATGCTGCGCTTTGACTTTGAAATGTTTATTTGATTATTTCTCTTTAATCGTGATATTTAGTTGAACTGAGCATGGGCATCGTCGCTTACCTTTTACACGGCTTGAAAGCGCAGACTCTCTCATAAAAAAGCAGGTTTGACAGAAGACTTTACATTATTTTAACCATCATTTGTATTTGTCGTTTTCAAGGCAACGCTGACTGAAGCAGCACCCTCTCTACGTTTTTAATTAGGGCTGCTCGATTATGACAAAAATCATAATCACGATTATTTTGGTCAATATTGTGATCACGATTATTCGGCCATATGACTAAAACTGTATATGAAAGATTTATTTAAAGATAGTGATATATATCAAATATATATTTTCTGTAAATAAGGTTGCTATGACATCTACATTTTAGAGACCAGTGAAATGTCACGATTCTCAATACCACAGCAGAATACCAGAGTTACTAATATTAGTAAAATAAAAAAAGTCCTCAAAATTATTGAAACTAATTAAACTGCCAGTATTAAAAAAGCAAAGAAATACAATGCCAGTAATAAAAAATCTAAATAATACAATAGAATAAAAAAATATACTAATTAAACAAACTGTGCTTTAAGTTTTATTTAATGCAAGTCTAAAGTATTCAGTTAACAGCCTACTAGAGGAATTGAATAATGTAAAGTAAAATAAAACAGCACAGTCTTCACTGTAAGAATGAAACTTCCTTTGTTTCTTATTAAAGCTACAAAAGTAATTCAGTCAAGAGCAGAGAGTGATTTTGAATTTGTCTTCTGTTGTTTGATTATTAATATAAAGAACACCGTTGCAGCAGGAATATAGCGCGCTGTCACTTTAAGAGCCGCACGGATCCAATTTACTGTTACACAAGTATTTTCATCCTCAACTCTTTACGTTCATTTATTACATAACCGACGAGGGTTTATATGAATAATCACTAAGCGCCGCATTTGACACATTTTTGTGTGTATTTAACCGTTTAGATGCTAAAAAATGACTTTACATGTCCGTATTGTGTTCTGTTCCGTCACATACAGCGTAATCTTCCAGAGATGTTCTCTGTCATGCTCTTAAAAACAAAAAACTTAAATAAATCAAGCACGTCCCATTTTACTAAAGTCTGGCAACATGATTTTACTGATTTGCACATGAAATTGGCCTTTTATAGAGGAACAGAAGAGCACCGCTGGAAAGAGGGCGGAATGGGATGCAATAATCGTTTTATCTCGATTACTGTATTTTCATAATCATTGGAGGCCGAAATCGAAACTGAATTTGGATTAATTGCACAGCCCTATTTTTAATCTCCCGCTCCGATCGCTTCAGTTTGTTGAGCTCATAATCACGAGTGGGACTTATAAAGTTTGTGATAGCATGAGACCAGCTATGTTGTAATTTTTATCCTATGCTCCCTGTCTGTGTAATTCATAAACGCGAATTTATTATGCACAGTACAATCAGATGACTGACTTTGAAACAGTACGTTTTCTGTAAAGATAAAGATAACAAGATAATGTTATAAGTTAAACAGATGTTATATTAAACTTAGTCTTGTCAACATTTTGGAAATGGTTTTTGTGTTCATTGAGATATTGTTTAAAATTTTACTTTTCAAAGGGGATGTACTCATTTACGCTGAGCACTGTATATATATATATATATTAGCACATTAAAATATATATTTTATAAATAAAAAAATCAATGAAAGATCTCCATCATCTGTTTTCAGATGGAGCGGCAGTTAATACACAGAGCCGTAGTTCACTGACAAGCTAGGATATATCGTGTTTGTAATCACAGACGAATCACCTTCGGTTATGAACGCTATATTGCGTAGCTTGTCAGTGAACTACGGCTCTGTGTATTAACTGCTGCTTCGTCTGAAAACAGCTGATGGAGATTTACTGCCAATCACCGGCTTTACTGTCAAGATGCGAATGTTAATCGAATTCGATTAATTGCACAGCCTTACGATTAAACATAATTATATTATACAAAGATTTGTGAAACAGATTTCCATGACTTTTCCGGGTTTATTTTTCCAGGCCTGGAAATTGCCGTTTTATAATTCCATGATTTTTGCAGTTTTTTATGACCGTACGAACCCTATGCATCACATTTGACACAATTATGACTTGAAATGATTATTGTGGTGTAATTTCTCAGCCCATAGTGATGTGCACATAATTAAAAATGAATTCGATTCATTATTAATGTTGATCGTATGACATTCCTAAGTATTACATTATATATGTATGTGAGGGAGTAGAAGAGAAAAAGACTAGAGACGAACCAGCGTGATTCCCAAACTCCACACATCCGAGCGGACGTCATAGCCCTGTCTGGAGGCGCTGGGGTCGATCCGTTCAGGCTACAAGAACACAGTAACATCATCATATGCTTTAAACGCACACCGTGTTTATTAGAGGAGCAGAATATGATGCTCACAGCCATGTACGGTCTACAGCCAGCATCTCTGGTCTTGGCGATGGAGTCGACCAGCTGCCCGCTGATGCCAAAATCACACAGCTTAATGTTGCCGTTTCTATCCAGGAGAATGTTGGAGGGCTTGATGTCTGAAAAACACGGTCAATTCAGATAATGACACCGAGGCTCAGACATCTCACGGCAAAAACTGTATTTAATTGATTTAATGGGGTGATTGCTTCACCCAGCTGTAGACGTGTCGATGCTTGGCCACTCACCTCTGTGGATTATTTTCAAGTTTTCTTTCAAGTGATTCAGTGCTTTCACAGTCTACAAACAACAAAAGTCAGCTGAATGGGACAACAACAACAACAATAAATGCATCAAGAGTTCAAATCAATTACATTAATAATTATTATAGCATATACACTAGAATATAATACATTGAATTATAACAAAATAGTACTCTAGTAATTGATTATATCATTACTAACATTAATAATTATTATAGCATATACACTAGAATATAATACATTGAATTATAACAAAATAGTACTCTAATAATTGATTATAATCATTACTAACATTAATAATTATTATAATTGTTGTTAAAATGATTAAAAGTACATTATATACTGTTATAATAAAAGTATTATTGTTACTATCATGTGTTCTGTTTCATTAATTATAACAGAGAATAAAATTATAACATATAATAATAGTATGTATTATATATATTATATGTACTATTTCATAAATTGTTTTATAACAAAATATAATTCTAATATGACAGCAACATTATAATGATTAATATTAATATTATTAACATATACTATGTTCCATAAAGGTTATATACATGTTGTAATAATAACAATAATAATAAACATTACTATTGTTGTTGTTGTAATTATTAATACAAATGATATATTTTTTATTTTGTTATAAATACTCATCACAGGGGTTAAAGCAAAAAAAAAAAATAATAATAATAATAATTCCCGAGCCTGAACTTTTTCCCGGGCGGGGGTTTGGTTTCGGGGGTGGACACATACGCAGTTATTTGGCAAACAATACAAAAAGAACATTATGTGAATGATTTTCCTTGAAACTAACTAAGGCTCAGACTACTGAAATGGTTTTGTTCAAAATGAATAATGGTAAATTAAATACTAGGAAATATACAAAGACAGTTTACTACAGAAAACTAGTTCAGTTCAATTAATAACAACACAAACAATAACATGCTCCAAGAGCTGGAAGCTTAAACAGGGTTCATATAGAAACTGATGGACTTGCACGACCTTTTCAAGCTCGACTTTTTGGTTTTCAAGAGATCTCACTTATCAAACAACATCATTATAATCTTTCAAATTCGAATTGATAAACTAATACGACAAAATGGTACAAATAAAGTGCAGCACATGCAAAGAATGCAATGACTGCGACAACTTTAACATTTGAAAGGAATCTCGGGCAAAGCTATGACTTTCCTTATTCCTTATGATTGACCTGAAGAAGTAAAACTATATCGTACACTTGGAAAATTATGAGCTACATCCCTGCTTATCGACACTAGGGGTGTGACAATGTACTTAGCTCACGAGATGAGACAAAATACAGACACCTGGTTCACGATATTTTAATACTATTTTAAAGACATTTTCAATGTTTTTAATCACAAAAAGTAAAACAATGCAGTTGTATTTTGAATTTTTTTAACTAATCTAGGGCTGTGACTAACGATTACTTTGGTAATCATGTAATCTACTGATTATTTTGACAATTTAATAATCCGATATTTTTAGTAATACAAATAGACCTAAGTGAAAACGAGGCTTTAATGACTATATTTACACACAAACTAACAAATAGGCAATAATAATTGGCTTAAATAAAGTATCAAAACCAAGTAATTACATGGTTTTATTGAACCACACACCAATATGCCTATAATATGATCATAACCAACATAAACCATTATTATAATAAATAGCCCACCAGCAGAGGGCGCCAAGGGCCTGGTGTGGTTTCACTTTACAGCGCGATTCAACGACGTTTAAATCCAATTCATTTCACACGCGACCTCAGAGCGAGGGTTTAAACTTTTATTTTGATGTACAACAAATCGCATATAGAAATATGTTGATGTATTATCCTGTGTTGGCATAGGTTTATTAAAGATTTACGTTTCAAATCTAGTGAGATAATTCACACGGTTTTTCCCAGATTAACTTTAAGCACAGCATATACAGAGGAAGAGTTTAGCGCCTTTCACACATACAGTCTTTATTAATTACCAGTAAGAGATCATATGTGAACAGGACCTTTTTCAAATTCGTTCTGATGATCATATCGCTTTCATGGAGATGACGTGATTATAGCGGTTTAAAAAGCTCTGCTGCTTTTTAAATATCTTTCCTATGGAAATATGCGCTGGACTAGAGGGACATCTTTGACCATTACGCGTCACACTCGAGGCTTCTTCTCTATTCATCAGGGCTGCGTCTCGTGTTTATAGGAGCAAAAACATCTGATTGGCTAGTAATGTTAATTTGGTTGAGAGTGAAAGCGGTGTTCCTCTAATACCATTGGTAGGCGAACTCGTGAACTCGAACGTGATATCAACATTTTAGTTTTTCTAAATGTAGGACTATCTTTTTTTTTTCATAGCCGATCGCTGCACGCCGGAGAACTTTAACCCCTGTCATAATTATAATAATAATGTATTCATGTCTATAAATTGTATTATAGCAAACACCATGCATAATATTATTATTACTAATAATAATAAAACAAATTTGATTAAACAATTTTTGTTATAATAATAATAATAATATGCATGTGACATTTGACATGTTTTATTAGCAGAAAATTATTATTATTATTACTACAACAACACATAAACGTAATAATATATGAGATCAGTGACTTACTGCTAACGTAATTTTGCCTAATATTTCCTCTGGAATCACATCATCTAATGCACAATATACATATTTGTAGAATTTGTCGAGGGAGGTAGACATTAGCTCCATACATATCCAGCAGTCGCCCTGAAGACACACACAAAACAGTAGTGTTAGCAAACACAAAAACAGTCATTCGAACACCGAGAAGAGCGTGTGTTTGCGTCACCTCTCTGAACAGGGCTCCGTAGAACTGGACGATGTATGGGCAGTCGCTGCTCCTCATCACCACATCTAAATCCATCAGAAGCTGTTTCTGCTCCTTCTCATCCACCGTGGAGCGAATCCGCTGCAGTGCAGGCAAGAAGTCTGAGGTCAGATTCATCACACACAGCGGATGACCGAACAGAACCGACGTCATGTTTGATCCACGCAAGCATTTCTCCAATTATCAAATTATTGATGAAAACCAGATTTTATTTGTTTCTTTTCCAACCTATATCTAAACCAGGTTTGATGAGTCTCATTCCGGTGGAGTGAGGTGTGTCTGACTCTAGGTGGCGCATTCACACGTTTGATCATAATATCAGGACGAGCACAAGGTCTACAATCAAGATCATTTTCCTCTTAGTTCTATTAAATCTGTTGGTCGTGGGATTTTCTATACAGTGTATTAGTGCAGTCCACCTTTTCCTATATATTTTCCCCATAGAGTTTAAAAAAACGTCTTAAAGCATCATAAGCTATGAACCAATGAGGAGGATCACAACATTACAGACTTTGATTTGAATCAGCAAAAATAATAAAAAAATCTGGGAACTACAATCCCATGAAGCAATGCAAATGAAAAAAAAAAAAAATTGTGAAATATAAAACTATTTAATGTTTTTATTTTATATATAAACTATATAACAACTATTCTAAAGGTGTCTGAATTATTCTATTACATTTTCCAATGTTCCCAGACTCCTGTCATTTCTTCTGGATAATTCTGATATTATGAGAATTGATTATAAAGCACGTATAATGTGAATCACCTTGACAGCCATGATCTGTCCACTGGGTTTGTGCACCATATTGTTGACGGATCCGTACGCTCCTCTCCCGATCTCCCCCAGGTCCTTGAGGTCCTCGGCCGTGAAGTCACAATGTTGCTCTGGAGAAATCTTCAGCTTCCCTGAGGACTCGATGCTATGTGTCCGCATCCTCTCTCTGAAACACATGAGTCAATGCTTTTACACACAGAAACTACAGCGCAAACTCATGAAACTGCATCACCAAGCGGAACTGCAAAAATTGTGACTGTTGCCAAACAGGTTTCCTGAAACTTGCCCATCTGTATTTGGTTGATAAAACAGATTTTCCCGCCCCCAAACTCATGCCGTTGGCTGATTGGAGTGTCAAGGTGCGTTCACACCAGATGCGAATGAAGTGTTACGCGCGAATGATTTACATGTTAAGTTTATGCAAAGATGCGATAGACAATCCTGCGGCGCTATTCGCATGAATTAGGCGGCGCGAATTGAGCGTTTGGGCCGTTTGACGTGCGAATAGCATGAATCACGCGAGTTGAAAAATCTGAACGTTGGCGGATATTCGCGCCGCGTTAACCAATCAGGAGCTTGCTCTAGCAGTGACGTGATTACGAGCGGAGGCAGAAAATCTGAAACAACAATGGAGGACAAATTAATCGTGGTTGTATGTGGGTACCCGGAGCTGTACGATACTACTTCGTACAAAAACAGGAATACATTTAGCAACGAGACTGGAGCTGCCTGCAGAAGCCCCTCCCATGACGCATATTCGCGTCTGTTGTGTAGTGAATTTCACGCGCGAATGAAGCGAATTTCACACGCGAATGAAGCGAGTAAACTCTAAGTGTTCAAGCGTCCAACTACACACGAATAGTGCGATTTAGTCGCTTAATTCGCGTCTGGTGTGAACGCACCTTCAGGATGCAAACAGCCGTGTAAAGGCCCGTACACACCGGGACGAATTTCGCGCGCGTTATTCGCCGACGTTTAACGCCTCGTGACTAAACAAAGGGCGCCAATGTGAGTGTGCACACCGACACGAAAAACGCAACGCGTAAAAACGTCTTTTTTTTTTAAACGCCTCCGGTTCGTTTTTTTGGTTTGACGCGCCGCGTCAAAAACTATCCGACCAATGAGATTGGCGCTTTTGCTCACGTGTCTGGAGCAGCTGAAGTTACAGTAAAACACAACCTGGGGGCGCTCAAACACAAAACAGTCTTGCTGAGCACTAGGGTTGTGACGGTGAGGAAATTCTCCCATTACACACGATGGGGAGTTACATTACCCTGTAAGCGCCGTGCGTGTTTTACTTTGACTTTAATATCAGCGGCAATTCTGCGTCAAGCACTGTTTGAATAAAATAAAAATCAGCAAATAAATTCTCAAATAAATGAGAAACGAATGTTTTTTTTTTTTTTTTTTAACATCACTTAGATCAGGGATGCCCAATAGATCGATCACGAAGACAATGCTGGAAGATCACGCTTTAGATCAGTGTGTCTTAACCAGGGGGCGAGAGATAAAACTACAATATAATATATTCACTAATATTATGACTAGTATGTTAAGTCATGTAAAAAAAAAATATAGCCTATAAATAAATAACAGTACCACCTCTCTACATATTCTGTGTTTCGGAGCAGCACATATTTCTCATCGTGTGTAATACAGACTGAACGGCTGCTCAAAAACGCTGTATATATATATCATATGATACGCAAACTACATCTCTTGGATGGACAAAAGAAGCCAGTGTCACACTAGTACACACAAGTTTTGATGGACGACTATTGTAATCAAGGAAAAGATGATTACAGTGACAGGATCATGCATTAGGAGCGCGTTATGTCCGTTATGATGTGCAAACGAACCGTGCGCGCTCTCGATCACTCATATTTCAGCTTGAATAGATAGTTAGGCTAACAAATAAAAGTGTAGTCTGCATAAAAAATGTATTTATTTTATTCGTCTTGTATTTATTGACAGAAAAATGTCAAAACCATTTTGCTGCCAACACGGAATAAAATGTCACAGAGAGAAAAAAAAGTTATAAAAATTGTAATCCTTATTTTTATTCGTTTTGTCAGGATAAAATTCGTTTATGCTAACATTCAGCCTACAACACAATAGGAAAAAAATGTAGGTTTAGCCTAATATATATTTTATATGTCTTGTCAAAACACTAAATGCATTTAACATCTTGCTGTTAACACAGTGAAAAGTGCAGCAGAGAAAAATAAATAAATTCGACACAGTCTGACAAAATGATAGGATAAGCATAATACAAAAAAAGAAAAAAGGACAGATAGTTGAACGTCCTTCAATGACATCGCATTCACACCATCTTTATTCTGATCTGTCACTCATCACAACCTGCCAGTTCTGTTTGAGAGCTGTATATTGTATCTGCATCTTTGCACATGCTGTGCTCAGACCCTGCAAATAAAACGAAGCACTGGTTCGTGCTGCAGCGCGCGCATAACGGTCCGAGTGCAGGCTGTACCGGAGCTTGATAAGAATAAAGCGCAGATATACTGTTCTGAAAGGACGTCAGGAACGGGATAATGTTAGACTGCCCGCTCCCGTTCAAATTGCACCAGAGTTACCGACCGTTACCGCGTTATATTCAGGAAATTAATCCCGCGGCGAAATCTGGTTATCAATTATAACCCCAAACACAATGTTTGGTTTAAAATACAGGTAAAAATCAATTACTGTGATGCATGGCTCTCGTTCGTTCGGTGCACTGCATTGAGCAGCAGCGTTCAGTTTTAATTGCAGTGTCCTCTAACTGAACTAAATAATTTTTATTACTATAAAAATAATCTAAACGACTGTGAGATCTACACTGCCGGGAAGAAATAAGAAGACAAAGAAGATGCAAGGCAAGATGAATGTAGAGCTGCTGGTCTCGTTGGTGTCTGAACACAAATAACTTTATTTCAAATTTGTATGATTTTGACAAGCGCGTAAATACTTGCTCTCTTCTTCTGAGTGACAAGCGAGTGTCAGAAGCGTAAAGTTGCGCAGCGCCACCTTGTGTACCGGGGTATTTCTGTTTTACATTAAGCGCCATCTAATGTCAGGGAATGAATTTGCATGTTCACTCGGCTCATCGTCAGCGAAAATCGCTTGGGTGTGAACACAAAAAACGCGTTGAAAAACGCTGACGAATAACGCGCGCCGATATTCGTCCCGGTGTGTACGGGCCTTTAGAACTAGTTTTTACCAATTACTTACCGTTTTCTCTGCATATTCAACATAAAAACAACACGTGACCTTTAAGAAAACATTAGCAGTGAATGAAATCTCACATGTGTGGATTCTGGAACGGAGGGTTAGCTGTTGTGATGGGAAGTGGGGCGGTCGGTTTGACTGGCGGATTCGCAAAGTTTAGCTTAAGTGCTTTGCGTTTGCCTGTAAAAGAAAAAAAAAAGTTAACGTCAGATTGCTTTGCTATGTGTAACAGAGACCTTTTTTTTACGCATTTAATAGAAAGCATGCAGAAATAAATGAATATGGAAATAACTGAGAATCAAAATATGAGATGATTTCAGAAAACAGCTCAAACTGTGAGGCTTGGTGAAGTGAAGTTTATTTATCTTCTGCTAAGCCAAGCACTAATCATGATTTCTTCAAAAATAGTCTAAACTAATAAGTTATTTCACTCATAATATGTGGTTCATGTTGGTCTTAAACTGCATCTTAAGCAGAAATCACACTGTATTTTCTGGAGAGAAGTGAAGCAAACCATTATCACAGCACAGAAACCAGCTTACTTTGGGTTACTCCAGACAGATTGATCTGAAATCCTAAAGAAAAAAAAAAAGTTGAAAATCCATGCAAATGATGATAAACTTATGGATGATAACTTATGCCATGGAATAAAATAATTAAAAAGGTAATTCTGACTTTGTACCTCACAGTTCAGATAATTGTGAGATATAAACTCATATAAACAAGTATATATATACTTGTTTATATGAAGTATATATATATATATATTAGTGGTGGGCCGTTATCGGCGTTAACGTGCTGCGTTAACGCGAGACTCTTATCGGCGATAAAAAAAATATCGCCGTTAATCTATTCTCAAAGTTGGGTTGGGAGCTGGGTCTATACTACGCAAGCTATGATGACTTTCACCCTGATATTTTAGCGCGGATGTATACCTAGCCGAATTGCACTGTAGGGGGCGAGAACGAGTCTTCGAACTAGAGGCTCGCAGTCCGTGATGGACAGATTGTTAACGGCTGGTCTATGTGGTAATACACTCGGACAGGACATCCAAACACTCACCTATCATTCATCAACCTCAAATATGGCTTTTCATCTGAAAGATGTATGTAGTAGCAACTTTACATGGCCGCTCAATATGATGTTAACCTAGAGAAATGTGCGCTATTGAAGTGTTTGTGTGGAAGCGCGTTTGCTGCTCACTTGCTCTTACATCTCCGTCATTCTTGGTCATACAGATAAAAGTAGCCTAATACATCTTTCGAATCTGTAAAGACTCTACGTTTATTTGTGTGCACTCAGAATAACAATGAAACGTTGCGCTTTTAAGCAAACAGGATGCGCTTTAGGTCTCATGTGAACTTGAGCGAGAAACTCTTTGAAAAATATATCTATAGAGAGTGAAATGTCTAAAAAATAAAAATAGAAGACGTGTGTGTTAGCATGGATGATTTACATGAAATATAATCTGTGCAACACTGTGCATAAGATGGCTTTCAGTTCAATATAATAACAAAAAACGACATTTTGGGTTTTTATTCAACTAATAAGGTGGGCACGCTGTGATCTGTACTATATTTTTACTGTAATTGACAGTTATCAAAAAAAAAAAAACAACACGGGAGTGGGAGGGAATGGGAGTCATTCTTCCGGGAGTGGAACGGGATTTCCCCCCAGGTTTTTCGTGGGATTGGGACGGGAAGAGATTAAAGTTTGTGATGCATTCTGGAAACAGGAGATGAGCCCCTGGTCTAATGCGCCACCTGGCTTGAGAAACCCGTTCTCAAAGACTTACTTTTAGTCATTATTTGGGTAGCACACATATTCTGAATGCCTTCGGCAGAATTCAAATGAGCCATTTTAATCTAGATTAATCTAGATTAATTCCAAAATTAATCTAGATTAATTTAATCTAGATTAATTTTGGAATTAATCTAGATTAATCTAGATTAAAATGGCTCATTTGAATTCTGCCGAAGGCATTCAGAATATGTGTGCTACCCAAATAATGGCTTAAAGTAAGTCTTTGAGAACGGGTTTCTCAAGCCAGGTGGCGCATTAGACCAGGGGCTCATCTCCTGTTTCCAAAATACATCACAAACTGCTTGAGAAAGCTGTTCTACTATGATAATTGGTGATGAAAATAAACTATGTTCAATAAGATGTACTTGTGTTTACTAACTGTTTATTCAGTTAAACATGAATTTTGAACTGTAGGCCTACATAAGAGGTCGTGATGAACTGTTTACAGTTTCCATTGGGAAGCTTCTTAAAAATACATTTTCCCTGAAGCAAACCCGGCGGCTTCATAGCTGCATCCATGTTAGCACGTCACGTCTGATGTGGTAATTTCACAGTAACGTTAGGCATACACACAGGTTCGAAGCAGAGGGTGACACGGGAGTGAATTCTCAAGTTCACATGAGACCTAAAGCGCATCCTGTTTGCTTAAAAGCGCAACGTTTCGTTGTTATTCTGAGTGCACACAAATAAACGTAGTCTTTACAGATTCGAAAGATGTATTAGGCTACTTTTATCTGTATGACCAAGAATGACGGAGATTTTAAGAGCAAGTGAGCGCACCGGAGCCTGTCCTGCGCAAACGCGCTTCCACACAAACACTTCAATAGCGCACATTTCTCTAGGTTAACATCATATTGAGCGGCCATGTAAAGTTGCTACTACATACATGTTTCAGATGAAAAGCCATATTTGAGGTTGATGAATGATAGATGAGCGTTTGGATGTCCTGCCCGATTGTATTACCACATAGACCAGCCGTTAACAATCTGTCCATCACGGACTGCGAGCCTCTAACGTTAGTTCGAAGACTCGTTCTCGCCCCCTGCAGTGCAATTCGGCTAGGTATACATCCGCGCTAAAATATCAGGGTGAAAGTCATCATAGCTTGCGTAGTATAGACCCAGCTCCCAACCCAACTTTGAGAATAGATTAACGGCGATATTTTTTTTATCGCCGATAAGAGTCTCGCGTTAACGCAGCACGTTAACGCCGATAACGGCCCACCACTAATATATATATATATATATATAAAGTCCAAACTGTGACTTTTTTTATATGTATATATATAAAAAAACTATTTATTTTTTATTTCATAGTGGAAACTATATATATATATATATATATATATATATAAATGAAGAGACTTCATTAACAACATTGAATAATGTTTTGCAAACTTTTGATAAGTACTGTAAAGACCAAGCATAAAGATCTTAAAAACTTACTAAAGACAGTTCCTCAAATCTTTCGCTGGAGGGCCAATCTGCTGGAGTTTATCTCCAGCCCAGATCAAACTCACTACCTGTTCTCTAATGATCTTGAAGAGCTGATTAGCATGCTCAGGTGTGTTTGATTAGGGTTAGAGCTAAACTCTGCAGGAGTGGAACTCGCAATTTATCAGAGAATCCTCTTTGAGAAATGAATAGAACTGTGAGATAAAGTCGCAATGACCTTTTTTTTATTCCGTGGTGGAAACAAGCTTCTGAATAAACAGAACTGATGATGATGTAAATAAGTGTGAAGTGTGTGTGAGCTGCTTTACCGGTTTCCTTCTGACACCTCCAGCATGTGCTGGAATCTGAAAGAGGAGGAGAAATCATTCATTTACTAATAAAACAATCAGACCACTGGATAATATCAGACTGACCCGATATGATCATCTTAATGCAAATACATGCATGAATTAACTCAAACTTTAACTATAAGTAAAATTAACACAAACATTGAAAATATAAACATTTAATAAAAAAAAACGTTTAGTTTCAGCTAGTTGCCAATGCAACATTTCTCATTGTTTACTTAGTTGATGTGCTAAAATAACTAAAATGAAACTATAACAGTATTATAGTTAACTAAAACTGAAAAAATGCTAATTGAACTAGAATAAATATTAACTGAAATAAAACAATTTAAATTAAAAAAACCTAACAAACACAAACTACTAAAACTTCAACTAAAAGTAACATTAAAGCTTAAATAATAAATAAATACAATTTACTTCAGAACATTAAAAAATATATATTTAAATGATACTAAAACAATACTGAATAGTGAAGTGAAATATGTTTCCAACACTTAACATACAACAAAATGTCCACCGTTCAAAATAGAAATGATAAATGGCCATCAATCAGAATCACCATTATCTTTATTATTATAAAACATCAGTATATTAATGATTCTGTTACAGCGGTGCTAAAGAGCAGCAGTGGTGAGAACCCTAGTGAGTGAGCTGTCCATAAATACAGCAGTTTGGGTCATCAGAGCAGCACATTTAGTTCAGATATGATGCCTAGAAAGGCAGCATGAGCCACTGCACAGGCCTACAGCCTCAGCACAACAACCCAGCTCCTAACCCAGCAGTGCAAACTCACGCAGACGTGATCCTGGAGCTTCGCGTTCATGTGACACTGTAAACACTGGAGCGCGCGGCCTAAACGCGTTCGCTCCGCATCACTGAATAACGGCTCATTAGCCGCTTCACGCTGTGTTCGCGTCTCTTACCCTGCATGTTGCTCATTGTCGTTAAGTGTTGCGTGTGTAAGGCGGTTCCCGCAGCGCTAGTTGGTGAATTGGTGCTGGGACTGGGAGTCGCCATTGTGGATCTGTTTGAGTCCAGCACTGCAGTGAGGCAGATTGACTCTTCGGACACTGGATTCACGCTGGACACTCAACACACGCGACTACTGCAGCGAACCGACAGGTTTTCCGCACCCCATTCGGTTAGGTCTCGAAGCGAGGGGGTTAAACGGCCGTGAGGCGGGACAGGCCGGCCAGCTTCGGTTGGCAGTAACGCTGGCTCTGCGGTTGCCAGGTGCGCGAGGACTCCCCGCTCAAGAATCGACGGTCAGCCAAACACGCGCAAAATCAAATGTACATTTAGGTCAAATAATTAAATATTACATGAAAAAGCCGACTTTTAAATATTTCTGTATACAATGTAACATCTGTTTTATTCGTTGCATGTTTTATTATTGCCGCTATTATTTTTTTTATATTTGTTTTGTTGTTTGTTTTCTGTTACGTGAATATAAAATCATATTTTAAAATATTTATTTTATCATATACATTCAGTATGTATTTAATTAAATGTAATTTATATAGTTCTTATATACTAAAATTACATATTTGTAGTTTTAAATCTTGATATCATTAAATCAAAATTATTGCATATTTTATTACTGAGCATTTGCTATTATTCCCGTTTCTTTTGCTGTTTAGTTTTCTGTTGCTATGTGAATATAAAATTATATTTATAAAGAAGTAGCCTAAACATATATACAAATACATTTCTTATATTATACTGTGAGTGCATAATTTAATTGTGTATACAGTAGTAATGTCCAGTAGGCTAGTATACATTGTTTTATATATTTTTGTTGATAATCTTAATATTATTATCTTTCCTCTTTATATAGGCTAGCTTATATACAATGTAAATGTATTAATTGCGTATTTCTATTATGAAAGGGCAAGTTCACAGATTCTCAAACAACTTTATATCGTTACAATATCAGCATAAGTAAACGAACAATGTGTATTATGTTTACGTGTCACCTGCACCAGACACCCGATCTGTCTGTCGGAAGACATAAAACGCGTCACTTTTGACAGATCCAGGACTTTTGTATAAAAACTACAGATCGTACTTACTTATTTTTGTATCCCACTCCCGGATCATCTGATCAAGCCCAATGCATTATGGGTGATGTAGTTTTCCTACCATTTTCTTTTACTTCTGGCCCTGTTTTGCATTTCTACTGCATAGCCAACTTTCATTAAAATCCCATCTTGTCAGCGATGACTTAACCTTATTAAGGGTTTGTTGTTGTTCATTTTGTTGGTAACAGTGTTACTTATAATACATGAAGGGTGTATAAAATCAGATTTAACACTAAATGTTAGCAGAAATTGAGAGCATCATACAGAAGGGTGTTTGTTTATTATTTTCCATTCCATTATTCATTGACAATCTTCTCTCCTGTCAGTTCATAAATGCTTTCCACTCATGGATACTTGAGAACCATGTCTGATATCCTTCCGATGCCCTTAAGAAGCATCTGGTCCTCATAGACATAAACCGTCCCGAAGGCATTACTGTCTGGACGCGTTTCAATCACCCCCTCCAGCGTGATGTGGTGAACGCCAGACTCATCGATGTAATATCCTCCATCGTGATCGTGTCCCGCCATGAAGCAAACCACACTCTTATGAGAGCGCAGCACGGACTGCATGGCGTCGTGGTTCCAGGCCAGAGAGATGGGGTCTGTGGCGTACGGGTGAACGGGAAGATGACCTACACAAGCACACAATATACAGTGTTTCTTAAAAGTGTGGAAACATTTTTAAATCTTCTTAATTACGTCTCACCAATGCTGCATTTATTTGCTCAAAGATACAATAAAAATATGAAATGCTAATGCGATTTAAAATTGAAATCAATTTTCTATGTGAATCTACTGTAAAACGTAATTTATGAGACCAAACTAAAAAACTATTTTTGTGGAAACCATTATAAATGATCACTCAAAAGAAATACATGAATGCTTTTATTCATCAAGGACATGTTAAATTGATCAAAAGTGACAGTTAAGCCATTTATAATGTTACAAAAGATTTCTATTTCAAATAAATGCTGTTCTTTTGAACATTCTATTCATGAAAACAATCCAAATCACGATAAATGTATCACGGTTTCCACAAAAACATGAAGCAGCACAACTGTTTTCGACATCGACAATACTCAGAAATGTTTCTTGAGCAGCAACTCAGCATATTACGTGACACTGGAGTAGTGATGCTGAACATTCAGCTTTCATTACAGGAATACATTTCATTTATCATAGAAAACACCAATTTTAAAATTGAAATATTTCACGATGTGACCTGTTTTTGATCTAATAAATGTAGCCTTGGTGAGCAGAAGAGAACCCATTAACAACACTGAATAATGTTTAGCCAAGTTTTGACAAGTTAAACACCAAGCATAAAGATCTTAAAAGCATATATACTTACTAAAGACAGTCACTCGCTCCTGTTTCTGGTCAGCGAGAGTTAAGACTTCATCCAGCCACAGCAGCTGCTCTTGGCTGAATCCACCATTAAATTTCACAAACCTTTGTTCCAAGCCATTACATACTGTAAGAAAGCACATAAACAAGCTGCACCCAGTCTGTGTTTTAGGTTTTAATTCACCCCAACAGTACTAGCTGTTGTTTACACACTGAAATAGTAAACATGTGTAAAGGAATTTTCCTTTATGGACAGTAATCAAACAGTGAAACCTATATCCAAGATGTATGTATTATATGTTTTCTTCTCGTAGTTAGGAAAGCATTCTATGTGTGATGATTTACTATGATTGGAGGTAAAGTGAGAAGTGATAGAGGTAAGGAAACGCAGATGGTCAAGGGGGCATTGACCTCCCTTTTCTGTATAACCATTAATCGGTAAACAAACTGGTATCTTTCCCTCTAGAGGAGGGAAGGAGGAGGCCTTGGAAGGAAAGGACTATAAAACAGACCAAAACTGCGCTCTTGCTCTCTTGCTCTCTTCCTTCTTCTTATCTCTGGCTCTCTGGCTCTCTATAGCTATCTCTCTGGCTCTCTCTCTCTCTATCTATCTCTCTCTCTCTATCTCTCTCTGTCTTTTCCTCACTGACTCACAGCTATGTGTGTTATTGACGAGGGATCTTCTCTTGCAAGGGAATAAATTACTTTTATTATTATAATTTGGACTCAAGAGTTGTCTCTTACTCAGTGATGATGTTTGTATGAAAAAAATTGCCACAACAGTTTGGTGTCAGATAGTGGGATTCCTTGGACGTGACTTCTGGACCTGACAGCGGACGGAGGCTGATCACCTTGGAGCTGAAAAGTTCCAACCCTACCTCGCAAAAAAAAGATTGAGAGACGAGGGACCGTTCCGCTGTTGGGACCGGAGGGATCGACCACTGGAATCAAAAAGAACCCAGGTGGCACAAAACGACATCTCTGGTAAGAGTCAATTAAATTCAATTTAATTAGGGTGAAATTCAGTTTAAAGAGTGAAATTGAACCATATTGGCTGAGATTTGTTTCTGTGGTAGAGTAATCTGAGCAACATTCAGATTAGGTAACCTGAGATTAATTTGAGATCTGTACGGATCAAGAGGGTTTCAAACAGGTACCGAGGACTCTGGGCACGAACGTTCAGATAGGTAACCTGAGATTAATTTGAGATCTGTACGGATCAAGAGGGTTTCAAACAGGTACCGAGGTTAATTGGGGTTGGGAAAAATCGAAAGATTTTGATAAATCACAATTAAGAGGGCACTAATAGTGCAACCCGACCCGATTGCGGGATAAGAGAAAATCGGATCTGCTGGAGACGTCTAGCAGATTAAATAAGCGTGCGCGAGCAAATCCACGGGAAAGCAGAAGACAGCCAGTATGGGGATATCTCAGAGAATATGATACACCGGTGTACTACCAAATTAAAAAAAATGTATTATGGTCAGAAATGTATGCAAGATATTGAAAAATTAATCAAGCATCATGATTTTCCCGAAGAGGGAACATTGAGTCTCACAAAACTGAAAGTGGTTTCAACAACCAGGTTGTTGTTGCAAATGTGTTAAACATGTATGTTAAAAAATGTGAACAAACAGTAGATTGTTGGCTAAAGGAAGTAGATGGTTGGCTCAAGGAAGTAGATAGGAAGGAAAAAAAGCAGGTGCAGAAAGTTTGCAGAAAGGAAAAAAGCAAGTGAAGAAAGTTAGCAGGAGGGAAAAATGAAAAGTGTGAAAGTCTATTTGTATGTGTCTGCACCACCAGAGCCGAATGACCCACAGTATGTTTGTGTTTCCCACATGAAAATACGGTGAGGCCGGCACCGCCAAACACACATCTACCCAATAGCCCAGCTGGGTGCATTGAAATTCGCCCCGACCTCGACTGTTTCTCCGTCCAAGACAACCGCAGCGCGAGACGCTGAATGAACAAGCACGAGCAGCGCGAGTGACAGAGGGGGAGACAGATGCAGCTGGCTGTTGTACAGATTAAAGCAGCACGAGTAGCGCACAAATGTGGACTGTGTGCGAGGGGTGAACATGACTTTTCTGGCTGCACGAAGTGCAGGTTGTCCAAGAACCACGGACACTGGGCACAGGATTGTCCAGAGGCGCGGAAGGCGGATTGAAACGAGAGGAACGGAGAACAGGAGAGGAGAGGGCGGGTGACAGGCATTCAGCAAGCTACGAAAAAGGGAAGTAAAAATTTATTGACACACACACACAACACGCTCACATACACTGATTCAAATAAGGCTATCTGCAATGAAGAAATGCTTGCAAACTCTTTATGTGTGATTGTTGAAGTATTGAATAATGCTATCTGCAATGAAGACATGCTTGCAACCTTTATGTGTGACTGCTGAAGTTTTGAATAATGTTAGTTGACTGATGAATGTCTGAGAATGTACAAAAGTTTAGGTTTTAAGGCTACAGAGATATCCCATGTTAGTTAACGGGACAATGATAGACTTTATGGTTGATTGTGAACCAAGAATGACGGATTTAGTGTTTGAAAGCACTTGAAGTCAGGGCATAGAATATCAGAAAACTGTGCTGTGCCGTTGAAATGTGAGACGGAGGGGGGGCAGGGCATTGAAACATGCGGTTTTGTGCTCTGAAACCTGTCCGGTTCCGTTAATGGCCAGGGATCTAATGTGTAAATTAAATCTGAAACTCACTGCTGGCCCGTTTGGGATTTACAGGAGAGGAACAGCAGATGAGAGATTCTGATTGGGCACAAAAGATTTTGAAATTGGCAAAGATCGAACAGTATCAGTATCAGTATCAATGAATTACATTCATTGATATATGCATATATCAATATGAGGAAGAGTGGATTAACGGGGCAGAAAATGTTTTTGACAAGGTTTGATAAGATTTTCTGGACTGAAAATGTGTGTGCTTTCAGCTATGCCTGTCAGAAAAACAAATGCAGTTGTTTTTGATAACAGAGGACGCTGCGCTCCACTTATCACTAACGAAGGCCACTGAGCAGAAATGTTTGTGAGAAAATACATGAGAGCCACAGAAGGGCTGAAAAGGGAAGAGGGGAGAAACACATTGATGATTGATTCGAAACACATTGAAGTATGTTGATGATTTATTGATTTGTGCACGAGATGAGGTTACGTGCGTGGCTGACACTGTAACTCTCTTGAACCACATGGCGAGAGAGGGTCACAAGGTCAGTCTGACAAAGCTACAGTTTTGTGCAGCAGGAAATAATTTTTTTTTGGGTCACACTAAGACCAAACAATAAAGCTATCTCTGAGAAAGGCATAAAAGCTATCAAAGATGTACCAAGACCTTTAACAAAGACATTGTTATCATTCTTGGGAATGTGTGCATATTGTCGAACGTTTATTCCAAATTATGCATTTCTTGAAAAGCCCTTGAGAGCCCTGACAACAGGGAAAGGGCTGAGGTCATGTGACAAGATTAATTGGTCCACAGAAGCACAGGATGCGTTTGCACATATGAAACTGCAGCTGGCTCAGGCCCCAACGTTGGGCCTGCCTGTGCTTGAAAAGCCTTTCACCCAAATGGTAGATGAAAAACATGGATTTATGAGTTCAGTGCTTTTGCAAACCCATGGGGACAGATTACGACCAGTCGCATATTTTTCAACGAAGCTTGATGCAGTTGCAGCAGGCTTGCCACACTGCCTGGGAGCTGTGGCAGCTGCAGAGCTGGCTGTGCTGGCTTCAAGGGAATTTGTGGGGTATTCTGATTTGACTTTGATGGTCCCACACGCGGTCTCCATGATTTTGCAAGAGCAAAGAACATCACATTTATCAACAGCCCGATGGCTGAGGTATCACACGATTTTACTTGACATGCCAAATGTAACAGTGAAAAGATGCACAACTTTGAATCCTGCCACACTTCTCCCTACAGAACAGGATGGCGAGGAACACCACTGTTGTCTATCAGTCTTGGAACAGGTGTGTACACCACGTCCAGACCTGTTGGACACACCTTTAGAAAACTGTGACAATGTCCTCTTTGTGGATGGATCGGCGTCCAAAGATCCACAAACAGGCTTGAATAAGGTTGGTTTCGCGGTGACCACTGAATTTGAAGTCGTAAAGTCTGGCAAATTGCCATCAAATTATTCGGCTCAGGCAGCTGAATTGGTTGCTCTGACAGAGGCGTGTAATCTTATGGCAGACAAGTGTGTGACAATTTACACAGACTCGCGTTATGCTTTTGGGGTCACGCATAGACTTTGGCGTGCTTTGGAAGCACAAAAATTTTTTTGAAGTCGGATGGATATCCGATATTAAACGCATCGCTTGTGTCTAAGCTTTTGGAGGCCATTCTTTTACCAGACAAGGTCGCGATCTGTAAATGCGCAGCGCACACTAACGATAAAAGTTTTATCTCCACAGGAAACGCGAGAGCAGACGCGGCAGCGAAGGCCGCGGCAGCACAGGAGACAAAAGAAACAACTTGTGCTTTGGTATCTGTGACTAACCCTGATATTTCCCCTTGTTTACAGAGTATGCTGACTTTTTCCACAGGAGCGGAAAAACAACAATGGAGGTCGTCTGGCTGCAGTCTCCGGGGGGGTGTATGGATGAGTGTTGATGACATTCCTTGTTTGCCCAAACACTTCTTTCAGCATTATGCTAAGTTGACACATGGGTTGGATCATGTGTCAAAAGCGGGTATGATAATGCAGATGAGGGAATTATGGTTTACAAAGGGGTTTACAGTGGTTGCTGAAAATTTTTGCAAAAGATGCGTCACTTGTAATACACACAATGTGGCTAGAGGGATAAAAACACCCTTGGCCTCTCAACCAGCACCAGCAGGTCCATTTGAATATCTAATGATGGATTTCATCGAATTAACCCCTTGTGGGAAACAGAAACACTGTCTGGTGATGGTTGACATGTGGTCAAAATGGGTTGAGGCCTTCCCAACCTCGAAACAAGATTCGGCGGCAGTGGCAAAGGCTCTGTTAACCGAGATCGTTCCGAGATGGGGAATTCCCAGAAAAATCAGTTCTGATAATGGCAGACACTTTGTCAATGATGCAATAAAGCAGGTGGGTCAGTTCTTGGGAATTGACATGAGAACTCACTGCAGCTACGCGCCCTCGTCAGGTGGGGCAGTAGAGAGACAGAACCAGACAATTAAGAACAAATTGGCGAAATGCTGCGAAGAGACGGGTCTGACTTGGCTTAAAGCTCTTCCAATTGTACTGATGTACATGAGAATGAGAAAAAAGAGTAAAAACAAACCTGAGCCCATTTGAAATTTTGTTTGGCAGGCCACCGTTCATGGGCATAGAGGGGGGGTAAACAAAGGCTGCCATCAACGGATGTGTGTGAAAATGACATGTTGAATTACTGCAAAGAAATGTCTTGTCTGTTGTCAAATATTTCTGTGCAGGTAAAAGCTGCCCAGGGGAAGGTTGCTGAGACATTCCTGCACGAGGTCAGACCTGGTGATTTCGTGGTGATTCGTGATCACAGAAGAAAGAGCTGGAAATCAAAAAGGTGGCTAGGGCCTTTCCAGGTGCAGTTGGTGACGCACACGGCAGTGAAGGTTGCAGAGAGGGCTACGTGGGTTCACATAAACCATTGCAGGAGGGTGCCGCCCATTGCGGAGGCGGAGCAATTGCTGGAGGAGGTTCAACGGGAGTGTCAGTAAACGCTAAGACCCAGTTTGGAAAAAAAAATATCAGCAGCAAGGAGGAGACGACTTTGATTGCGCAACCGGCATCTGGGTGGACACTGTAATCAACAGAACAGATAAGACTCTTAGTGTTTCAAAAACAGTGCTTTCTCACATTCTTTGGTCATAACAGCATCTTCTGATAAAGAGTAACTGAGAGAACGGAGCGTCCAAGACCGTGGCACCCATTCAGAGTAACAGGAATGTGTGGCCTGTATAAAACCACATGTATAATGACTTTGTTGTCAGTGACAATTTGCTTGGTAATACTACACTTCATAACAGGTCTGAAGGTGTTACCAACAGGAGATCAGACCAACAATATGATGACACAAGTAGCGGAAGTTACAGTGAAATGTGTTAATTGAGTTATGATGTTTCTATTTTTTTTTCTTAAGAATGATTGGTATGTAAAGAAGGTTAAAAGCAGCAGTTATCCGTGTACGAGATGACGTACAAGGAGAGGGGTTGAAACTGAGGGATTTTCTACATACTTTTAATATTTACATTTTATATTACAGAAGTAACTCAACAGTGATAAATTGATATGTTTATTTCCTACTATGAACTATACTTTTCCTTATTTATACTATTGTGACTGAGGGTTCGGTCTAGGCCGAGAGTGCGACAGCAATGCCTGTCCATTTAGCCCGGCGATAGAATGAAATCTTTACTATGCTTGCTAAACATTTACAGCCTAAGCATTTTTCAAATATTCAAAAAACTTACTTCACAGGTTCAAGAAGAGTGATCATTTATGTGAAAATCAGAGATGAAGAGTATAAGTGTGATGTAATGGCTTGAACTTGTATTTATTATTATTTTTACTATTATTATTACAATGTTTGATTAATCAGTTATCAGAGAATGATAAACAGAGAGGAATTGTAAAGGAATTTTCCTTTATGGACAGTAATCAAACAGTGAAACCTATATCCAAGATGTATGTATTATATGTTTTCTTCTCGTAGTTAGGAAAGCATTCTATGTGTGATGATTTACTATGATTGGAGGTAAAGTGAGAAGTGATAGAGGTAAGGAAACGCAGATGGTCAAGGGGGCATTGACCTCCCTTTTCTGTATAACCATTAATCGGTAAACAAACTGGTATCTTTCCCTCTAGAGGAGGGAAGGAGGAGGCCTTGGAAGGAAAGGACTATAAAACAGACCAAAACTGCGCTCTTGCTCTCTTGCTCTCTTCCTTCTTCTTATCTCTGGCTCTCTGGCTCTCTATAGCTATCTCTCTGGCTCTCTCTCTCTCTATCTATCTCTCTCTCTCTATCTCTCTCTGTCTTTTCCTCACTGACTCACAGCTATGTGTGTTATTGACGAGGGATCTTCTCTTGCAAGGGAATAAATTACTTTTATTATTATAATTTGGACTCAAGAGTTGTCTCTTACTCAGTGATGATGTTTGTATGAAAAAAATTGCCACAACACATGATAAAACTGCATGCCAACCTGCTCCAAACAGCCTTTTCTGACATCTATTCTACATACTGTGCTCTAGTGTATTTCTCAAGGCATGTCTTGTTCAGACATATTTTCCAGGATTCATTCCATCACTTCCTCACAAATGGATGATCTGCAGCGAATGGGTGCCGTCAGAATAACATCGCTTTTCCACTGCAATGGAGCGCCATAAGAGAAGCATTCTTGTAAAGCCAAAAGCTGCATGTTTGTAAAAAAACTCATCCATCTTTAAGACAGTTTTAGCTAAAATACAAGTCCAAAATCCATAATAACACTTCTTTTAATCCAAAATATCACTTATCAGCTGTTTGGACATTCTGACGGCACCCATTCACTGCAGAGGGTCCATTGGTGAGCAGGTGAAGGAATGCTACTTTTCTCCAAATCTGATGAAGAAACAAACTCATCTACATCTTAAATGGCCTGAGGGTGAGCACATTTTAACTCATTTGAATTTTTAGGTAAACTATTTCTTTAAAAATCAAAAATCACATATCTCATCTCTTAATTTTTAAGATTAGGGTTTAATGTCATTATATCAATGTATTTTATTTTATAATGGTGAAATAGAAAAGGATTTACTGTATACAACTGGTTAAATTTGGCTTAATATGTGAAAAGAACAATGATTTATTGCATCTTATTACTGTTATTTATGTTTAATACTATTTCCCATAACCCCAGCTTAATTATTTTTGTTAAGAATTCTCCTAATTATATTTGGAGACGGCTAGGTGATAATCTCCAAGACAAAAATGTTGACTTATATAACAAACCTTGCCTGTAAATTCATTTATTTTCTATATACATTAATTTGAAATGGACCAGCATATGCTGCTGCCAACATTTTCCAAAATTATTTTCAAATAGAATTCACATTTTAATTGTATTATTATTATTAGGCTACTCTTCTTGTATTTCTCTGTTCATTGTTTTCCTGTAATCTGTTAAGCACTGGTTAATACACTACTCTAGCTCCACTATAATCTCACACAGGTTTGGCTGCGGCACCTGGAGGCTGGTTGAGATCAGGGTTGCTGTTGTGTTCCTGCAGGAGTTTCAATGATCGTTTGTGTTTCTCGCTACTCTCGTCTCTCCCGATCACGCTGATGTCATACGCGTCCAGCAGCACGAACCGAAACCCGGGGGCGGGGCTGAACTCGTATGCGTAAATGTCATCCGCTAGTAGGTCATTTCCACTTCTGGCTTTTGCCGCGCTGTTGAGCGGGGAAGCGAGTAGAGTTTCCCTGGAGAAGTTATAAAACTCGTGATTGCCCCACACGTGATGCACATCCGCCGAACTCTTGTCAAACTCCCCGATAACGGTGTCTAGAGCCGTTTCCGAAGCGCTGCGGCTCTTATTAAAGCCATCAATAATGTCCCCCAGCTGAAGGACGCACCTGACGTGCTGCTCTTCCCAGCGGCGCGTCGCATTGCGCAGCAGCTGGAGGCTGTTCCTGTAGAAGCGTTTGCGCGTTCTCCGATAATTCAAGCCGTCCTCTATATCTGCGTACTGTATGTCCGCGATGATCCCGAACGCGAAAACCGGAGGTGCGCGATCCTCCATCGCTGTCCTCCTGATCAAACATATGTGTAGAGATGCGCTTTTATTGCAATCTTTTAAACAATGAACATAGAAAGTCAATTATCAGTTTAAACAAAGAAAGGCAGTCTCTGTTACATTCACTCAAATTGTAGGAGACAATAGGCTAGAATGATAAAAAAAGAAAACCTAAAGCGGAGGAAAAACACATCTGTATCAAGAAATGTAGATTTTATGTATAATATAAATCATTCAAAGGACAGATTTAAAGGGGTCTTCGGATGCCCATTTTCCACAAGTTGATATGATTTTTAGGGTCCTAATGAAAAGTCTATAACACTTTGGTTAAAATTTCTGAATGGTAGTGTAAAAAATACCTTTTTACCCTGTAAAAATCAGCTCTGTTTACAGCGAGCTGTTTTTCAGTCCATGTTGCTTTAAATGCTAATGAGCTCTGCTGACCCCGCCCTCTCTTTTTTCTCTTGGAGTGACGACTAGACTGTAAACTTCAGCTGCGAAACTGGCTAACTAGCACATTATTAGTGAAGGCAATTTGTAAAGATTAATAAAAAACCTTATACTCACTTCTTCTGTAGATGAAGCTGATCACGAATGATTCGCGCGAACGCGAGAACTACATTATCTCAACTTGATTTTGTTGCATTTGTATTAAGTAATGTTTACAGTTTTTTATTATACTTAAAAAGGCTGCAAGTTGACTCAACTTAAAACACCCAATGCAGCCACTTGCCTCACTTTTTATAAATTAGATCTAGGTATTACTTTGTACAGTGAGACTAATAAAAATAAGAAAGGAGATATTTGATCTCCTTGTTAACACATCTACTTATACTAAATCCTCGAATAGTCCCAAAGAGTAGTAGTTTAACAGAATTATTCAAATTATATAAAGTTCACTGCACTAATAAATGTAGCCAAATCCAAAGAAATCAAGAACTTCAAATAAAAAGGTATGATTTACAGTATCAAATGCATTTTAACAATCTATAAAGAGATTGTAACTATCATCATTACAGTCAATCCGATCTAGTATTAGTCGAATATTGTTGCCAATATCTTAAAGTGATGATGATACACGGGCGATGTTGCCAAGCGACATTGTTTGGGCTCTTTCCTATTGAGAATAGGCCACACATTTCTATCTAGAGATACTTGTGTCCAGAGGTGGAAAGTAACGAATTACATTTACTCGCGTTACTGTAATTGAGTAGCTTTTTTGTGTACTTGTACTTTTTTAAGTAATATTTTTAATCTGTAATTTTACTTTTACTTAAGTATATTTTGTGGGAAGTATTGTACTTCGCTACATTTTAAAACACATTCGTTACTGAGTAAAAAAAAATCGCTCCGTGGAAACAACTGCAGCAAATAATGAGCAGAAGAAGAAACTGGCGCTAAAATCACAAGAAATATGCAGACGAACAAGACAGACGTTAATGATGCAGACCCAGCTGAAAACCAGACCCCGTCGTATACTGCTGAAGTTGAACTCGAAGGAAATGAAGTGAACCCCTGGCCATATATTCATGCTCTATTATTCAGTGTAAGCTGTGTTTGCCTCGGGAGACCGAACTAGCAGCTTATAACATCTCGACATCGCCCTTCGCAAGCATGTAGAGGTAAGGTAAATACTTGCATCGGTGGTTAAAATGAAGCTTTGACGGTTTAGCAAAAGGTTTTGCACAAATGAGCCAAAAAGACAGTGGTGCAGGGTGTGCAATATCATCTGAGATAATATAGTAATTGTTGTTTTAACGATGTGCGATTTGACATTATCAGTATTTTGCCAAAAACCAAACAAATCACTCTAAACAGTGTGCCGTGAAATCTAGTAACGTTAGATTAGACTAATCCGTGTGCATCTGGACTGCTTTCTTTCACTGCGTGATTCAGTCTGTTAAAATGCATTTAGAATGATCACAAAATTGAAGATATAGAAGCAGAAAATGTATATATTTATATAATTTAATATAGTAAGTCAACGTCACATGAAGAATGCCGTTTTTCTCAAAAAATCACCATGATTACATAGGCCTGTAGTTTTGCTTTTTACAACAGTTCAAAAAACAAGAAGTTAATTAAGAGACTTACATTTTAGACACCATATTGCCTGTTTTTGCTCTATTTTGACAACAAAAATAATTCCATACACAGTTTTGTGTCTCTGACTCTGAGCAATGACGTGTTTCATTCCTTGAATTAACCGTTTAAATGATTCTGTTCAATCGCAATGACTCTCTTATGAGTGACTTGCTGACACCTACTGGTGGTTCTAATTTAACATTTAAAGTATCTTTTGATTTATTTATTTTTTAATTTCAAATGACTATTTAACATTTGTGACCCTGGCATGGAGCACAAAACCAGTCTTAAGTCGCTGGGGTATAACAATATATTGTATGGGTTAAAATTATACATTTTTATTTTATGCCAAAAATCATTAGCATATTAAGTAAAGATCATGTTCCATTAATATATTTTGTAAATTTCCTACTGTAAATATATCAAAACTAAGAGCTTAATTTGAACAACTTTAAAGGAGATTTTCTCAATATTTGGATTTTTTGCACCCTCAGATTCCAGATTTAGAAATATTGTCCGATCATAACAAACCATACATTAATGGAAATATGATTTATTCAGCTTTCAGATGATGTATAAATCGCAATTTAGGAAATTGGTTTTCTGGTTCAGGGTCACATTTTATGTCTTATTTATCAAAACATTATTTCTGCATTTGTAACTGCAGGCTAAATGCATTCATGTCAGTGTAAATACATCTATGCCACTTCAGATGAAGCTTCTGTGTTTCCTCTGCATTGCAAAGATGCATTTTGTTGATACTGATTTAATTTCCCTGGTAACAGCCCAAATGTCTTATTATTCTAATTAACCGATTCATTTAATTAAAAACACCTAGTTTGAGATTTATAGGCCTATCCCAGGTGTGTCAAACTCAGTTCTTGGAGGGCCACAGCCCTAAAGAGTTTAGTTCCAACCCTGCTTCAACACACACACCATGTAGTTTTCAAATAAGCCTAAATGATTAGTTTAGCTGTATCAGATGTGTTTAATTAGGGTTATATCTACACTGTGTAGGGCTGTGGCCCTCCAGGAACTGAGTTTGACATCTTTGGTCTATCCCATTTTTTCCTCCCTCCCATTGTTAAAATGTAACTAAGTAATTTTTACTCTGAGTAAATTTTAAATGAGCTACTTTTTACTTTTACTTGAGTATATTTTTAGACTGGTACTTTTACTTGTACTTAACCCATAAGAACCCGCTGTGACACAGGTGTCACAAACACTGGTGATTATCTGGAAAGGTCTTTTCAAAGCATTATCCCCCACTTTCAACCCTGGAAGTCCCTAAGTGACATTTAAGGAACACCCAGGTTCAGTCATGTGACAATGTGTGCATTTTTGTTGCCATGGCAACATTTCCAAAATGGTGGCCTGTCTGGTCTGCACATGTTGCAGTGTCAGCAATTTTTAAAAACGCTTGTTTTTGTTACTAAAGGTATGTTTCAACCCATACAACAATTCTAATGTTTTAATAACATATCCTAGATTACACTTGACCTGATTTTAATACATTTCTTGTACAAATTGATATAAAACAAGTTATGAAAATATTGTGGTGACTTATATGTCACATCGGGCTTTTAACCTTAAAACAGTAGGTGGAATTTTTATGTGACGTATATGTCACATTAAGAAAAATGGTAATGAGCTGGTCAAATAATTTAGCTGATTCAATTATTTTAGTGTTATATATTTTCTGCTGCTCATTTGAAAGCATATTTTAACAAATGTAAAAAAAAAAAAAAAGTCAAATGAATAACATTGTTAATGAAATGTATTTTGAAAATATTTAGCGTAACTAACACAAGATGTTGATATCATATGTTGTTGGTACTATTTTAAGGTTATTTTATCTTTTTTTTGTGAGAATAACATGAATAGATTCAGGAAACAATTTGATGTTCAGAATGTACTGAAGATTATCCAGGGAGATGACAGTGAGTATGAGGGATGTGACAGTGATTCGGAAGAAGACATTGATGACCCTGATTACACTCCTGCTAAGAAAGACATGGAGGATGATGAATCAAGTGGGTCTGATTCAGATATTAGCGGATCAATGATTTGGATTTTGAAGCTGCACGACCAAACACAAACTCTGGGGAGCAAAATACAACCAGCCAGGGTAAAAAAAACATTTTATGTTGAACATGTGCATGTTCAACATATTGACCTCCAGTGTGAGGTAGTTATTTATTTTTTCTAATTTATTCAGTTTGCACATTTTCGAGTTGTGAAAAAAACAATCTAAAAATAAATTTTTGGTTAAACCATATACCTGAAAAGGTAGAATTTTGATATGTTACAAAAGAGTTGTTGTAAAATTGAATGGTCACAGTTACGTGGTTCTGAAACATGTGGCAAAGCAAATAAAATGCAAAAACTGTATTACTTCTGAAAAAGTTTTTTGATTTATCTTCCCAGAAAAGTAATAATTTTGATAAATGTTGTGGAAAATAAAATAAACAGGAAAAAAACTGTTATTTAGCAAGAAAACTGACAAAATAAAAAAAAATTCAACTGAGAAATAAAAGCCCAATGTGACATATATGTAACATTCCAAATCTTTGACAAGGAGGGGTTGTATTTAAAAAACAACTGCAGAAACATGTTTTAAGTGGTCCATTTGGTCTGTTTTATATCCCCCATAATTTTCCTATAAGGGGAAATTGGTCCGGGTTCTTATGGGTTAAGTAAAATTTCAGTAATGAAATGGTACTTTTACTTGAGTAGAATATTTTTGTACTCTTTCCACCTCTGCTTGTGTCTCACCTGGTTGCAACATTGCTCAAAAAGCTGGCCCGAGTATCATCACCACCAAAGTGGCCGTAAGCCTTCCGCCATATTGGAACGGTCAAAGCCGTGTCATGAGAAATCGAGACCCTCGAAATTGGGTCCGCTTAGGACCCCAAGCGATCCCATTGGCTCAAATTACTTTAAATAGGTACTCTCTTTAGTGC
The DNA here is from genome assembly GCA_027474115.1 of Schizopygopsis malacanthus. Classification (NCBI taxonomy): domain Eukaryota; kingdom Metazoa; phylum Chordata; class Actinopteri; order Cypriniformes; family Cyprinidae; genus Schizopygopsis; species Schizopygopsis malacanthus. The sequence continues at coordinate 25,911,857 of CM049883.1, forward strand.
CTGAATACAATTCCTACACAATCATGTAATGATAAATGCTGTTTAAACTACGTTCTAATTATAATTAACGTCTGTATTCGCTAGATTATGTACTAGCATAGCATACAGATACCTGATTAGCTGTATTTTATACAGGTATTTACACTTATCCTATATATGTTCACAATTATTATTGTTCAATTATGTTGTAAATTAAGTTTTAAATGTCAAATGTTTTATTTTAGAAATAAAACTAATTACTGATTTTCGTTTTTTTTCACTTAATAGGATATTATTATGTTTGTTTATGAATTAGCAGTTAATCAAGTGTAAGAAATTGCGTTTGGTTTGTTTCATTATGCACTATTTAGTTCTATTATGCACTATATAGTAAGCCATACGTTTTTACATTAATATCTTTATGTAAATATCCTATAATAATATCCTAAGCGGACCCGATTTCTCATGACAGGTGTCCTTGAACACTTGAGAGCAAGTAACGTTACGTTACCCTGTGTGTCTTTAACCCTAGTAATGCGCATGTATTAATATCTATATCTGCTTCAGCAGACGATTTTTTTCTAAACTAACACAATACAACAAGATGAAGCCGATAGCTAACACGACATTTAAAAGGTACAATAGTTTAAAGCCAGTAACATTGAGTTATTAAAAAAAGCAACAACACATTCTTACCTGTGAAAGTGTGTCTATTTTCTTCAGGAACTCACATTTAATCGGTGTTTACATCCAGAGGCTGCGCAACGTTGTAGCACATTGAAACATCAATGATTTTTATTTTTGAGTGACGACAGTCCAATGTGACATCTAGCTGTACATATATATGCTCCTGAACGGTTTGTGCGCAGCTCCGCTGAAAAAAAATAGATAATTAATTTACCAGAAATCCTGAGAGTACAGTTTAAACCCCGTATATATAACGAGGGTTTGACATGTTATCATAACTAGCGCGTGAAAGCGAAAGCTTGGCGTCCTTTGACAGATCGTGGACCGTACCATGTCTCGTTTGCGGGGGGGGGGGAACAAATAGGGCCACTATAATCCACAAATTGCACTAAAAAACACCACATAATACTATGGAAGAACACGGAATAAAAATAAAATCACAATTTTTAATTCGGTGGCCGAAAGGGCTTTCATACATTCCGTAATAAAGCCCAACTTTTTTCCGCATTTATAACACATCTGTAACTACGTCCTCTTTGGGGCGTCCAGAGTACTTGGTGCATCTCACAATAACAATACAATAAGGCCTCTGACCACGTGAGGGAGACAACAGACAACCGCGACCAAGCTGGAAAAGTGATTCATATATTTCCATTCGGTTTCACTACTGTAGCTCCTCGAAGTGTTAGTTACATCATGTGTAGTTTTCTAACAGATAACTTCATATGCATTCAGGAGCAGGAAAGTACCTCGTCTATGAGACTATGACACACAAAACCGTGAAAATCCATGACACACATCACAAAGACTTTTTAGAAAGTGTGCTTCATTTAAAGTAAGCCGTAGTCTGTTAATATCTATACAACTATAAAAACAAATGGCTGTTGTGTGCAAAATACGCGACATTCGTCAACACTGTTTCTGACACGTTTTAATTCAACGGAGATTTTCAGTTCATTTATATTAAAGTGAATGTTGAATTTGACAATATTTATATTGTTTATAATATAATATTTTTTTAATATTTGTATTTTTTCTCTGTCCATGTAGGCTACTCAAGAATCGGTGCATTAAATCTAATCCAAATGCATATATTTATGCAAATTGTATTTATGCCGTTGATGTTCGATGTAAATATAGGCTGTATGCACATTTATAGGCAAAACGTTTTATCTTTCCTACTTAATTCCACAATATTTGATTTTCTAAAATGAATGAATAAAAGTTACTCTAATTGTAACCTGTCACAATAAGGGCATGCACATATTTCATCAGGAGAACTGTCTGATCTGTCGCAGTTCTTTGTGGTCTCCTGTATTAGATCATAGATGTTTAGTGACACAAATCCGGCTTTTCGGAATGAAGCAATGCAGTGAACGAGCTCTGCTGTCTCTGAAGACGATGGTGATGTGTGTGTGTGTGTGTGTGTGTGTGTGTGTGTGTGTGTGTGTGTGAGAGAGAGTGGGTGTGTTCACTCCAGTGCCATGCGCTGCCTTCGATACTTACAGCGTTCACATTACAGTCCACTGCGACCACGAGAATGACCAACACGGCTTGAGCTCTCGGACGAGTTTGGAGTCTGTCGGATTACATTTTTGGAGATTTGGAGATTCGATTCGCCTCCTGAGGAGTTTACGATGTCAGGCTCGGTTTGTCGAAGTTTATACGCCTATAACGGGGACCAGCATCAGCAGGGACTGAAGTTTGAGGCTGGAGAAGTGATCAGAGTAACGCAAGTTCTGGACGGAGGCTGGTGGGAGGGAGAGAAGGACGGAGTCAAGGGATGGTTTCCCTCAACTTACGTGCAGGTGGAGGTAAGCTCGTCCTCACGTGTGTGTGTGTGTGTGTGTGTGTGTGTGTGTGTGTTTATCATCTGCTCTAACTGAACCATCGTGTCTAAACAGGGGAACTGTGTCGGCACCCTTACAGGTGACACACTTGGGTTATTAAAACGTTGTGGGAACGTTGTTTTGAAATGTTTCTAGCACGTTCGAAATGTCCGCTTATCTTGACATGATCGGTATTCAAAGGTTACAAAAACGTTATACTAACTCTATTTAACCTTTTATGTCACGTTATTTGTACATTTAGGCTATTTCTAATATTCCGAGAACGTTAAAATGTCTAGTTTTCTTATCTGTAACGTTATTTAAAGGTAACAAAAACGTTTAAAGCATTAGGTAGGCTACAATACAATGTTTAGGATGTTCTAACAACATTATTTTACGAGCGTTTTATCTCAACATTATGAGAACATCGTTCCGGGAATGTTGATCTCGGAACCTTATTTTCTCAACGTTATAGCAAATATAAAAACAAGAATACACATTAGAACTGTCGGCCTAACATTTAGCGTATATAACTTTCAATTTGTGAAAGTTGTGATAACTTTCTGAGTAGTTCTGGGGTGTTCTGAGTCATTTTAGGGTGTTCAGTGTGGGGGTGGGGTGTGTTCTGGGTAATTTTAGGGTGTTCAGTGTGAAATCTGTGATTCATTCAGTAACCTAATGATGCCACTCGAGCGTTTACTCGCCCATCGAAACGTTTCAAACCGGTTCTGAGTGTTTGCGATAAAGAAGGGCGTGAGTTCCCCTCATGACGGGCATCTGTCTCTGGTGAAGCGATACCATGACCCGTGTTGTGCCCATTTTCGATTCCCTTATTACCCCTCTCGTTGAAATCGTTGCATCGAGACTTCCTCGTTTCCCAAGCTCGGTCTTTTCATATCGCTTGGTCAGCAGTGAATTGAACGTTACACATAAAGAAACTAATTTTGAGAAATAGTCAAATGCTGATATATCACTCACGTTAGTTTTGTAGAAGAGGCTAAGCTCAACCTTGGGTCGGTCCGTGTTGATATCACATGACCAGCCTGTTATTGATCAAGTTACTAGCTATCCATACAAAGAATGTTAATATACGCTACTGTGTTTACTTTACATGGCCCCTCAGAAACTTTACAAAAAGCATAAATATAGAAGTGCATTTATCACATTACGACATAATCACAGATAAGAGCACATTAAAAATAAGAACAATGATGCAAATAACAACCAATAGAACAAATACAATATAAGAATTTAGGTTTAACAGCATTCAAGTAAGAAATAGGCTACTACAGAAATCAAATAATCAAATGTGAATGAAACACTGCATTCACTGCAATAATTATTCACTGATCCTTCTTAAAGCTACTAAAATGTTTCAGTCAAGATGAGTGTGATTTATTTCCCCGTTTAAAAGTTATTGGAACTTTTGGAGCAAATAAGCTAGAGTTGCATTCATTTTTTTAATATTTTTTTCTAAACCTGTTCAGCGTAAACCCGTCTGGAGACTTCACTGGTCATGTCAATCAGTGCTGAATGTCTACAAAACACTTAAACACATACTAACCCATAACCCTAACCTAAACCTGGGGTGCGTTTCCCAAAAGCATCGTTAGTTAACTATGGTTGTTAGTACATTGAACTCTATTAGTAACGACAGAACTTGCGACCATAGTTAGTTTTTGGTGAAACGCACCCCAGATCCATTGATCAATCAGTCCATTCCATGATTTTCACAAAGTATGAACTTTTCCTGACAGTTGACCATGATTGAGCTGACCAATGAAATCGTCTGAGGGGCGGAGTTTGATAGATAGATAGATAGATAGATAGATAGATAGATAGATAGATAGATAGATAGATAGATAGATAGATAGATAGATAGATTATTAACATGCTAGTAATTCATGCTTGTTGGTTAGAAGATGCTCACTCGTCTAATGTGTTTCTCATTTCCATCTCTTCCTCTTTTTTGGCTTTCATTAGAATCTAAACATCCGAGTGTGTAAATAGATCTGTTCACTTCTACAGCATCACTTTATTATGGTGCATCACCTCACTTTCTCATTTCCTGTGTTTGGTGTCAAACCAAATGTGCAAATGCTGTGATATGTAACATCTCTATAAATATCTGGCTCAAATTAATGCTACTCTGACAAATATTCACTACAGTAAACGCTGTGACAACTAACCCTGGCTCTCCACTAACCTTTATATAAAACATAATACTTGTTTTAACTGATGTAAACAGTCCTGCTCAAACATCAGCCGATGGATGGATGGATGTGTGACAGCAGATTCACATACATGACAGTGAGACAGTTCACAGCAGACCAATACCTCAACACCACGTGAACAGCTAAGAATGACAAAAACAGCACAACAGTTTATTGATTTATAACATTCCTGTGATCAGCAATGTTATTTTACATTGCAGTTTATTAAAGGAATAGTTCAGCCAGAAATGAAAATGTGCTCACCCTCAGGCTCTCCAAGATGAGTTTGTTTCTTCATCAAATCTGGAGAAATGTAGCATTACATCAATTGCTCAGCAATTGATCTCTGCAGTGAATGGGTGCCGTCAGAATGAGAGTGTGGATTATTGTGATGCTTTAATCAGCTGTTTGGACTCTCATTCTGACGGCACCCATTCACTGCAGAGCATCCATTGGTGAGCAAGTGATGCAATGCTACATTTCTTGAGCACATTTTCAGAAAATGTTCATTTTTGGGCAAACTAATGCTTTAAAGCTTCCAGTTTATAAGCATTTTGTTAATTCATCTAAAGTCCAACACACATTTGTTTCTCGACTCAAACAAACTTTGAGCAAATACATGAGCCAGATGATCTATAAATAGATTATCTGTTCTAAATAGCTTTCATATAAGTTGTTCACCTGCTGTAATAGACTAATTAATAAATCATTAGCGTCAGTGACTAATGGTGATAAACACTGAATGAATCTGACTGAATGTTGGTGAATAACAGCATCGATCTGGAAAGATTACAGAATGACTGACAGGCTGTAAGTTAACAATGGAAATGTTCTGCTCACCAGAATGAATTTTGTCGGACATTCGTTCCGTGCAGAGAGAGAGAAACAGAAACTAGCGATGCAATACAGAGAGAAACTGTACAAAACAGGCCTTGTTATCAGTCACACTGATAACTATTGTTTGCCATCTCAGTCTGTGGGAGTTTCGTGCTTCTCATCTGTGACGCTCCAAGTTTTACATCTGGAGAATCAAAACACAGTCCAGAGAGTGTTCAGTCGTGCAGCAGCATGTTGGTTTACATGTTTTCTCTCTCGTTGGGTCTGGAAGAGACGTCTCACCCTCTCCAGTGCTCACGGATCTGCTGAGAATGAGTCTGCAAGCTTGACACTCCATACAGAGTGCTGCTTCTCTCACTGGTTGATCCTCTTTCACATTATAGACTTTAGATTGAATTAAACAGGTATATTTTCTCATAAGATTGTCCGGTTGGTCAGGCCGCTGAAGTGTAAACATCTGTCTAGAGTTAAAGCAGCGCTCTGTCACTGAGGGCTGTTAATAAATGTGAAAGTGAATTATAGGAAACAGACACTTCCCTTATTTGCCCTGATGGGCTGAAACTGCTGACAGGGTAGAATGGGGGGGGGGGGGGGGGGGGCTTAAACACACTGTAGGAGTTTGCTTTCTAAAGCAACCAATTCTGCATAATTATGGAGAAAACCTTAAACTCATAAGGAAGAAAGTTATTGGCTTTTTATTATAGCATATATTTATTAATAAATTGTTGTATTTGTATAACTTCATTATTTTATTACTTTCAAAAAATAATAGTATTAAGAATAATCACATTGTTCTTACTGTAAGGATAAAACATTTTTATTAATAAGAAGGAATAATTGAAAACAATAATGATTTATCTTTTAATCACATTAAAAATCTAGAATTTATTTTTGTAATTATTGTGAATAAATAATTGTGTCATTACTACAACATATATATCATCAATAATTTATTATTATTAATTATAATAAACATCATTAATATAGATAATATATTTATTAATAACATTAATAACAATGATACATGTTTTATTATAACAATAATATTTGTATTAATAAGAAAGGTTAATGAGAAAACCAGAAATATCCTGTCTTTCAATAAAATTAGAAGTCTAGAATTATTTTATTTAGGGGTCGACCGATATGTGTTTTTCAGGGCCGATACCGATACCGATTGTTACAGATCAAGTAGACCGATAACCGATATTTTGAACCGATATACGTGTCTGGTGTAAAAATGAAAATGAATGCCAAAATTAATAATAACAAGAGCTCTGACAAAAAAACGTTCTTTAAATGCTTTTAAACATGTCTTTAATTCTGAAAACTGTTAATAACAACAACATTTCTGTTGGTTTTAATTTACAGTACAGTGCAAATGAAAGCATAAAACATTTATTTAATTTATATTTTAATCAAATGAGAGTTAGACTTTATTTTTGGCAAACAAATGAGTTTACTATTAAAATTAAAACATGGAAGAAATAGCGTATTGTGTTATTATTCTCAACAAAAGTTGTAATAATTGTTGTAGTTGTATTACGTATACAGTAATATATTCGGCTAAACCGAACTTATATTTTGACAGGTTGCCATGAGGACCTTTTAGGTTTCTGTAGCCTATGTATATATGATATGACGATGTTTTACTCAAATGAAACGGTCAAATGCTCATGAAGTGACTCTCGGAGCAGTTCTGGGGATGTTGTTCGTGTATTTATGTCCTCATTTATGCTGAAAACACCGCGAGCTTCACACGCTCTTCATGTATGTGTGCATAAACGAAACCACACGTCTGTGTCATTCATTAACAGAATGCAGAACATGCAGGATTCATATTTAAATAGTGTTTTTGCAGCTTAAATTTATAGAACTAGTCCATAGCGCATCGATTTAAGTGTACTAAACCTACTTTTGATACATGTCATTCCAAACTTCGACACATTCCGCGACACATTCCGCGTTATACGGTGAATTCCATTATATGACTGCATTCCGCGATATTCCGCCCGCATGTTTCCGCATCGCGGACATTAGGTTAATTGAGGTGTTTTGCAACTTCAGCAACGTCTGCTGCTGCTTTACCTTTTGTATCACTGACGCAGCTCCAGTTAATGTGCTCTCGGTGTGAGACTGCCTTCAGTTTTCCGCGTTGATTGGTCGGACTCGTGACTCTCTACATATCAGATAGCGGTGGGCGGAGCTTGCTCTCAGAGATTGAAATCGCCTCACTCTCCAGAGTGTTGAGCTCAGACAGGCTGTCTCGAGCCAAGATAGTGCATTTCAAAAATAAATAATTTCATTGTATTTTTAGTCACCAATAAATAATGTCACCTGTAAATAGTATGTTTGTTTGCTATCGGCAAATATGTTTTGAAAATGGCCGATATCGATTCGGTAAAATCTTAATAATCGGCGCCGATAATCGGCCAGGCCTTATCGGTCGACCCCTATTTTATTGTGGATAATTTTACTGTTCATTATATTTTTATTTTCAATATATATATAATAATAATATATATATATATATATATATAATAATAATAAGAATAAATAATTTCATTATAAAAATAAGAATACTTGTATTATTAAAAAAGATAACTAGAAAGATCTTGCCTCTGTATTAAATTAGGAGTCTAGGTATTTTTTTAAGTATTATAAAAATATATATTTGTATTATTATTATTATTGCATATTTTATTTTCAATAAATACTGATACTATTATTTAGTACTTATTATGATGGTTAATAATAATAATAAATATGATTAATATGATAATTAATTACAATATTTGGGATGTACAATATTTGCACATCCCTGTTAATATTAATATTTATTAAACCACAGTATACTGTATTGCACATTTTATCTCATTGCACATTTTACTCCTTATTTTATTTTATTATTTGTTCCTATTTTTATTTTTATTCTCACCTATATTTATATATATTCTCTTGTGTTATGTTTCATTGTTTTATTTTTATTTTTTTTGCACTGTCCATTGAGCGGACCTGTCCTAACTTACATTTCACTACTGATTATACCCTGTATGATTGTGTATGTGATGAATAATAAAGAACCTTGAATATAAGAACAACATCAACAGTGGTAGTAATAGTCGTTTTTATTAACAAGAAGAACCAAAGTCCGTTTAAAGGAAGTCCTAGGATCATTGAGCAGATCCATCGGGCCCTGAAGTGCTCTGTGTTTATGCAGTGCTGTCACACACTCACACACATATGTTGGGTGGATCCGCTGGTTGTCGTGAGGGTCAGGAAAGCCTGACTCACACTCATGACGACTCTGATTCTCTGAACATGAAGTCAAACATGCGGATCTGGACCGATGGAGTCACACTGACTCACGATCACGTCTGACTGCGCTCTCTCTCAGCAACACTGGCAATACCTTAATACATTTACCACATTAACCAAATGCTACAAAATACTCCTCTATAAATCAGTACAGACTAATAGAAATCTACTAGATCTGATTATTGACACACATACTGTATATGCAGTATGTCATATATGAGCAGCTGTTAAATCAGACTCAATGCGTCCAACGGACCAATGAAGGTCACGAGAGCTCAAATACACAAGATTCAGTTTTCAAAGCATTCGTTCCTGGAGTGTTCGGTGGATCATTCCTGATTTTCCGAGCAGGAAGCCAGAGTCTCAATGAGGCGTGAAGAAGCGTGTCATATAGACACAAAAACAAAAGTGCAAGATTTCTACATACACTTACAGAGAAAGACCAGAGGCCTCTGATATCATACCGCTATCATATTCCATAGAGACTGAAAGCATGCATGTTGAGAGCATGACAGGAGTCTGTATTTACCGTTATTGATCCTGATGTGATTGAGAGTCGCAAGCCATCTGTTTGTGTCCACGGGCACATTTGGCGCCTGATGATGGACGTCCTCAGGGTTTAGATGGTCTGTCATCTGAAACATGCATTATTTAATCATACATATGTCAGGACAAGCCGGCACATCAACCCAGATCAGAACATGAACCAAAGCATGGGGGAGATTGAGAAACTCACAGCATTATAGTTAACTAAATATAAAACACTATATTACTTGAAATAAATATAAACACTAACTAAAGTGCAAATAAAATATTTAACATTTAAAAAAAAAAACGTATTTCAGGTAGTTGACTAATACTAAAACTGAATAACTAAAACTAAAATACATAGACATTTAAAAGAAATAGACAGACATTGCACAAAAAAAACAATAAAGAAAGAATAATGTCAACACAAAAAAATTACTAAAACCTTATCTAAAATTAAAATTCAAACAGAAAATGCAAAAATAAAATCTAATTCAAGTTTAAATGTTCAAAATTCAAAGCTGTAATCATAAAGTAATTTCTTTTTTGACAATTTACTGATTACTTATGTAATTATATATTTTAATAAAATATTTAGATAAACTTAAGTTCCGCATATATTAGGGCAATTAGAAAAGCAGCTTTTCTAAAGGGCACTTTTTTGCGATAGTATGACAGATAAATGAACTCAACAGAGTCTCGGAAAACGAATGAGAGCAGTTACTTGTCTGCTTTACAGGGGGGGGGGACTCTTCATTTAATTTAGGCAAGGCAAGTTTATTTATATAGCACATTTCATACACAGTGGTAATTCAAAGTGCTTTACATAAAAGGAAGTAAAATACTCATGAAAAAAATCGCAACAATAAAAATAAGGAATTAAAAAATAAAAACAAGGAATTTAAAAACAATTATTATCAAGCATTGTTCAAACCAAGAGGACTAAGTGGAAAAATCTTCCAAAACGAATTAGGTTATTAACTAACTAACTATTCCACTATTTCACCCCCTACTTACTTTGACCATCATACCTGACCTATTCGCTAAACAAGAGCGGTGCACGAATTGAGCCTTGTGGGACTCCGCATGTCATGGACGTCATGCTCTCCTCCTATACTCACATAATAACCTCTCCCTTCTAAGTATACCTGAACCGTTTGAGTGCCATCCCAGAAAGCCCGACCCAGTTTCCCAGTCTCTCTAGAAGTATGTTATGATCGACAGTGTCAAACGCAGCACTAAGATCTAGTAGTACCAGCACTGATATTTTGCCAGAATCAGAATTACAGCGAATATCATTTATTATCTTAATGAGTGCTGTCTCTGTGCTGTGATGCACGCGGAAACCAGATTAAAAATTGTCCAGGTATCCATTTAAGTTTAAGTAGTTGTTCAGCTGATTAAAAACGACCTTTTCAATAATCTTACCTATGAAAGGAAGATTTGATATTGGTCTATAGTTGCTCAATTATGGTGTTATCAAGATTGTGCTTTTTCAGAAGGGGCTTAACAACTGCAGTTTTCAGGGAGTTTGGGAAAGTCCCAGAAAGAAGTGAGGCGTTCACCACTTCTAAGAGAATCTGCTTCTAAACAGTTAAGCACACTTTTGAGAAAGTTGTTGGAAGTGAGTCAAGATAGCAGGTTGACGATTTAAGATGCTGTACTATTTCTTACAAAGTCAATTACTTCACAAATTCAAAAAGAAGTAACTATGTCTGTTTTTGGTCAAATCTGTGTGACTAGAAGATGTGCCAATCGCCTTTCTTATATTATTGATCTTCTCAGAATAGATGGAAGCAAACACGTTGCATTTGCTGTCGGAGAGCATTTCACTGGGAATCTGACTTGGGGGGGGGTTTATCAGTCTCTCATCAGTAGCAAAAAGAGTGCGAGTGTTGTTTAAGATACTGTTTATAAGGTTTGAGAAGAAGGTCTGTCTAGCTGTGGCTAGTTCCACATTGAAAGCATGAAGACTGTCTTTGTAGATGCTATAGTGAATTTCGAGTTTCATCTTCCACTCAGCTTTTCTGCATAGTCTTTTCATACTCTGATTTTTTGTTTAATGCAGCCGAACCCCCACGAGCAGCAATACTCATTTAATAATAGAAGTCAATCAAACTGTTTGTGAACATATAAGGAATGTTCGCTTACATCCCAGCTGATCATTTTATCATCAGGAAACACCAGAGGAGAACCGTTCGGACCGTATCTCTGACCTCAGTCGTGATTTCAGTGATCCGTGTCCCATTCCAGCTCTGAGCGAATGTCTCGTAAAACACAAGAGACATCTGCTCCTCGTTGCTTGAAAAACAAAGATGTTTCTCAAAAAATATGATTCATTCCACAATCCACTTTCTTGCTGTTTCCTATTGTCATACTTGTTAATCATTTAGAAGACGCTTTTATCCAAAGTGACAAACAAATGAGGACAAAGCAATCAAACATTTGTTTTATAATAAATAAAATAAAAAAATTAGATAGAATAGAAAACCAAGCACATAATAGAATGTGTTAGTGTTAGAAGGTCAAGTTATAAATAAAATAAATAAAAAGAAAAGCAAGCAGATAAAATAATAGAGAGAGCAAGTGTTAGAGGGTCAAGGTTTTTAAATTATTATTTATTACTTTTAGTTATTTTATTATTACTTGATCTGCCCAAATATGTTCTGTAGTAGGGTTTTTTTGTATTGTTTTTTTTTATTGAAATTAGTCAAATATTGAATTAATTCTCACAAATACATTTTGTAAATGTGTGTATTATAATGAGGTTATTTTTGTATTGGAAGTAAATTCAGTACAGTAATTTTGTCCTGTGTATAATGTACTTATTGAGTGAGAAGGTTATTAAAGGGACGGTTCACCGTCAAATCAACACTTTGTCATCGATTACTCATATGGTTTTCTTTCTTCTGTGGAACACGAATATATGATTATTGTGAAAAGACAAGACAAAAACTTGTGTTGTGTTGTGAGTTGGACAGAAAGTGTTGATGGGGTGAATGATTTGGCTGAGCTGTCTCGGCCTCTACATACCATGTTTGATTTAGCATCACGAGATGAAGAGCACGCTGACATCTGGCACTGAATCCTTCCCACACATTTCCAGCATTCTCAACTGGATGAAATTACGAGTGGGAAAGCCTCAATGAGCTAAACGCTGGAGAAACTCTGCCAGCAGCTCCAGCACAGCAGAGATTCAGATCCTACAGACGCACAACATCCAACAACACACCCTACATGTGTGACAGAAGCACAGAAACAACTAACACATCTCTAACATCATGTGCTCCAATCAAATCCATACATTTTTCATAAACTAAAACCATATTAGATCTGATCAGCAATTTCTCATTAATGTGAATGAATTGATTTTTGTGTGTGTGTGAAAAAGTTTTGAATGTAGTACTGTATTTATCTTTTCAATCAATTAAACACACACACACACACACATATATATATATATATATATATATATATATATATATATATAAATTCTTAAAAATGTCAAATGTTGCAATGTTTGTAATGTTGACGATACATTTAATTTGAATATATCTATCAAATTTATAAAAACAAATAACAGTAATAATGAGAATTACATTATTTCCACTTTCCATGTGTAATATGACTTTCCTTTGTCCAATTTTATGAAACCTACATATGTAGGTTTCAAAACCACATGAAACCTACATTTTTTTTGCACACATTGGACACATCTTGTTGTTTTTTGCACATATCTTATTGTTTTTTGCACATCTTATTGTTGTTTTTTGCACATCATATTGTTTTTTGCACTTTTTATTTCATCTATTGTTGTTTTTTGCACACTCTTATTTCTCTTTTTTTACATATTTGCCCTTTTTATTTTTGTACTTTATATAATTTTTCTTAATTTATGCCCTTGTGTTGTCCACTTTATATAACTTATTATTTTCACTGTCCACTGATTTCACTTCTAGATTACATTTCACATCTAATTATACCCTGTATAAATTATTATGACAAATAAACCTTGAACCTTGAACCTTGAACCTTGAACCTTGTATTTCTATCAAACCGAACATAAATAATTACCTGAGAATTTTTAAAACAAAATTACTTCATTTTATTTGTATAAACTTTCGCTTTCTAATGAAGAAAGTGCTGAATTTATAATGTCAATAGAAGTACATAATCATGTCTATCCACAAAATTCAGTCCCAAAAGTCTGTGAGATATGGGGCAAAGACTAAATATATTTTACACATTTTTTTAACACTAATATAACTTCATAGACAATTTTACAAAAAGTATTTTTGACACATAATGGTACTCCATTCACACCCAGTTCAAAATGACCCAAGCACAATACATGTAACATTGTTTTATTAATGTTATTATTATTTTATAAATGGTTCTATCTCCTTAAAAAAATAGCTGTCATCGCCGATAGCCTCGTCAAATTGACAAATAGCGCTGTTGCTCTTCAGGCATCCTGATTTGGAGACCTTGATTCCGTCCCTCTCTCTTTCTTCCACTTTGCTTCCTGTCCTCTCTGCACTTGTCCTATCAAATTCTCTGAAGCTTCCTAAAATGAAAACTAAAAAAATTCAAATCCAATATTTTATACACAATCTGAAGTTTAAACTGAGAAATGTTACACTTTTATCCACTAAATGAGCTCATTTCAAATTTGAAAGGTCTAAATGGGGGCAACAAAATAAAGCAAGACATTTAGAAAGGATTCAGCTGGGAGAACATCTAGAAGATAATTGACATCAGGTCTGTAACATGATTAGCTATAAAAGGGATGTCTTAGAGAGGCAGAGTCTCTCAAAGATTGTGGGATATGTCAAGATGCAATTGCTAAATCATTACAGTGCAAAACTTTCAAATCACTTGGGCCAATATTTTATTCACAATAGAACATAGAAAACATAACAAATGTTTAAACTGAGAAATGTTACACTTTTATCCACTAAATGATCTCATTTCAAATTTGATGCAATTGATGCAATATTATGAAATTTGGAAGGCACTATGAATGCTGAAAGGTAGATAAAGGTTTTAGAGCAACATATGCTCCCCTCCAGATGACGTGTATTTCAGCAGGACAATGCAAAATCACATACTGCAGCTATTACAACAGCATGGCTTCGTAGTAGAAGAGTCCGGATGAATTGGCCTGCCTGCAGTCCAGATCTTTCACCTATAGAGAACATTTGGTAAATCATTAAAATAAAATATGTCAAAGATGACCACGAACTCTTCAGAAGCGTGAAATCTATATCAGGCAAGAATGGGACCAAATTCCAACACCAAAACTCCAGAAACTCATAACCTCGATGCCCAGACGTCTTTAAACTGATTTCAAAAGAAGAGGAGATGCTACACAATGGTAAACATGCCTCCGTCCCAACTATTTTGAGACCTGTAGCAGGCATCAAATTTGAAATGAGCTCATTTTGTGCATAAAATTGTAAAATTTCTCAATTTAAACATTTATGTTATCTATGTTCTATTGTGAATAAAATATTGGCTCATGTGATTTGAAAGTCTTTTAGTTTTCATTGTATTCAAATTGAAATAACGTCTCAACATATCCGGGTTGTAAAATTAAAATAAATGCATGAATGTGTCTTTTGAGGGTCTTGAAGCATTTGCAAAGTTCTTTTCCCTTTTTTAATAGAAGTTTTTATGTCAACACAATAATATGAACCAATTATGTGGAACACTTTTATAATCTAAAGAACCATTTTCTACTATAAAGAACCCTTAGTGGTTCCATGGATGTTAAAGGTTCTTCAAGCAGCCATTGATGCCAATAAAGAACCTTGATTTTTAAGTGTAGCTGTCCGAAGTCTTTTACAGGTCTGTGCTTGTGAAAGTATGTCAGCGGAAACGGATGGACTGTGTATTTTAGCACTGAACATATTTTTGTCCAGTGAAGCTTCTTCAGAAATTACTGACATCATTCATTCCCCTTGTGTTGTAGAAACTGTCCTCGATGTCTCCTCTGGACGAGCCACTGCCCAGAGACTGGAAGTGCTACATGTCATCGCAGGGACGCAGATACTACGTTAACACCGTCAGCAACGGTAAGATTCTCCAACATCACTAAATCAGAGGTGTACAAACCTTTAAACACAAAGGGCCAAAAATCAAACCCCACTGAGGACTGTAGGCCATAAGTTCCATTATGTATGTACTATATTATATTAAAATCTATTCATATATATTTGATATAACATTTAAATTTTTTATAATAATATATAATAATAAATTATAATATTTATCAAATTATTTTTATTTATAACCAGTGTTGGGGAAAGTTACTTTTAAAAGTAATGCATTGCAATAATTGCATATAACTACTTACGTTACTTAGTAACTTTTTATGGAAAGTAATGCGTTACGTTACTTTTGCGTTACTTTCGCGTTACTTTTAAATATGAGCAAGGCTTGATTATTTGTTTTAATACAATAAGTTATATTTATAGCAAATATAAAAGCCCTTTCACACCAAAAAGTGTAATGAATAAACCTCAGACTGAAGGACGAGTAAATCACGTCTGTACAGAAGAACACAGGAGAAGTTCAACACTCTTCAGCAATTAAAAAACAATGAAGCACAATTATTAGATATTCTAAGTAATTTTTGCTTATTAGTATGGTTGAACTGGATCATCAAAGGTCAGCAGCAAACACATCGGTTAATAAAATGAGATTAGATATATTTGTGTTGTTTAACATGTTTAATTATTGCAGGTTTGCATCATATTCTGAGTTTGCATTTCACTGTTTTAATTCATTTTGATGAATACTGAATCTGTTTTTTGCGAGTGGGATGAATTAATACACATTCATATTTAGTCTAGATTAGATCTACAGTAAGATCATGTTCACACGGCGCACTCAGTCAATAAATGAAAAAGTAACTAAGATATTTTTGAAAAAGTAACTCAGATATTTTCTAGTAAATTAAAAAAGTAATGCATTACTTTACTAGTTACTTGAAAAAAGTAATATTATTACGTAACTCGCGTTACTTGTAATGCATTATCCCCCGACACTGTTTATTACGTATTAATGCAAAAAAAGTTGAAAAATTAAAAAAAAATTCATTATCATTTTTTTCCCTATTCTTTTCCTCTCATCTTGTGATAAAGCATGGCCAATGGCCAAATCCAAGGTGATCCCTGGCATCTGCACTAGACCCTCAGTCGTGCAGTGTTTTGTCTTTGGTTGCAGATGATGTTGTTGTCATGTGAAAGACTCTGAAACACATTGAACAGCATCTGTGAATGTCGGCAGACAGTCGAGCACGTTTGGCATAGGCTGTTCTGACCGGATCAGAGGATCGGTACTGATATCTCCACTTCTCATTGTGTCCAAACAATCAGCATTGTCCCGGATCAGAGCCATCAGTCAGCACACAATGCCCTGTTTACAGCCACAGTGTATTCTGTATGCCACAGTTAAACTGAAGAAATGCTTTCAAAAATCACCTCCATTACCTGCTATAACATCTCTGGGCCTTTTCTCACATTTTAGATGTGTCTATGAAGTTTCCATTCCCACGTTCTGCAAAATTCACACCATTCATTCTAATATGTTGCTAAAAGAAACATCATCTCTTCTGCTGCTCGTATTCAGCAGTTTACACTTGTTTCAGCACATTTTTACCCTGTTTTCAAGATGTTTTACTTTGAATGTATGTAAGCATATTTCAATTATTTTAAAACGTTTTTTAAAGTATTATTCAGAGTAGTTTTTTACAAATACAAATTATATTATAAATATCATGATTTTATCATGACTTTATGCCTCCTAAAAATTCAAAAATAAATTATATTATAATACTCAGCATAAAAGTCAATGCACGGTATTAATGGAATGTATTTTTAAATAAAAAATAAGTTATTTTTTATATAGTAAGCTGATAAGGTAGGACAAAAAAGTTATTAGTTTTAAAATAAAAACATTTTTTTATATAAATCATTTTTAATTAAAATTACATTTCAATGCAATGTACAGTAAAAACAATATTTTGAAGAAAAACACACGAGAAAATACTTAACTTTTAAAATACTTTGTTTAATTCAATGTTCAGCTTATTTTGTAATTATTCGTGAAATGTATTAGCAATCTCTGTGAAAATTCATTCAAAGTGAACACAACACCAGTTTTGTTTTTATTTTATTACTTTCAAACCGAGTGGAAGAAAAGCTACTATTATACTGATTTAAAGGCTTGAAGATTCACATTTAGGTACTTGACATTTAATAATGAACACATTCATCTTCCCCATGGTTTCTATTACATCACTTGCATTTCCATGGTTGCCACTTACACTCAAAAGCAGCCCAACTCCACCAATGAAGTGGGCAGTAAAGCCAACATTCGCTCCTCGTTATTACTCGAGCTAAACTGTGAAACAGAGGGAAGGCGTGAGTTG
This sequence comes from Schizopygopsis malacanthus, assembly GCA_027474115.1. NCBI lineage: Eukaryota > Metazoa > Chordata > Actinopteri > Cypriniformes > Cyprinidae > Schizopygopsis > Schizopygopsis malacanthus. Next base: position 25,929,682 of record CM049883.1, read on the forward strand.
TGAAAGCAAGAAAACAAATCAATCTTCTAACCAACCAATTACAATAATCCTACAAAGTCTGTGAGTAAGAGAAACTGGAATCCACAGAGAGTTTCATCACGCCGTCCAGATCCAGTCCTGCCTGATTAATGATTATTAGGACGTTATTAACTTCTCTGGGTCCATTACTCATTCACACAAAGCCTCATACAAACACAGATCCAGCCAAACAGTGCGAGAGTCTTTTAGCTCCTTGGTTTTAGCTTGATTTGTAGTATGTGTTTAAGTTCACGTGGCTGAAACAGAGGGTTGTTGTGTTGTGTGTGATCACCATGGTAGCACGTGTGTGTGTGTGTGTGTGTGTGTGTGTGTGTGTGTGTGTGTGTGTGTGTGTGTGTGTGTGTGTGTGTGTGGTTTCCTTCCTCTTTTTGGCTGTGGTTTGGTAAATGTATTTTCTTCTGGGGAACACACATGAATCTGAATAAATGAATAACTAAACCGCTTGTTTCAGATCAACCTCACTAACCTGCAGGTGGAGAGTTCAGGAAAACCCTCTGAGATCTAAAATAGATCACTAGAGTACATGAGAAGGAAGGATGTGGAAAAGGAGGTTAAACTGTATGCATAAATGTATATAAATGTATGCATTTTTGTTGCATTAGTATGCAAGCTTGGTTCTGAACTTAGAATTGTGAGATATAAACTTGCAACTGCAAAAAAATATAAATAAGTATAAATTGTGATGTAAAAAGTCACAATTATCTTTTTTTTATTCCATGGTGGAAAAACAATTGCGAGATATAAACGCAGAATTGCAAGAAATAAATGCAGAATTGTGAAAAAAAGTCTAAATTACAAGATAAAAACTCGCAATAACTTACAGGCAAAAATCTGAATTGTGAGAAATTAATTCAGAATTTTGAGAAAAATTCAGAATTGTTAGATAAAAACTCACAATTACAATTTATTTTATTATAATTTTTTATTAAGTGGCAGAAAAGGCTTTCATAGATTAGCCTCCCCGAATTTTGCAAAAGAAGTAACAATTGTTATCAAACAGGTTTCCTGAACACTATCATTGGTTAAGACAACTGATAGCTCCGCCCACAACTCATGCGATTGGTCGAGTCTGTGTTGCTGTTTCTGGGCGGGTTAAGATGCTGCTCAAACTCTTTAAAATCACCACAGTAACTCTGTATTTATACTTTTCTGAGGAATCAATCCAAGAATGGATTGTATTAATCTGGTATATTTGAAGATTGGCAAAATTAAAACCATTACCACTTTAAAAATCACAACAAATTTCCATAGAGGAATTCAATGCCAGTAGTCAAACATTGTGTTTGTATTTGCTGCCATGTACGAAGATGAAATCTGTTTCCTAATGGTTTGATTGAACACTCATGACTCGTGCAGTAGCTGGAGGAACAACGGAGCCAATACAGATGGTGCTAAATTAAAGATGAACTACAGAACACAAAAACTAGGCCATTATTCATCGCCCACAGAGCCAAAGCACCACATTGGTCACAGATTGGAGGACCGTGCCAGAAGATCAGTCGCACTCACTGCTGAGCACAAACTACAACAATACTGTAGATGTCAAGCCCAGTCCTGCCGTCCAAACGCTCACAGCTCGTTTGAACTAAATAATTAGACTAATCAGCTTCTCAGATGCTCGTTGCTTAGTAACCGGCTTCTCTGTTTCATAGTTCTCCGAACTTCACAATTCCATATGCAGAGGACACATGGATTAAAATGCATTTCTATATTAATCTAATACAATAAATCTAATCAGATGCATGCATTGCACTTTTTTGAGAAAACATTCTGAGCAATGCTTTATTCATGAAACTGTGTATGCACGTCTAATGTTGATTATTTTCATCCTTCATCTTCACACTAAATGCTTCTGCATTCGATCTGTTCTCAATTCATGTCATTTAAGTTGAACTGAAATCTTCAGTGGAAGAAATAATATAATACTTATGAAAATGTTAAGTAACTTTTGAAATAGAAATACTATAATTATTACAGCAAATGACTTATGATTTGATTCCCTGTAAATGAATAGAAATGCCATAAGGAAGACATCTGGGGCCTCATTTATAACCGTTGCGTTCGCACAAAACCTGCCTGCAAAAGGTGGGATTTATAAAAACAAACGTAACGGGAAAATGTTCGCACCTGCAAGCCAACTCTGACCCATGTGTACGAACTCATTTTCCAGGAGTGAGAAAATTAATGAAGTAAACAACTATTTTAAACTCTGTTTTCATGTCCATATACATATTTACATTAAATATTCCACTCTCATAGTGTAAATAAGCACTGAAATTACATAAAGTCATTACGCAGAAGTTAAACAAAAATTAGGCTATATGAAACATATTTGTAGTGGATGGTTTTCCTGTGGCATGCTACTGCTACAGTATGTTTTAATGACAGCAATGCTTTAGGTGCACTATAAATCAACTGCATATATTTAGGGAGAACAATGATCAATGATATTATGGCGGACATTCAGTGGTCGAACGGTCCATTGTCCGGTTTGAATAGGTCAAATGATAATAACTTACTGTACAACCGCAGGTGTTAATGTCGTGTGAAGACATCTCCACAACATTATGAAAAATACCACTGTATTTGAAGGACACAACTGGAAGTAAACAGCAAGAATTGCACGTTTCAATTTTTAAATACGTCAGTGACGCGCCGAGTCAGACAATTGTATTTACACTGCAATAAATATAGGCATATCTGTTTCCACTAAATAGCTAGTGTAAAAGAATTAGATAAACTTTATTCTTTATAACTTAAAAAAATATTCTAAAATATTTATTTGATAAGTATTTTAAACAGTTTTGTTTTTTATGAATATTTTATATTTATTCTAAAACATAACAAGGATATTGGATGACTTTTAGCAAAAAAAAAAAAAACGTTTGGCACAAATGGCATTTATAGTCAGTATCTCATATTTCCTTAATGTCTAGTACCTTTGACGGTGTTAAACATGGTGTCACGTGGATGGGAATATGCATGGAAATGATATGCCGATGAGGTTATGCATAGTAAAACTAGGCGTTGTAATGTGGTGATCAATATGTGGTGATTTCGGGGAGGAGTCAGGGTGGAGATGCACGTACACACAATCTTCCCCTAACTGGGATTTATAATGGGATTTTTGTGCATATGCATGGTTTTATAATGCCTACGTACACTTTAAGGATGAACTCTACGGAGAGTTTACGGAGACTTGCTCAAAACAGGTTTTCAGGAAATCTCTGTCGATGGTTACTGAAACTGGTTTTTGGGAGGATTGATTTGTGTCTGTGTGAATATCTGATATGGCCACTGTGAGAGCACTGTGCATTAAGTTATTACTGATGTGGCGTTTATTGAGCATTACCTCCCAACAGAAGAAAACAGATGATGTAATTGACAGGAAATGGCTTGATTTTGCTCTTGTTTTTCCAGAGACAACATGGGAGCGGCCGTCCAGCACGCCTGGCACCCCGAAAACACCAGTGAAACACAAGAACTCTGTCCCGACAGGTGAGAAATGCACCTTTACATGTAAAAATCACCATCTATATATCATTCAAAAAGGTGCTAAAAATGCCTGCACACTGTGTGGGAGAAAAGAATCAACACAAAAGCACATGCGAAACAGCAAACATTTCAGTCATAACATGACCTTCTCCAGTATCTAATCAGTGTGCTGTTTAAAACTGCTGTTTTCTGATCAGCCATCATGAATAGTGGAAATGAAAAGACATGGATGATGCATCCAAACTGAACGGAGAGCATTGACTGTCAGAGCTTCTGGCCAGAGGTGTTTTATCTGGACGGAGTGAAAGCGCACGATAAACTCGTCCTGTTTTGATTACAGATGTCCTGTGTTATCTGTGTTTGGGACGCTGGACACTCACAGACAATCTGTGGGAATCTCTCGCAGTGGATATTAACAACAACAACAACAGCATATTTGATAGATTTGATCGTTCCGGTTATATTAAAGATATAGTTCACCTAAAAATTTAAATGAGCTAAAAATGTGCTCACCCTCAGGCCATCCAAGATGGAGATGAGTTTGTTTCTTCATCAGATTTGGAGAAATGTAGCATTGCATCACTTTCTCACCAATGGATCCTCTGCAGTGAATGGGTGCCGTCAGAATGAGAGTCCAAACAGCTTATAAAAACATCACAATAATCCACAATCATTTTTAGCTCCAAACAGTTGCTTATGGCTAAAATATGAGTTCATAATACTCCATAAACGCTTGAAGTCATCTGGTCTGAATCAGGAGAGAAATCTGAACAAAACACTGTTTACAAGCCAAAACAGCTCTAAAAATATGTGGGTGGATTTTAATGTGAGAGAACAACAGGAGATGGTCTGTTTTACTGGAGGAAGCGTTATTATGGATTATATACTCGTATTTTAGCAACATTTTGAAGTTAAAAACATCTTGATGAATTTGTTTAATACAAACATGCAGCTTTTGGTTTCACGAGACATTAACTGATGGACTGGAGTGGTGTGGATTATTGTGATGTCTTTATCAAGTGTTTGGACTCTCATTCTGACGGCACCCATTCACTGCAGAGCATCCATTGGTGAGCAAGTGATGGAATGCTACATTTTCTTACCAGTGCTTGTTCAGTATCAAAAGCGTCTGCCTCCTTAATAAATCTTAGTAAAACATCAACAGAAAGGAGTGTGAGATGCTCACTCGTCAAAGATTCACAGCTTGGCTGTGTGAAACAGTTGAAGTTAATAAGTCACCTCAGTATTCAGACACGCTCTCAACACCAGCCGATCAAACTCTCGTTAGATTTGTCTCTCTAGGAGCAGCTTTCAAGATCAACTGCTTCACTGGAAATCCACAGGAAAGATTTGAGGACAGAGTTTCAGTCTAGAATATTTGCAGCTATCATTGATCACTAACTGGTCAAAAATGTCATCTGCGATGTTTAGACTAGCCCAGTATAGCCCTGCTGTAGCCTCTCACATTTAACTTAGAGATACATAACTAACTAAATAAAAGAAATTAAGCATATTCAGAAAATGCCGTATAATGTAAAGGCCATAGAAAATGGAGTACAATTATCAAATTTAAGCCACTATTTTAGTCTAGAAATGTCAATAATTTGTGTGATACAATATGGCTTAAAATCACAAAAAAAGCAGAATAATGTCTGTAACTTCTGTAACTTTTGCTACGGGGAAACGTGACACTTATTAAAAAGAAAGTGGTGCTCAAAAGTCTGAAAATACTGTTTTGCTTATTTTTATTTATTTCATGTTGTTTCAATATGCATATTTTTTATATTTAAGACTTAAAATATGAAAATATATACTTATATAATAAATATATATATTCAATTTTGATTTTGAAAAATATAATAAATGTTGTTTTGATGCTTTAGATTTAATACGTTTTTTTTTCAAATATTGACAGCATTTGCGTTTGAGTGAGAAGTTGAATCAAAAAGGAAAAGGAGGTCAAAAGTTTTTTTTTTTTTTTATTCTACAGCATCATTTAGAAATATTTGAGCGTGAAACATTCTTTATAAGTTCATCTCAGACTGTCGTCGTGCTCTCAGACTTTCAGACACCACTGTAGATCACAGTACTTCAGCACTTGTCCAAAATCTTTTCCTCCTCCATCCGTCCACAAATCATCTAATGGAGAATCTACTGCCCCTCCTCCGTCCTGAGCTCCGTTTAGTACTCTTGATTTGATTTGCACCGGCGATCAGCATTTAACATGTCTAAAAGCACATCTTAATGATAGATGGACAGGATAATCGCGTCCACCAGAGATCCAGCATGTGGACGGCACACCATAGAGCAAATGACATTATGAGCCAGCTGAAGAGAAATGAGTGTCATTGACATGGACCGAGGGAGGAAACAGTAGACATGTTCAGGATGAGCACATCTCAGCAGAAAGCCTGTCTCATGTGACTCGACAATTAGGAGCATTTGAATATGTTTACTTCTTATGATGAATGACTGTAATATAGTCTCACAATTAACGGTTACATCAATAGTTCAAATAAATATTTTCTAGAAAATATAGTCACCCTCAGGTCATCCAAGATGTAGATGAATTTGTTTCTTCATCAGATTTGGAGAAATGTCGCATTGCATCACTTGCTCACCAATGGATGCTCTGCAGTGAATGGGTGCCGTCAGAATGAGAGTCCAAACAGCTGATAAAACATCACAATAATCCACACCACTCCAGTACATCAGTTAATATCTTGTGAAACCAAAAGAGACCGATCCATCAAGATGTTTTTAACTAAAATATGAGCATAATCCATAATAACGCTTCCTCCACTGGACTGAATCAGGAGAGAAATCTGCACAGATCAAGCACCATTACGTGCCAAAACAGTCCAAAACAGCTTTAAACAAATATGTGGGTTTAAGAGACAACAGGAGATGGACTTTTTCACTGGAGGAAGCGTTATTATGGATTATATTACTGGTATTTTAGTTAAAAGCATCTTAATAATGGATGTGTTTCTTACAAACACACAGCTTTTGTCTTCTCAAGACATTAACTGATGTACTGGAGTGGTGTGGATTATTGTGATGCTTTATCAGCTGTTTGGACTCTCATTCTGACGGCACCCATTCACTGCAGAGCATCCATTGGTGAGAAAGTGATGAAATGCTACATTTCTCCAAATCTGATGAAGAAACAAACTCATCTACATCTTGGATGGCCTGAGAGTATGAACGTTTTCAGATGTGTATTTGTGGGTGAACTATTGCTTTTAATTGTCTCTCAGATGTATTTAAACTAATTGTTGATAAATTGTGCTTCAGGAATAATGAGTTGAGCGAGGGCTTTTTGCTCTGGCATTTGAAATGACCCTCCCTTGATAAAGCAGAATGGAGTAGCTTGTTATCGCACACAGACCATCAGCATCAAAAGAGGCTCTTTTGTTCTACAAATATAGTCAGGCTGTTTATAATTAGACCGAGTGCAGGAGGTGCTGTACCACGTCTGGAAGGATGGAGATATTGTGTCTCAATGATAAAGGAATCACTTTCTTCTTCAGGTGCTACTGTTGTCCTTGGCCTGCTGACTGGAGCGATCAGAGGGGTAGTTTACACAAAACCGAGTCCACCGTTGTAGTCTGAATGACTCTTATGAGCAGATTCTTTTCAGCCTATCAACCATGCAGTCTGATTCCTGAACGCTTGACTCTTATGAGACGATTCTTCCTCGTGATTCAAAAACATAGACAGCCAGTGTAGTCAAATTCCTTAAAGAGTGACTCTTATGAACTGATTCTTTTTAGCGATTCTAAAACATAGACAGCCAGTGTAGTCAAATTCCTTAAAGAGTGACTCTTATGAACTGATTCTTTTTAGCGATTCTAAAACATAGACAGCCAGTGTAGTCAAATTCCTTAAAGAGTGACTCTCATGAACTGATTCTTTTTAGCGATTCTAAAACATAGACAGCCAGTGTAGTAGACTCTTATGAACTGATTCCGTTGTAGTCAAATTCCTTAGTGACTCTATGAACTGATTCTTTTTAGCGATTCTAAAACATAGACAGCCAGTGTAGTCAAATTCCTTAAAGAGTGACTCTCATGAACTGATTCTAGAGACAGCCAGTGTAGTCAAATTCCTTAAAGAGTGACTCTCATGAACTGATTCTTTTTAGCGATTCTTAGACAGCCGATTCCTGAATGAACTGATTCTTTTTAGCGACACAGCCAGTGTAGTCAAATTCCTTAAAGAGTGAATGAACTGATTCTTTTTAGCGATTCTAAAACATAGACAGCCAGTGTAGTCAAATTCCTTAAAGAGTGACTCTCATGAACTGATTCTAGCGATTCTTAGAGCGATTCCTTAAAGAGTGGAACTGTAGACAGCCAGTGTAGTCAAATTCCTTAAAGAGTGACTCTCATGAACTGATTCTTTTTAGCGATTCTAAAACACAGCCAGTGTAGTCAAATTCCTTAAAGAGTGACTCTCATGAACTGATTCTTTTTAGCGATTCTAAAACATAGACAGCCAGTGTAGTCAAATTCCTTAAAGAGTGACTCTCATGAACTGATTCTTTTTAGCGATTCTAAAACATAGACAGCCAGTGTAGTCAAATTCCTGACTCTCATGAACTGATTCTTTTTAGCGATTCTAAAACATAGACAGCCAGTGTAGTCAAATTCCTTAAAGAGTGACTCTCATGAACTGATTCTTTTTAGCGATTCTAAAACATAGACAGCCAGTGTAGATTCCTTTGACTCTCATGAACTGATTCTTTTTAGCGATTCTAAAACATAGACAGCCAGTAGTCAAATTCCTTAAAGAGTGACTCTTATGAACTGATTCTTTTTAGCGATTCTAAAACATAGACAGCCAGTGTAGTCAATTCCTTAAAGAGTGACTCTCATGAACTGATTCTTTTTAGCGATTCTATAAAGCCATAGACAGCCATGAACTGTAGTCAAATTCCTTAAAGAGTGACTCTCATGAACTGATTCTTTTTAGCGATTCTAAAACATAGACAGCCAGTGTAGTCAAATTCCTTAAAGAGTGACTCTTATGAACTGATTCTTTTTAGCGATTCTAAAACATAGACAGCCAGTGTAGTCAAATTCCTTAAAGAGTGACTCTATGAACTGATTCTTTTTAGCGATTCTAAAACATAGACAGCCAGTGTAGTCAAATTCCTTAAAGAGTGACTCTCATGAACTGATTCTTTTTAGCGATTCTAAAACATAGACAGCCAGTGTAGTCAAATTCCTTAAAGAGTGATGAACTGATTCTTTTTAGCGATTCTAAAACATAGACAGCCAGTGTAGTCAAATTCCTTAAAGAGTGACTTATGAACTGATTCTTTTTAGCGATTCTAAAACATAGACAGCCAGTGTAGTCAAATTCCTTAAAGAGTGACTCTCATGAACTGATTCTTTTTAGCGATTCTAAAACATAGACAGCCAGTGTAGTCAAATTCCTTAAAGAGTGACTCTATGAACTGATTCTTTTTAGCGATTCTAAAACATAGACAGCCAGTGTAGTCAAATTCCTTAAAGAGTGACTCTCATGAACTGATTCTTTTTAGCGATTCTAAAACATAGACAGCCAGTGTAGTCAAATTCCTTAAAGAGTGACTCATGAACTGATTCTTTTTAGCGATTCTAAAACATAGACAGCCAGTGTAGATTCCTTAAAGAGTGACTCTCATGAACTGATTCTTTTTAGCGATTCTAAAACATAGACAGCCAGTGTAGTCAAATTCCTTAAAGAGTGACTCTTATGAACTGATTCTTTTTAGCGATTCTAAAACATAGACAGCCAGTGTAGTCAAATTCCTTAAAGAGTGACTCTCATGAACTGATTCTTTTTAGCGATTCTAAAACATAGACAGCCAGTGTAGTCAAATTCCTTAAAGAGTGACTCTTATGAACTGATTCTTTTTAGCGATTCTAAAACATAGACAGCCAGTGTAGTCAAATTCCTTAAAGAGTGACTCTCATGAACTGATTCTTTTTAGCGATTCTAAAACATAGACAGCCAGTGTAGTCAAATTCCTTAAAGAGTGACTCTCATGAACTGATTCTTTTTAGCGATTCTAAAACATAGACAGCCAGTGTAGTCAAATTCCTTTGACTCTATGAACTGATTCTCTAAAACATAGACAGCCAGTGTAGTCAAATTCCTTAAAGAGTGACTCTCATGAACTGATTCTTTTTAGCGATTCTAAAACATAGACAGCCAGTGTAGTCAAATTCCTTAAAGAGTGACTCTTATGAACTGATTCTTTTTAGCGATTCTAAAACATAGACAGCCAGTGTAGTCAAATTCCTTAAAGAGTGACTCTTATGAACTGATTCTTTTTAGCGATTCTAAAACCTGAATTGGCTTAATTCTTCTTTTAAGGCAGTGTCGTCTGGAAAGCAGTGTATTTTGTTACAAACATTGTATGAATTCAATGCACAAACGGAGACGTGCATTGATTCTGTACACAATAGCAGTGCATGCTGTTCATTACACACTGCTCTGCGTCTTTGTTACACGACCTTGCGAGAGGAAAAGATGTTGATATCTAATGGCTCTAAATCAAACTCATCTCAGTGTTTTCTTCCTCTCCAGTGAATGGATTTCATGATAATGGCAGCCCGTTGCATCAGACCGAGCCATCGCATGTACTGATGAGGAAGACCAGCACAGATCAACAGGTACGGCTAGTTCTCATTTATTCATTTAGCAGATTCCTCTGGACTACAAATCTGATTTCATTCCAAAAGTTATTTTTGGATGTCTCTCCATCTGCATCACTGGCATTAAACAATACTCTAACAGAGATGTATTCAAGCTGAGACTCTTTGAGCTAGTACAATTTTTCATTGCATATCAATTTATTGATGATTCTATATTGATATCATTTTTTTGGAGGGATTATAAAGCAGTTTCTCAGTCTACCGAGATCTAATATTATCCCAAAGGTGCTTTTTTTATCAATCTGCCAGGAAACGGGTTGCATTTCTAATAATAAATGATCATGATAATGATAAAATGAGTGCTTCTCAGGAAGAACCTGAACTTGATTTATCCAGTTTAAGTTCTTTGAATAATCAGTGTTTCAGATTTGTAGCAATCAAATGAAATATCCCTGATCAGATCTGAGTATTTTACTTTATTTTCAGAGTTACACAGTTTTGAAAAGATTTGAATGCTTTTGTTCAGCAAGGCTGCATTAAATATATCAAGAGTGACTGTAAAAACATTCGTAATGTTACAAAAGATTTCTATTTCAAATAAATGCTGTTTTTTATCTTTCCATTCATCAGAACATCTTGAAAAATAAACTGCATTTGACTGCACAACTGTTGATAATAATCAGAAATGTTTCTTGTATGGACACTGAAGACTGGAGTAATGATGCTGAAAATTCAGCTTTCATCACTGAAATAAATTACATTTTCACATATATTCACAAACAAATCAGTATACAATATTTCACAGTATTACTGTTTTTACTGTATTTTTTGGATCAAATAAACACAGCCGTGGTTAAGCAGTAGAGACGTCTTTTAAAAACATTAAAACATTATTCCAAATATTCGTCTGTGAAATAATCAGCACTTATTATTATTATTACAGCGTTATATGAATATTTTTCCCTACGTCATCTGTCATTGCTAACGTTGGGTGCTCCATGTGTTGGCGTTTTCTTCCTGTTTAAGTGGGCGTTTTTGGCCAGAATCAGCTGTAATGTGCTTATTCTGTCAATCAGAGGTCTGGCTTTACAAGACTAACTATTAGTAAGCCATTCGTAGGCTGATTCTCCTGAAAACGCCTGTGTGCTGCTCTCAAAACATTGCATCCCGACACAGCAACATCAGCTCGACCAATGGAAAACAGGGGGGTGTTGCAGTGAAACAATATCACCTTCAATGAGCATTTACTGAAGGTGCGGCTGATGTCACCTATGAAACCCAAGCGCAAGTAAACCAAGGGACTTTTTCTCTCTCTCCCTCCTGATGAGCTCAGGGTGGAGATGACAACCCACACACACACACACACACACACACACACACCACACACACACACCACACACACACACAACACACACACACACACACACACACACACACACACTCACACACACACACACCACACACACACTGACAACCCACACCACAACACACACACACACACACACACACACACACACACACACACACACACACACACACACACACACACACACACATCGCAGCATCACGATCATGTCTGACGCTCAGTTTTGTGTCTTCTGTCAGAGTCCTGGCTCGACTTCATCCAGCAGGAAGCAGGAGTGTGAATCCACAGTAACTGTGAGTATGACAGCTAAACTAACACACGCTGAAGACTGACACACAAACTGATCTCAGATGCTTAAACCGCATGACAACAAAACACATTCACGCAAACAGGAAACCCACACGGACAATGTTTACTTTCCGAAAGCATGTTTCTGGTTGTATTGTGAACGAATCTTTGGTGCATGCTTTTATAACGAAAACAAAATGTTATCTTGAAGCAATTTGTTCTAACTTGCTGTGCCTCTGCGATGACTTTCCTTTTCCTCCGACATCACGGATCATTTGAACCAATATGCAGAGTATTTTTAGGCCAGGGGTTCTCAAACTGTTCCATGCCAAGGAGGACCCATACATATGATTATTCCCTTTCTTATAATATACAGGCAGCTATATATTTTCATTTATAAGAAATGCCCAAAAAACGTATTTATTCTGTGTGAGACAAAAATATAATAACACAGCAAAATAAATGTCTCCAAAATTAATAAATAATTGTCTTTTATTATGTCATTGTCTTAAAGCAAACTCTTAACATGTTATCTTTAAAATATTATCAATTTCATTAATATCCTAAATGATCACATTAACTGAAAAGCCATAATCATACATTTTGTAAAACTCTTTTTAGGCTCGTTTAGCAAACTCTTGTTTCCAGCCAAAATATCTAGAAATTCTTAAATCAAGAAGGTATTTCTAGATAAGAAAAAATTATTGTCTCGTTTTCAGAAAAAACATGTTACAATTAAGTGAGTTTTTGCTTGAAACAAGCTAAATAATCTGCCAATGGGGTAAGCAAAATAATCTTGTTTTCTGTTTGAAATAACAGAACTCACTTAATTTTAACTTGTTTTTTTCTGAAAACGAGACAATCATTTTTACTTGTCTAGAAAATCCTCCTTGATTTAAGAGTTTTTAGATATTTTGGCTGGAAACAAGACAAAACGTCTAAGCTAGAAAAGCATTTTTTGCAGTGTGCCGAGTGAAAATTGTGCTGAAGTACAGATACAATGTCAAACATTTTACTTAAAAGTCCTTGCTAAAAATAAAAGTAACATTTTATTCACATTAGCTTAAGTATTAAGTGTTTAAACATAAAAAGTAAACACTTTTATAAGCTTTATATGTAAAAAGACAGTAGAAGTCATTATAATCAGTAATTATGTCCCCACTGGATGCAACAAATGCCTCGTTTATAATGGGTTTGATTGTTTTTGTCTCGTCGCGCGCATCACAATACGGTCAGGGGCGTAAAATTTGCATTACAAGCTTGAGCTATTCGGCCAATCACAACACACTGGATAGCTGGCCAATCAGAGCACACCTCGCTTCTCAGAACGATGAGCTTTGTAAAAATCAACGCGTTTCAGAAAGGCGGAGCAACAATAATGTACAGTATGTGGGAAATAATGTGGTTATTTGACCTTAAACCACATACACACATTGCATTACACCAAATGCACACAATGTTATTTTTAGCAACATCATATGACCCCTTTAATGCAATATATTTTTGGGGAAAAATCAGTGTCTAAGACACTCAGACGTTAAAATGAAACCTGGTACCTGAATATATTCAGCAGGTGATTTTACAGTGTTTTGACTTTTGAATATAATGATTTGTAGGCTAATCATGTACTGTGTTATCACTCAAGTTCATCAATCATAGCTCTTATAAAAACACATTAATATAGTCTGTCTGAAAGGACTACTTCACCCAGGGATGTGAGATTGATTGGCTAGTTTGTCTCATTAGGTGAAAAACAATACTATTTTTATTTTAAAATCGTTATGAGATTTACATCATGATGAAATGTAACACTTGTACTTGTTATTTTACCTATTATTTTCAAGTTGTAAATGTTACTGAGTAAAAGTACAAGTAATGGGTTTCAACAAGCCTTGAGTAAAGTACAGATTCTCCAAAATAATACTGAAGTATTCTAGTGATGAACTATTACTCTAATACTTTACACCTCTACAACTTGTATAGCACCTGCTTTTAATGATCCGATTGTTCCAATAATCCCATTTTTGGAATATAATTGGCACATTATAGTATTGTGCCAAATCCTACCAGAATTTGAAACCTCAAAGTGATTCCATTAGCTGACAGAACTTATGTTGTGCCTGACTAAAAATACTGATTATTAATACTAAGACTTTTGAAGGGGACATCGGATGCCCATTTTCCACAAGTTGGTATGATTAAGAGTATTTATGAAAAACCTTTGATTAAAATTTCTCAATGGTAGTGTAAAACAACACCCTGTTAAAACCAGCTCTGTTCACATTGACCCGTTTCGGTGCATGTCTCTTTAAATGCTAATGAGCTCTGCTCACCCCGCCCCTCTTCCATTCTTGAGTTAAAGTCACCATTCTTATTCATGCAGTTATAACTGCTCAAAAACGATTTAAAATACATTTTTAACTGACTTAGTCATTAACAAACACCTTTACATACCCTCTACAAAGGCAACCTTAACGTACTGTAGTGGACGGCATGCAACAAAGCGACCGTTGCACTCATTTGAGCTTCAAAAACAAAAGTAATTCACTGCGTCTTCAGTTGCTCAGATGTCGGGAGTAAATGACGACTGCTATGTTCATTATTACATCCAACAACAGAACACCTGAAACGCTTAGGAGCCGTTCTTGTCTGCACCTGCTCCAGCGTCGACACATTGGTGGACTGTGTACAGCTCACTCAGGGCGGGCCTGTGATAAAACATCAGTGTCAGTCAATAGTCATGGGATGTCAAGCTATGTCACTTTACCCAGAATCTGTGAACGGCTTGATCTGAAAAAGTACTTATGATTTGTGGGGATTTTTACAAAGCACTGTCTGGATTTTATTCATTATAGGGTGCTTGTGTACACACACTGCCTACACACATTTCAGTTCAAACATGTCGAAGTGAATTTAGCATTTGATGTTCCCTTTAAATATTAAATAGGACATAAAATAACCAAAGCTATCGATATGATTCAAAATGTATCTTTCTTTGTGTTTTCATGTAACCAGTTATTGGTTGCAAATGCACCAGTGCAACTACATTAACGTTCCTCTGCATCAGGTGATGATTAGCACATTATTCATGTACATTTCTGAGATTACGTTAAACAACAAGACAGATTTAACCTCATTTGATGTGTAACTACTGATGGTCTTCTTAGCTTGATTGATTTAATGCATAAGTTACAGAATTACAGCATGCAGTCTCACAGGAGTCTAGTTATTAATAAAGGTGGTGATATTACTGACTCGTTCCTCAGTGAACAGTCTGTAAGAGATGTATTATTGCTGGATAGACTAGTATTATCCTGACTGTCTGTCAGACATGAGTCACTGTCTGAAGCGTTATCAGACACACAAAGAGCTGTTCATAGGAGTTATCAGGACTTTCAACAACTTAAACAATGTTACAATAAGAAAAATGAGAATAGATTATGTCTTAAGTGTGAAACTGTCTGATTTGTTACACTGCATCCACCTTCTGTAGTACGTCTAGTTATTTAACCTAACACTCGTTTTGATCTCAGTATAGTTGAATGTTACGGAGTATTTATGGGATGCCCATACATCTGCTGTTATTAGGGCTGATACAAGCTAAAAGAACAGCGAATGAAACAGAAGCATCACAAAAACAGACTTCTCTGAATGCAGATGGGATGTTTTTAGGCTCTTCGTGCTCACCTTTATTCACTAAACAGTAAGTCTTTTAATAATCTATCAAGTATTTTTAATCCCTAATATATTTATAAATATTCACATTTATAAATAAAAACATTTATAATATAAAAATGTGTGTGTGTGTGTGTGTGTGTGTGTGTGTGTGTGTATGTGTGTGCATGATATATTAGTGCTGTCAAAAAATTAATCGCGATTAATCGCTTCCAAAATAAAAGTTTTTGTTTACATAATATATGCATGTGTATTGTGTATATTTGTTATGTATATATAAAGACACACACATACAGCATATATTTTGAAAATATTTACATGTATATATTTATATTAATATAAATTACATCATATATAAGTATGTTTAATATATAAGCATGTGTGTGTATTTAATATACCTAAATATACACAGTACACATTATGTAAACAAAAACTTTTATTTGGGATGTAATTAATCGCGATTAATCGTTTTAAAGCACTAATATATATAAAAGTTTTCCATAATAAAAATGCATGTGTATTGTGTATATTTATATGTATATATAAATGACACACACATACAGCATATATTATTGACAAATTCGTTATGTACATGTATATATTTATATTAATATAAATTACATCATATATAAGTATGTTTAATATATATAATTATAGCTTATTATGTATATTTTATATACATAAATATACACAGTAAAAACACATTAAAAAAAAAAAAAAAAAATGTAAACAACAATATTGTTGTTTCAAACAATCATTTTAACATGTTATTTTGGGATGTAATTAATCGCGATTAATCGTTTTCAGCACTATTAAAATGGATATATATATATATATATATATATACACACACACAAATCAGTGTTCTGGGTGTAACTGCTAGTAGAGGAAGATGATCCTAGCATATTTCTATCTCTCACTCTTTCTGTCATTTTCTCATTCTGAGAGTAAAGTAAATAATGAAAGAGGAATGATAGAGGAATTACTATAAAGCCCTAAAGTTTTCAGAATAGCTGAATGTCCATGCGCTCATAAAGCGAGGTCTTCATATAAACACCCACTGCCATCTTCCTTCCACATTACTGTAATGTTTGCTGACATGGAGATCAGATAGTTCCCATCATGCCGACAATGACGCAGACGAGTTTCGATTCATTAGTCCAGTGTGCCACACTTGATTATCTTCATCAGAGCCGATGCAAACGCGTGTGGAGACTCGTTCTCCTCCATCTCTCCTCACATTATCCAGCTTCAGCACAATAAGCCTCTGAAAATCTCAGGAGGATCAGTGTGTGGATCCGGAGGAACTTATGATCATTGTGCAACCAGTCAATGCACACACTTGTTCTGTTTATCCAGAAAAATCCATTCGCAAACAAACCAGAAGTGAGACAACAGTTGCAATATGAGGCCAGTTCTGTGCCGTTTCCTCATTTGCTGTGATGCAGATTCAAACATTAGGCAACATGGGGAGTGTTGTGAGCTCATTCAAACCGAAGGGGATTTCCTTTGCCACCAACTCAGAGTCAGCATCATACTTTCCCCTCGCGGACAGCAGCTTCAGACCTCAGAAACGTCCACGCAAGTCATTCTGCATCTAAACAGTAGAGCCAACATCTGTGTTTTACAAAGGAAACACGGATGGACAACGCTAGCAGTATTCATCTGACTGGTGAAATCACTATGTTTGGCAACAGATGCAGTTTCAAGTTAATTGTCATTTTATTAGGTTTTTATTTAAGTCGATTTGTTTAAGTTTTAGTTGTGCTTTAATTTGAGGTATTGTTGTAATTCAACCTAAACTAATATTAATATATTAAATATTAAATAACATTTATATGTTCTTAATGCAATGACACTTAGTTATAGGCCTGCAGTATGTGTGATTAAAACGCCTAAAATGTTTTGCATACACAAACAAATAATCTGAAGCCTGTAGACCTTCATGAGCTTCAATTAGTAGATGGTCTTTTGCATACTAACACGTGGTGTTAGAGCTACAGTTCTTCTGTTTTCTCTGTTTAAAGTGTACAAACAGCTGCTGGAGCTCCACATTGAGCTGTAATTGATCAACAGCTGCTGCTTATCGAGTGTGTTTACAGTACAGGACCGATCATCGTACGTGGAGCTCATGCATTAACATTACAAGCTGCTTTAACTCTTAAACATGCATGAAGAACTTTGCACTTAAGAATAGTTTTACACCTAAAAAAAAGAATAGTTATTTTGAAAAGTTTATAATGACACACACTTGAGATGAGGACTGAGTAACCTTTGACACAAAATAAATTCATAAAGTTTGACAAATATGCCTGTATATAGTATTTCTACATAAACCTATACATTCACGCCAACTGGTGTAAAGCATACACGTCTTAACGACCAGCGATAATTTTTCTCACTATTTACTTTCTTAATATATGTTTGTGGTATCATTGTTCACAATTCATCAGGAATATTTGTATTTTGCATTAAAATATCAATTTTTCGGCTTTGAATTTTTCTTTTTACACCTAACGTCACCAACCAACAACACATAAAAACAATCAATAAATTAAAATTTCATACAGAATTTAAATTAGTAGGTTAATTTACATTGAGTAATTTTATCAAAACTACATAAAATCACAAATCACATAAACAACTAAAGACACATATTTTTTCGCCAGCACCTGACCAACTAATACGAAACTATTCTATTCTATTCTATTCTATTCTATTCTATTCTATTCTATTCTATTCTATTCTATTCTATTCTATTCTAAACCTAGCTACGTGTACTGTGCTAGACTAACTGAGACTTGTCATGGCTCTGTTGCTCTCTCAATGGTCTGATTGCTTCTATCATTCTCCTCATTTGTACATTACTTTGGATAAAAGCGTCTGCTAAATGATTCAATGTGATGTAAATGCAATCATTTAAATTAAGTTATTACATTTCAGACACAATATCAGGTGCTTTTTACAAACGAATTTGGCAAAATGAACAGTCGAGTATCTCCGAGTGACACACAGCAGCGGTGTATCATTCCTAACGATTCAGTTCTGTCAGCGATTCAATGACTCACTCATAAAGACACTCACCTGATCTGTTCCTGAATGAATCAGTGTTTAGATCGAATCCATTTAAATAACTGATTCAGACGTCACGTCCACGGACCGCTGGCTGAATGTCCGATGCATACGGCACACAAAAGTGGAAACACTTCAGGAGTTTGGAAGTCGTCATCGGATTAGTTGAATTATATGGGATTTCCGAGAGACGTGTGTGTTGTGTTCTTTAACGTTCCACCTGGAAACAAAGATGCTGTGAACCCCCTCACGAAAGAAGAAAGATGTCGTGTTTACAACTTTGACGACGAGAGCTTATCAGGATCAACTAAACACTGGATTTTCATTTTCATTTCATGGCTTAGAATCTTTAAAATACATCCGAGAGTTTTACACACCGCTCTGTTATTGTGGCGACATTACCATGCCCCGAAACGTAACGCTGAACGAAACGAACTGTGATTGGTTGTTTGACATGTCGGTCAAACGGCCTCATGGGGCGAGCCTTGGCCAATAAAGCTGCCATGGATTCCAGACCTTCAGCCGTCAGTCGAGACTACTGATTCAATGACTCACCCATAAAGCCACTCGTCCATTTTGTTCCTTAATGAATCAGTGTTTTGAACAAATCAATTCATATGAATGATTCAATGACTCACCCATAAAGACACTCACCTGATTCTGATTCGCTCCTGAATAAATCAGTATTCTGAACAGATCCGTTCTCACTCATAAAGTCTGAATGAATCAGTGTAGTGATTGACTGACTCATTTGTCGCCACCTATTGCTGTAGAACTGTAACTGCAGAAAGAGTGGCTGTAAAATCTCCCCCACTAACACACAAACACAAACAAGTGAAGTGATTCAATACAAACAGTGCATTTACTAGGGTGAATCCAGGTAAAATTTGGTGCACTTTTTTGCCATTTTGGCGGTTATCCTGAACTAACCCTAACTGTTGTTCAATTTTCATTCGAGTATGTATGATTGTGTTTTTTTGTTAGAATTGTTTCTTTATTTGTCAGCACTGCCTGTCATAAGGTAGTTCAGAACTAGTTAGTTGCTCTGTATTGAGGGCTGGAATTGTTTGTCAGTTCTTCACGTCCTGCTGCGAGCGAGCTGATGTCTGTGGATGATTTCTTTCCCTCTGTAGATCAACTGCGTGACGTTTCCTCTTCCACTGCACATGTCTGAACAGCAGCTGCTCAAACCAGACGAGTGGAGCTACTGTGATTATTTTTGGGTAAGCTAGAACGTCTCCAACCACTGACAAACCACAAAGATTTGTTTAGAAAAGCCTCACAAACAGTTCGAATGACATGCTTTTATACGGTTTAGCAGCATGAATTTCATCAAGCATCTGTAGTAATCTGCTTTGGCTTGTAGTTTTGATTGGAGAAGATCCCACCGAATCCTTGTCCGGCCACTTTATCACGCTTCTGTGCTCATGAATCTGCCTTGTGTTTTGTCTGTGGATCCAGGCGGACAGAAAGGACCCGCAGGGAAGCGCCAACATCTCAGGCTTCGAGGTTCTGCTGCAAAAACAGCTGAAGGGAAGGCAGATGCAGAAAGAGATGTCCGAGTTTGTGCGGGAGAGGTAAACGTTTGTCATCCAGACCGAGAGCAGAAACAATATTCACTCAGAAACTGATACTACATTTCACAATTACAAACAAACGACAAGTCACGCATTGAATTTTGAACTTAAGAAACGCTGATAAAGTATTTTCTTGAAAACATATTCTTTGTTTTGTAAAAAATATTGTAGCTTTTATTTCCACTTTCTTTCTTTCTTTTTTGAAGGATATAATATTCAGGGAAAAAGTAGATAGAAATTGTGTAATAATAATTCATAATTCAAATATTGTCATTAATTCATTAATTAATTCATTCATTCATTTATTTATATATTTATTTAGTTATGCATTTATTTATTAGTTATTCATGTATTTATGGGATCAGTGGCACCAAACAAACATTCATGGGTTTTCTATAGTAACTGTTGCACCTAGTGTTTTGGCAAAAAAAAAATACACAGTTTTTTTTTCACAAGTATGGCTATGGCAGTTGTAGTTTATGGAAAACATTGTTGGTACTACGGAAATATATATATGAATATAATTTCGCTTCGTAAGTCGCTTCGAATAAAAGCGTCTGCTAATATGCATAATTACTGAAAATGCTCCTACATTTTAAAATAAGAAACAAAGTCACAGTTGTGAAATATAAAGTCACATGTCACAATCCTACATGACAAAGTCTCAACTGCAAGGCATAAATTCATAACCTCGTTTTTATTTAAGTGGAAAGAAACAGTTAGTTATAGTTTCTAAATGTCTTTATGCTCCTATATTTAATAGCACAATAGTTGTTCCAGAAAGCATCATTACGCTGATCTAACTATGACAGTATGTGTGGTCACTAAGGTCTTGCTACAAATATAGTTATGGTATTATTGCATTATCTATGTTGGTGAAATTGTGTAATAACTTGATATAGCAACTGTTATTTCTGTTGCCTTGACTAAAAACATAAATACACAACAAACACAACATATGCAACTTCCTGTAGCTCATTTCCTGTATTTCATTAATAGTTTATAATGATTCAGTGGCTGAGTGCTTGAATGTGAACTTTAGATCTGCTCTTAAACGTTAGGTTTTAATGTTATGGCTCGTAATTCTTCTTCGGTTATGTTTGCGCTGAGATTAGTATAGAATCGCTACAATCGGGGTTCACATGAAGTGTGTTTGTCCCTGAGGAGAAACATTTGAGTCTGGGAAGGAAATGACCTTAGTGTGTGAAAGTCAGAACAGACATCTGTACTCCGTCTCTTCACATGCTCTGTATGTGCCACAGATCCATGTGCTGCGCTCTATCACTCCAGTGCAACTTACACTCATTTATTTATTTGGACAGGATCAGGATTGAGGAGGAATACGCCAAGAACCTGTCGAAGCTCTCGCAGATCCCGCTGGCGGCGCAGGAGGAAGGGTACGTCACCTAGCGTTTGGAGGAAAACAATGGCAGACGTGGAATAATACACCCTCTTTTCTCCTTACAAACTCAGCATCTCATTCAGTGACCTTCAGACAAATATAATGCTTTATAAACTGACTACAGTCATGGCTGAATGGCTTGCGACTCGCAGTGTGAAATCTCTTCACTTGTTTTCTTAAAGGAATAGTTCACCAAAAAAATGAAAATATACATCCGAGATGTAGATGAGTTTGTTTCTTCATCAGATTTGGAGAAATGTAGCATTACATCACTTGCTCACCAATTTTTTTCTGCAGTGAATGGGTGCCGTCAGAATGAGAGTCCAAACAGCTGATAAAAACATCACAATAATCCACACCACTCTTAACATCTTGAGAAGCCAAAAGCTGCGTGTTTCTAAGAAACAAATCCAGCATTAAGAGAGTCCATAATAACACTTTCTCCAGTAAAGAAGTCCATCTCCTGTTGTCTCTCACATCAAAATCCACCAACATATTTGTTTGGACTGTTTTGTCTTGTAAACGGTGCTTGATTTGTGCAGATTTCTCTCCTGATTCAGACCAGATGACTTCACTGGAGGAAGTGTTATTATGGATTATGGACTCATATTTTATCCAGAAGCAACAGTTTGAAATTAAAAACATCTTAATGATGGATTTATTTCTTACAAACATGCAGATTTTGGCTTCACAAGATGTTAATTGATGGTCTGGAGCATAGACTGTAAAAAAGATGGACGACACGTCTCCGCTTCCTTCCACTATAGAAAAGTGAAGTGAATACATTTCAGTATGGCTGCTGCCATCTTGAGTAAATGACGTCATTTGGAGCCCAAATCTGCGCAGTAGAGATGCGTTTGGAGCCCGAGTCAGCGCAGTAGAGATTCGTTTGGAGCCCGAGTCAGCGCAGTAGAGATTTGTTTGGAGCCCGAGTCTGCGCCGTAGGGATTCGTTTGGAGCCAGAGTCTGCGCAGTAGAGATTCGTTTGGAGCCCGAGTCTGCGCAGTAGAGATTCGTTTGTAGCCAGAGTCTGCGCAGTAGAGATTCGTTTGGAGCCAGAGTCTGCGCAGTAGAGATTCGTTTGTAGCCAGAGTCTGCGCAGTAGAGATTTGTTTGTAGCCAGAGTCTGCGCAGTAGAGATTCGTTTGGAGCCCGAGTCTGCGCAGTAGAGATTCGTTTGGAGCCCGAGTCTGCGCAGTAGAGATTCGTTTGGAGCCAGAGTCTGCGCAGTAGAGATTTGTTTGAGTGCGCAGTAGAGATTCGTTTGTAGCCCGAGTCTGCGCAGTAGAGATTCGTTTGGAGCCAGAGTCTGCGCAGTAGAGATTCGTTTGGAGCCAGAGCCAGTAGAGAGTCTGCGCAGTAGAGAGAGAGTTTCGTTTGGAGCCAGAGTCTGCGCAGTAGAGAGTAGAGATTCGTTTGTAGCCAGAGTCTGCGCAGTAGAGATTCGTTTGTAGCCAGAGTCTGCGCAGTAGAGATTCGTTTGTAGCCAGAGTCTGCGCAGTAGAGATTCGTTTGGAGCCAGAGTCTGCGCAGTAGAGATTCGTTTGTAGCCAGAGTCTGCGCAGTAGAGATTCGTTTGTAGCCAGAGTCTGCGCGTTTGTAGTAGAGATTCGTTTGTAGCCCGAGTCTGCGCAGTAGAGATTCGTTTGGAGCCAGAGTCTGCGCAGTAGAGATTCGTTTGGAGCCAGAGTCTGCGCAGTAGAGATTTGTTTGGAGCCCGAGTCTAGTAGAGATTCGTTTGTAGCCAGAGTCTGCGCAGTAGAGTTTGTAGCCAGAGTGCGCAGTAGAGATTCGTTTGTAGCCAGAGTCTGCGCAATAGAGATTCGTTTGGAGCCAGAGTCTGCACAGCCAGTGCGCAGTAGAGATTCGTTTGGAGCCCGAGTCTGCACAGTAGAGATTCGTTTGGAGCCCGAGTCTGCGCCGTAGTTTGTAGCCAGAGTCTGCGCAGTAGAGATTCGTTTAGTCTGCGCAGTAGAGATTCAGAGTCTGCGCAGTAGAGATTCGTTTGGAGCCCGAGTCTGCACAGTAGAGATTCGTTTGGAGCCAGAGTCTGCGCAGTAGAGATTCGTTTGGAGCCCGAGTCTGGACAGTAGAGATTCGTTTGTAGCCAGAGTCTGCGCAGTAGAGATTTGTTTGGAGCCAGAGTCTGCGCAGTAGAGATTCGTTTGGAGCCCGAGTCTGGACAGTAGAGATTCGTTTGTAGCCAGAGTCTGCGCAGTAGAGGTTCGTTTGTAGCCAGAGTCTGCGCAGTAGAGATTCGTTTGGAGCCCGAGTCAGCGCAGTAGAGATTCGTTTGGAGCCAGAATCTGTGCAGTAGAGATTCGTTTGGAGCCTGAGTCTGCACAGTAGAGATTCGTTTGGAGCCAGAATCTATGCAGTAGTGTCGCGAGGTGTAGCCGCGGAATCAAACTCCCGCCCAAACTCCCGCAGACCCAATCAGCCATAATGACACGCCCAGTTTTTTTAGCATCAAATTACTAGCTAAAATCAAACTTATCACAAAAATGAACAATTAAACGTATAACAACGTATGATAACAACTACCTTAAATGACCAAAACCATATTTCGGAAAATTGTATTGGAAGTGTAATTTATTTTTTTATTTTGACTCGTCCCATTCGTTTACATGGAGAGGGCGGGGTTTATGACCTGTACTGCAGCCAGCCACCAGGGGGGCGATAAAAGAGCCCGCAGCTTCACTTTTCCATACATGTGAGGCACACCCGGTCTGAAGTGGTGTGGATTACTTGTGATATATTTATCAGTTGTTTGGACTCTCATTCTGACGGCACCCATTCACTGCAGAGGATCCATTGGTGAGCAAGTGATGTAATGCTACATTTCTACAAATCTGATGAAGAACAAAACTCATCTACATCTCAGATAGCCTGAGGGTGAGCATGTTTTCAGCAGATGTTCATTTTTAGGTAAACTATCACTTTCAGTGTCACACATCCTCACTATCAAGTTTTTTGTAAATCATCGTCAGCTGCTGTACTCTTTTAGTGTTTGGTATCAGCACAACTGCCAGGGATTTTTTGTCAGCCGTGCATCAGTCTGGTAGAGAAGGCTAATTGTTTCATGTACAATGTGAAGCGTGTCATCGAGCGCCGCCCACCGTCCCACAGACAGACGACACAATCCCGCCATTCTTCTGACTCTCAGCCCCCACTGTGTCGTCGCTTGTAATGACCATTGTTTTTTTTTGTCCGGCTCCTACGTCTGTGCTCACAACCTCTTGTTTATTCCTAAATTCACTGCTTGTGTTGCTGCCGTGCAGAAATCATTGTTGCAGAATTGCAGGTCGTGACCTTTTGGCTTTGCATTTTAGCCATTGTATGACTGGCCTCTAGAGCTGATCATGGGCCATTGGTGCTGTTTGCTGCATATACATTATATACACTACTGCTCAAAGATTTGGGGTCCTATTTATTTATTTATTTAATTAATGCTTTTATTCATCTAGTGTGCATTAAGTTGGTCAAAAGTGCCAGTAAAGACGTTTATAATGTTACAAATGATTTATATTTCAAATAAATGCTGTTCTTTTGAACTTTCTATTCATCAAAGAATCCTGAAAAGTACAATGTATCACAATTTCCACAAAAATATTTGCCAGCACAACTGTTTTTAACATTGATAATAATCAGAAATGTTTCTTGATCAGCAAATCAGAATATAAGAATGATTTCTGAAGAATCAGATGATCAATGATAATGATAATCAATGATGCTGAAAATTCAGATTTGATCACAGCAATAAATTACATTTTAACATATATTCACATAGAAAACTGTTTTTCTTTTATTTCAATAATATAAAAAAATTACCATAACTTTGATCAATAAATGCAGCCTTGCTGACCAAAAGAAAAATAAATAATATAAAGATATATATTTAATGAAAAAGTCAAAATACTGAAAAATATATGTATGTATAATAGCTATATTGCCCACCTCTCTCGGTAAACAGAAGCAGAGACCAGAGGTCGAGGTTGGAATCTGATGTCTGAAGAGAAATTAATCATCTGATGTATTTTTATGGATTCATACAGAATTATCTTCCCTTACCAACAGTGAGAAAGAAAAATATTGATATTCAGCCTTGTGGATTTGACTCTAAAGTTTAGATTGTTAAATTCCACCCACGTCTTTTATTGAAAGCTCTCCTTTGAATCGGTGCGTCAGTCCGAACGGAAGGCCTCAGAACGGCTCAGTCTAAACATCTGAAACATCTCAGGAATGAGCCGGTCGAGTCTGATGCGCTCAACATTCAACACTCGTGACTGCAGCGTTCATATCCAAGCCGAGAGAAGAAAAAGAGCCACAAGAGTTATACTAATTATATTATATATATAATACAATTTTATATTTAAAATACATTTAAAAAAATGTATTTATTACGTTTATAAAAACTATGTATTACAAATATAAATACGTTTTTTTATTATAAAATATCTTTAATACACTTAATAAGGCCCTATATTTAAATTTTGGTATATTTTATTAGGTTTTATTAATATATTGTGCCTTGTGATCTTCTCTCAGCACGCTTGGAGAAGCTTGGGCTCAGCTGAAGAAAAGCCTGGCAGATGAAGCAGAAGTTCATCTCAAGTTCTCCTCCAAGGTGAGCTGTTGCAATAGAAAGATGCAGATATTCAAAGCCTGTAGGATTCATTCTGATCCGGTCTAACCGCACAGCTGGTCTGGAGGAATGTGCTCTGTGCTGATGTTCTGCTCTCTGAAGAATATGAGAGCAGATGTTACTCACACATATACACGTATATGCATCTCTAACACTGAAGCAGTAAAAAGATGTAGATGATGTATGAGGCTCTTTTTTACTTTTGGCTTTAGTTTCTTGCAGCGTTCTAAAGTAAAATACTCGGTCTGTCTCTGATGTGCTTCAGCTTCAGAGTGAAGTGGAAAAGCCTCTGCTGATATTCCGAGAAAACTTCAAAAAGGACATGAAGAAGTTCGACCATCACATGGCGGATCTCAGGAAGCAGCTGGCCAGCCGAAACGCCACCGTGGAGAAGGTACTGACTGCAAAACATGATTCATCTCATC
Source organism: Schizopygopsis malacanthus (assembly GCA_027474115.1). Taxonomy (NCBI): domain Eukaryota; kingdom Metazoa; phylum Chordata; class Actinopteri; order Cypriniformes; family Cyprinidae; genus Schizopygopsis; species Schizopygopsis malacanthus. The sequence goes on from CM049883.1 coordinate 25,956,316, forward strand.
TGTCATGAAATATGGCCATATGTAGTCTTCATATTTAGCCTCTTCTGAAGTTACAGGGATTTTTCTCATGCATTATTAAATCTCCAGCATATTTTCTGAAGAAAGGGACCGTTTTCGTCTCTGGAGCCCATTGGGTTTCTATTTATAATCTCATACCAATGACCTTCTCATAGAGCATTTACTGATCCGGCCAACAGGAACAAAACAAAGTCTTTTAAAGGGACGGCGCACTCAGAACAAACGCTCATTATTTACACACTCACACAGCAAACGGCGCTGGTTCTCGCATGTTTTGTGATCAGTCGCATCAATGCCAAGTTTGAATATACAAATATAGAAATATAGAAAGACATGAGTGTAAGTAATTGGCAGCATTTTTATTTTAGATTGAACTGTCCCTTTAAGAAAGAGCGTAATGTAAAGTACAAGTGATTTGAATTGTCTTGATTGTAATATGCTATTGTTATAAGGATTTTAGTTATTAGAGGTAGAATTAGTAAATATACATCTTTGAAGTTCCTTAATGGTTCACCTCACTGTACTGCGAGAGCTCTGATTTATTCAGCAGCATCTGGATCTCAACATGAACACCCAAAACACATCGTCTCTTCTTCAGGCACGGAAAGCGCTTGTAGACCGGCAGAAGGATCTGGAGTTAAAAACCCAGCAGCTGGAGATCAAACTGAGCAGTAAGGTCGAGGAGGACATCAAGAAAGCGCGCAGGAAATCCACGCAGGCCGGTCAGTACAGCTTCAGCAAGCCTCTCAACCGTACATGACAATACAAGCCGTACACATGAGACGCATGTGACTTCCTCTGAGAGCAATCACCGAAAGAGATACTATTCATACTAAAGTATTCTACGGTGAACACAAGCCTAATAAACAGCAAACCTGGAGGAATGTGTGTGTTTGCTGACATCTAGTGTTACATTAGGGTTATTAAAGAGGAATTTAAAAATAATAATCCATGATGTGAAATTCTAGTATGATGTTACACAAGATTTTCTCGTTTTTAAATATTTAAGATCACATTAACTAAATATTATTTTTACTACACGTTTGAATTGTTACTAAAATGATCGACTTATGTTCAATAGCAGCAACACTCATCCGCTCACTTTACTCGGTCCAATCCTTTCTGACAGGAGAGTCAAATAAATGAAGCAGAAAATTCAACAGAAATAAATGCATATATAACCACAAATAACCACATATGACTGTAAACATATCAGTGTTCATAGACTAAAAACACATTTGGGTTTCTATAGAAATATAGATAATAACAGTGTTTCTTTTGTGCAATATTTACATTCTTAACCTACCTTTTTATTTACCTTCTCTGTTTCCTTCATATATATATATATATATATTAGAAATGTAATCTGACACATCAGAGACAAATAGATGAATAAAGTATTATTAACTAGGAGTTGATGCACAGAGTGAAGTGAGCAGATGATTTTCATTTTATTTGATTTGAAATCATCTCTAAAAACAGTCAAATAAACATGTTGAAACAGAGTGATTGTAAGTATTTAAGCACTTTTCCAGTGTATGAAAATACTGATATACTGTAAATGCAGTGCTCTTATTTACACGTGTGGATTATTACTGCAAAAATCAATGTTGGCAACATTCGTGTGACAGAAATGAACTATAAAAGAAAGAAAATCAAAAACACATCACTGAATTGAATCATTTGTTCACTGCTTCTGTTTCTCTTCATTCTGCACCTTTCCTTTATTAATCATTTCAACACAAAACACTGGATTGAAACAAAAAAGTGCTACACTTTTCATTTAGAAATATGAAATGATTCTAAATGTGCCTCACCAGGTGTAATAATAACCGTTCCATCACGAGCCGGTGTGTGTCTGTGCTTCTGACAAACAGAGAAACGTATCTGCCCATGCTGATGACTTCAATGTTCTGTGTATCTTCAGGTGATGATCTGATGCGATGTGTGGACCTCTACAATCAGTCCCAGTCCAAGTGGTTTGAGGAGATGGTGACCAGCAGTCTGGTGAGAGACTGACTGTGCTTTCACAGACCCCAGTAACAGCTCTGGGTGAACACAGATATGAACCGTTCTTCAGATACTGCCACTTAAGATAGTCAAACGAGACATGGCAATGATGACGTTTTAGTGTTGGGGGGGGAAAACGATGGATAAAGCCTTGGACGTACTAACACATGTTAGCTACCCTCAGTTAACTACGAACTTACAAACATAACAAGAATTTTTAATGACATAATAAAGCTACTCTCAGATCATGATGTAAGAATCCTAAATTAATCACTTTTACCACTTCACACACTAAACCAATGCACTAAACACACACACACACACACACACACACACACACACTAAACCAATGCACTCTCACACACACACACACACACACACACACACACACACACACACACACTAAACCAATGCACTCACACACACACACACACACACACACATGAACTAACAATGCAAAATACTGACAAATGCACACACACACACACACTAAACCAATGCACTCACACACACACTCACACACACACTAAACCAATGCACTCACACACACACACACACACACACACACACACACACACTAAACCAATGCACTCACACACACACAGACACACACACACACACACACACTAAACCAATGCACTCACACACACAGACACAGACACACACACACACACACACACACACTCACACACTAAATCAATGCACTCACACAAACACACACACTAAACCAATGCACTCACACACACACACACACACACACACACACACACAGGTAAACATTAGTTAACATGAGCTAACAATGCAAAATACCTCTAAAGCATTTATTCATCTCTGTTAATGTTTACTCAACATGAATAAAGTTCCATCTGTTAATATTTATTGTACCTGAGCTGACATCAACTACAATGAACAGTTTTAAACTAACATTATCAAAGATGAATAAATCCTGTGACAATGAGTAATGCATTGCTTAACGAATGAACTAATCATAACTCGTGGGACCTTATTGTGAAGTGCTTCTTATATTTGTATAAGAATGGAGAAGTTGTGTGATGTAGGACTCTCTACGGAATAGAGAAATTCTGGGAAACTGGATGTTTCAACACTACTAAGAGATGCAAGAAAAGGATGCCATAAAACTGATTTAAAAACAAAAGCATTTTCTCTTAAACCCCGAATCAAATAGACCATCTCCATACGTCTTGTTCCTGACAGGAGCTGGAGTGTCTGGAGGTGGAGCGTGTGGAGATGATCAGACAGCATCTGTGTCAGTACACAACGCTACGACACGAGACCGACATGTTCAACCAAAGCGTGAGTTAACCACACTCACTCATACAGTTCAGTCTGATGCAGATCATGAGTGATGATAACCTGCTGTTTCATCTCCAGACCATAGAGCCGGTGGACAAACTCCTGCGGAGCGTGGACCCCGCCAGAGACCGAGAGCTGTGGGTCAAAGAACACAAGACGGGCGAGCTGAGACCGGTGAACATGGACATCTGAGACCATCAGACTCGCTCTCGTTCCCTCGTCCGGCTGCTTTAGAGACGCTGAAACAGCACCGGCTGAAGAGAAAGTGCTCCATGTCATCCTAATATAGGTCTGATCTCTCAAAACCCCTCTGAGGCCAGGAGAACGAACACGACTCAAACCGAGGTTATATACCATAACCTTCCCACAGATCTGACTGAAAAAGCTCTCGAGACTGTGAACATCTGCAGGAGAACTGACGTGTTTGTCAGTATCTACTGATGCAATCATGCCATTAGGATTCATGCATGTGCTGTACTAATATATACTGTAAATGCTGCTGCTGCATCAACTATTACAACTGATTTCAGTTCTGTGACTAATCAAAGCTCTCGCGACAGTACACACAGAAATGATCGTTCTGTCATCATTTACTTCACTTCCATGTGCTTCCAAACATGTTCCAGTTTCTTTCTTCAGTTGAGCACAAAAGAAGATGTTTTGAAGGATGTTGGTAACCAAACAGTTGACGGTAGCCATTGACTTCCATAGTATGGAAAAAATTATAGTACTGTACTAAACAGTTTATGGTATCCATCAGGGTCAGAAATGAACTTTTCCATTAAGAGGCATTTGTCCCCGCTGGAACTGATTTCCAACGTAATAATTGTATCTGTGTTGTTTTTAATGTTAAACGCTTGGATTTAACCAATTACTTCAATCAATCAAAATATTTTAAACTGTTGCCAATAGCAATTGTCTGTTTCAAATTGTAATTCAATTATATGTTTAAAAACAGGAGCTAATATTGCTGCAATATTATGACAAAAATGGCTATTGTCGATTATCGCTCTTGATGCTGTAATAGTGATTGTTAATGTTAATTAATAGAATACATGTAAAAACATTTTGGTGTTTTGTTTCAGCGTTATGGAGAAACGGCTTGTGCTTCAGACAAACATGTCGACCCATGACGTTACTCTTGTCTAGCACAAGTTATGAAAAACTCAGATTATAATCACTGAAGCTACTAAATTATCTGCGCAGTGTTGTTTAAGATGAGGGACTTCACACTGAATAATTAGAACGCCTCTGATTGGCCATCGCATTCTTAAGCTCAACAGAAATCCATGATTGGTTATAAGGCTCAACGCTGCAAAAAAAAACACAAAAGGCTTGAAAAGCATTTGTGATGCAGTGTGAGCGAATCTAAATGTAATTCCAAGAATAGACACTTTTTCATAATTTTCACATTTAATTTTAATTGCAACAGCAGCAATTGATTTTTAATTGTTTATCTTGAATTTGTGGGACATTTTGTTGATTTTGGTCAAGCCCCTGATAATTTCCAACCCTGGTAGCCATTGACTTCCACTGAATGGAACAAATATGTGACTAAACAGTTGACGGTAGCCATTGACAGTTGTTTAGTTGCATACCATTGATATTAATGTTCAACAGAAGAAAGAAACTCTCTTCTTTGGAACAGCTTGAGGGTTATAAACGATGACCAGAATTTTCAGTTTTGGGGGAATTGTCTCTTTAAAGTGGACATGATTTATTTCTTAGTCAAATCAGGATATTCAATAAGAGAAAGAACTGTACCTGTCAAAAACAGAAATGGGAGTTAAAATGAACATCTGATTCAGGACCAGACCAGAAACATGGATCAGCAAGTAAAGAGGCTCAGTGTTGATTTCAACTCAATGCAAAATCATAAACATATCCATATTTGTTTTGACAGCTCTGGTGTTATATTGTATATGAGTACATCTGTTCAGTCTCAAACTGCCGTCGTGGACTCAGGGTTTACATTACTTCATACTCAATTAAGAAATGAACACAAACACATGTAAAGAGGTTTTATTTTCTGTCTTTTGTTCCAATATACAGAAGTCTCAAACAGTCATTATTTGGACCCAATATTGTTTCCCCAAACATCTACTCTATAGTGAGAGAGCTATAATATATGTAAATGATTCTGCACTGCTTATTTTTATATGAAATCATTTTTTCCTAAAGGATCGTCAAGATGTTTAAACTGGATTTCATTGTTTCTCGGACAGTACCAGCTTATGAATTTAACGCATCTGCATTACTGATGTACATGTTTCAATAATTCATTCTCTCCCTGTTATACAAGGATGTAAATGAAGAATAACTGCTGAACATCATCCATTTATTATGTTTTCTGTAATATAAATGACATTAAATTGAATGTTTAACTAAATAGGATTCATTTGTTTGCACGATTGTCATCAATAAATACAAAATGAATGCAAACATGACACTACTGAGCAAGAGAATAATATATGCTGAATGTATATCCATTCAATGCATTTCAATTTTTTCAGAATATTACGATTTAATTTCAAAGTGAATGTGTAATTCATAACAGAAATGTATTTGTCCTGTTGACCATGTATAACTAAAACTGTCCTCATTAAAAAGCAATGTGTTGGAAATGTGTTCACCCTCAGGTCATCCGAGATGTAGAGGAGTGTTTCTTCATCAGATTTGGAGAAATGTAGCATTGCATCACTTGTTCTGTTGCACTGTAGTGAATGGGTGCCGTCAGAATGAGAGTCCAAACATCACATAATCCACAAGTAATCCACACCACTTCAGTCCAGTCCAGATTATGAGCTTGTATTTTATTTTAAAATGTCTTGATGGATTTGTTTCTTACAAACACACTGCTTTTGTGATGTTTTTATCAGCTGTTTTGACTCTCATTCTGACGGCACCCATTCACTGCAGAGCATCCATTGGTGAACGAGTGATGTAATGCTACATTTCTCCAAATCTGATGCATGGCTTGAAGGGTGAATACATTCATTTGTGTGTGAACTATTCCTTGGACTACATTACAAAATAAACGAAACACTCGATCTTTACAAAATCAAACCTAGCACAAAGGTGTAATCAAAATGACCGTTTCTTGATAATATAGTCATGCTGATGATACCAACTATAATACTGAACATAGATACTTGTTTAAGAAAAAGATTGATATGTTTACAGTTATGTTAAGACAAAAATGAAGACTCCAGAAGACTGAGAAATCTCTGATTCTAATCGATCATGAGTTTCTTGATTGAATTCAAGTACGTGGGAATGAGAGATGTGAGTGTCTCGTGGTCATCCGTGACCTTCTCACCTCTGCCCTCTGACCCCACAGAGCTGGGTGACCTCACCAGGCCGGGATAGGGAGTGCTGTAACCCTGCGTCACACACACACACACACACACACACACGAGCAGAGTGTTACTGACTCCTGCTGGAGACGGGGGGCGTATCATTGGTCCTGACAGACTCACTGAGGAGTAGCCTTTGCCGAAGCTGCCTCTGTTCTTGGTCCTGATCTTGGTGATCGCAGACTCGGCGATGTCGGCTCGCTCTTCTGCGTCGTCCAGCTCATGAACCGTCTTCCTGTACTTGGCCAGATTCACGTTCGCCTGCTCCTCCTGGGCATCGACAGATACATGCTGTATGATTGACAGCTGGACAGTTTCATAATTACACTTCAAAGCTCAGATGAACATTCTGTTTGTGTTTATTCATTCATTTTCATATCCAGCATCGAAGGCTATGTTCATTACAATAATAATACAATATACTAATATATTTCTTAAACTACATTTGAATTATTCATTATTTGTTGCACTACTATAATTTTTCAATAATTGTTAATTCATGTTTTTTCATAATACATAATTATTGTTAATTTACGTAACTTAAAATGTTGAAGACATCCACATAAACATTATCATGCTTTGACAAATCATGATTATGATTATTCGAAAAATCCAAATTATGAGTAAAAAGACAAAATGATGACAAATATTTTGTCTTTTAATGTCATAACGAGGACTTTGTCACAAATATTTGTATCATATAAAATGACTCAACTTTGAATTTATTTAATAAGTATGACCGTCTCAATTTCAATTTTTCATCTCATAAATATGACTGCCATAATTTATATTTATATATGACTTTGTATGCCATTGCGTTATTTCATAACATATATCATAATTTAGACTTTTTATCTCTATTATAATTGTAACTTTTTACAGGTATGTCATAATTACGCCCTTTTTCATCAGTATGACTTTTTATCTCATAAATATGACATTATAGTTTTTATTTCATAACTATACATTGTCACAATTAAGCATTTTATCTCTTCATTTTACTTGTTGATTTTGACATGTCAATTCAGATTTTTCATATGAATGTCTTCATCTCATAAATGATTTAGTATGTCATTATATTGAGTTTTTATTTCATAACTATAACTTCTGTCATGAGACTTTATCTCATAAACATAACTGTCAATTTCGACTTGTATGCCATAATTATGACTGTCATAATTGACTTTTAATTATATAATGATTTTGTCATAATTTAACTTAGTATAATAACTTAGTGTCATTGTTTTGGATTTTTATTTCATAACTACAACCAACTTTTAAGTCATAATTAAGATGTGTATCATAATTATAATTTTGCATGCCAATTTTGACTTATGTCAATTATGGTTTTTCATCACGTCCATTTTTTGTGTCATATTTCTGGCTTTTTGTATAATTATGATTGACCAAAGCAGGCATTTTATTAATATGTGGCAGAAATGGGTTTCCATAGAAAGGTGTATTAGTGGGCCTAACTGTAGAAATTAGATAAAGTTTTACAGGATCCAAACATATGTGAAAATAAAGGTCAAATCTGTGAGAGTTACAATCTTTATAAAAACCCTCAAATGTCAGGCCCCAGGCTGGTTTATGCTGGTTTATGCTGGTTTATGCTGGTTTATGCTGGTTTATGCTGGTTTATGCTGGTTTATGCTGCCCCAGGCTGGTTTATGCTGGTTTATGCTGGTTTATGCTGGTTTATGCTGGTTTGCAGCCGGCTTTGCTGGACTTTAGTGCAGGAATATCCTCATGCTGCTTTGACTGGCAGTGAAGCGGGTGAGTTTATACCAGCACTAACCAGCACAACCCACGGGTTAACAGCAGCAGTGTCCTACCGCCTCCTCCACTTGTCTCTTGTAGGCTTTCATCTTCATCTGGAGTCTCTCCACCAGCTCCTGCATGCGGTGCTGGTTCTTCTGGTCCTCCTCGGACTGGAAGAGCAGCTCCTTCAGACGCCGCTCGTTCTTCCGCAGGCTCTTCACCGTCTCAGCGTGTCTCTTCTGCTCGCTGTCCAGCTCCAGCTCCAGCTCCTTGACCTGAGCGTTTACAGAGACCACACACAGACTCGGATCAAGAACCAGAACCAGATCAAACTGTGATGATAAGCTCTGGACATTCTTCACCGCAAACCGACTAAATTAAATATATTACTATCGTATACTAAAATGACTTTAATCATAAATTAATCACTTAATGACAATTTTGACTTTGTCAACTATAACTTATAATTTCAACATCTTATAAATATGAAACAATTTGACTTGAATTTATGACTTTTCAACATATAAATGTCATCGTGTCATCATTTGGACTTTTAGTTCATAACTATAACTTCTGTCACAATGTAAACTTTTAATCTCATAACTTAGAATGTATATTTTGACTTAGTGCAGTGTGTAAAAATTAACCTTTAACCTCTTTGTCATCTTTATGACAATATAGCACATTCATCATATTTGACTATTTCATAACCATAACATTTATGTCATAATTTAGACTGTATCTCATCATTTTATCTTTGTATGTCAATTTCAACTTTTTGTCAATTATGATCTTTCATAGGAAATGCCTGACTTTTTATTTCATATCTATAACTTAAAAGATTAATTCATGACTAATGAATTATGTTTAAGTATAACTTAGTTTGCCAATTTCAGGTTTAATTGTGAACATTCAAGCTCTAACAAACACGTGGAAAGCATTTCCTTCCCCAATAATTCTAAATGAATATGCTCATCAATATCTTATGTGCTAATATTTACGGCCCAGCCCCGCTCATTAGGTTAACGAGGTTTACCCGTCCCTCCAGCTTCTGAATGATCTTCTTCCCTCCCTTCATGGCCATCTGCTCAGCTTCCTCCAGTCTGCCGCTCATGTCCTTCATCTGGAGCTCCAGGCTCTTCTTGACGCGCTCCAGATGCATGATGTGCTCCTGCTCCACACGCAGCTCCTCCAGCACACGCGCCGCCTGCAGACGGCAGCACAGCGTCACACTCGGCACCATCTCTCAGCGCTGTGTGTGTGTGTGTGTCGGTGTCACTCTGTACCTCACATGCAGATTTCTTGGCCTTGTCGTTGGCTGCTCGGAGTTCCGTCTGCAGCTCCTCGTGCTCCTGCGTCAGCTGCTGAACGTCCACCTCCAGCTTCCGCTTCCCGCTGGACACACTCTGGAGCTGAGAGCACACAACAGCAGCAGATTAGCAGCGGGATCAAATTAAAGAGCATCGTTTGCATTTACAAATATTAGAAATCATCTGTCTTGTACTGCTAGAATTATTTTTAAAAAGCTCTTAATATTCAAATTTTTATTTTACTTTTATATTTTATATTTTCATTTAAATTTTAGAGTAATTTTAGTTTTTTATCATTTTTAGTAGTATTTGCATCTGTCTCGATATAGTTTTATTCACTTTGTATTTCTATTTTAGTTTTAGTTATTTTAGTACAAGTTAATTCTAAATGAAAATGAGAAATGTTGGACTTCATTTGCATACAAAAATAATATATTTTTTTGTACCTCCGTTTCTTGTACTGCTATAATTCTGAAAATAAAAAATACAAATTTCATTTCATTTCATTTCACTTTATTTATAGAGCACTTTACAACTGCACCTGCAGACCAAAGTGCTGTACAATCAAGAAACACTCATTAAAACCCAAAATTTAAACAACACTGGACCGAGACACTGAAAAAATAGAGTTCTGTAAAAAACACTGAATTATGTCCAAAAATACATGAATAAATAACACCGAAGGTTTTAGTTTGGTACTCCATGTTAGAAATGAACGTTTTATATTTGCCCTGGAAATAAAAACATATGGACTGTTACAATATCAGATTTTCACTAATTATTGTGGCCAAAGGAATTCATGATAACAATAGCTTTATCTATAGAAATGTGTGCAGTTTATTTATTCTATTTTATGTAGTATTATTATTGATTTATTGATTTTGTTGCCCATGAATCACACTCAAAATACAACAGCAGGAAGAACTCAAAAGTGACCGCAATCCTTCATCAAACAACGACTGCATGAGTTTAAAACATATTTATATGAATAATGTTACATTGTTACAGGATGTGACTTACACGTGTTTTAATATTTCGTTTATGTTGTATATATCTGATTAAGCTCAAATCGGATGTGTTTGGTTGAATTATTCCAAAACGCTTCAGTTTCATTTCAGTTGTGTTTTTGTCATTTTAGTAGTTTTGAATATGTCTGTATAGTTGTATTCACTTTTATTTCAGTTATAGTTATTGTAGTATAAAATAAACTAAATGAAAATGTGAAACGGTGCCTTGGCAAACTACTTGGTTTTTAATATTTTATTTTATTTCAGTTCATGTTTATTTTATTTCAAGTGCTGTTTTTAGTTTTGTTATCTTTGGCCTTGTTCATTTCTGAGAGTTTGTAAATGTACTGTAAGGGATCCATGGAGAAGAAATAAAGATTCTGTGATATGAAATCTGACACACAGCATGAACTCATGACCTGAGAAGGACTGTATATACTGAAGGTCATGATGAGTCTGGTGTGCTGTCGCGTGGTGTGAGCAGCACCTGGCTGTCGAGGGTGTTGTGTTTCTCTGCGGTCTCGTGCAGCTCCGTCTCCAGGCTCTTGCGCACTCTCTCTGCCGCCTCCAGCGCGGCACGGCTCTCCTCGCTCTCAGAGACCAGCAGAGTGCAGCGGCGCTCCAGCAGCACCTGCTCCTCCCTCAGCTCCTCCTGCACACGCGCCTCCTCGTCCAGCTGAGCCTGGAGCTCCTGCAGGAGACACACATACAGTAAAACAATATAGATGATGCTTGTTCGCCCACTAACAAAGAATTGATCAGGCTATAATTGTGACAGTGACAGAACAACAAAAAAATCCAGAAAAACACATTTGAAAAAAGTTATACATTGATTTGCATTTTAATGAGTGAAATAAGTATTTGAGCCCTTCTCAAAACATGGCTTAGTACTCGTTAATCACAGAGGTCAGGTGTTTCTTGTAGTTGGTCTCCAGGTTTGCACACATCTCAGGAGGGATTTTGTCCCACTCCTCTTTGCAGATCTTCTCCAAGTCATTAAGGTTTCGAGGCGGACGTTTAGCAACTCGAACCTTCAGCTCCCTCCACAGATTGTCTATGAGATGAAGGTCTGGAGACTGGCTAGGCCACTCCAGGACCTTAATGTGCTTCATCTTGAGACTCTCCTTTGTTGCCTTGGCCGTGTGTTTTGGGTCATTGTCATGCTGGAATCATACATGTCAACATTTGAGTGCCAAAACCCGGGAGACCCTCCGCGCGGGGGATGGGGGTGGGCTGGGTTACACACAAGCACATACAAAATTAACAATTATTAATAAAAATAAAAAGAATAATAACGTGACATACTCGTGTTTTTTTTTATGAATATTATAACTATATATATATATATATATATATGTATTTTTTTATTTTTTATTTTTTATTTTATTAATTAAACAGAAACACTGCACAGCTGTTAAACACCGTGGAACAAATGACATTACTTTACATTGTAACATACATAACATTAACATTGTGTATAGCATGTGCTGCCCTTCTGAGCCTCAGCTACACGAATGTACCGCTGTGATTTAATATGCTGAGATATCATTTTTCCCACCGTGTCCAATATTAAAATCAGTGCGACACACTTTGCAAAAGGCATGCCATTGTTTACGGCTTTGAGACAAGAAATTGAAATTTTCCGTCCAGCTGTTGTTTAATTTACACAACTTTTTTTTTTTTCGCCGGAGCACCACCTGACTCTTCTCCTTCCATTTCCACCACTGATGCTAGATTCAACTTCCCGCGTCTACTTCTTGCGCAGAGATCAACAGCGCAACTGGGTTGTAGGTTGCCAGGTTGAGGGCACGAATGGTTTGAAATGTGTATTGTGTCGATTGTGTGAGGTGATGCGTTTCATACATTATCTGGCCACTGTACAACCTTGGAATAAAATAATGATGTGATTATTCATATAACTAGATTTGGGCCATACAAATTACGGGAGTTTCTCGGGAGAAATAACAAAACAGGAGAGGTGCAGGAGATGGGTGTGAAATACGGGAGACTCCAGGGAAAAAACGGACAGGTATGGCTGGAATACCCATCCACGACCCATATTCAATGCCCTTGCCCTGACGGTACACAGCCCCGTCCATCGTCCCGCTGATGCGGTGCAGTTGTTCTGTCCCTTAGCAGAAAAACACCCCAAAAGCATAATGTTTCCACCTCCATGTTTGATGGTGGGGATGGTGTTCTTGGGGTCATAGGCAGCATTCCTCCTCCTCCAAACACAGCGAGTGGAGTTGATGACAAAGAGCTGGACTTTGGTCTCATCTGACCACAACACTTTCACCCAGTTATCCTCTGAATCCTTGGCTCTTCAGCCGTGCTGTACATGTGCTTTCTTGAGCAGGGGACCTTGAGGGCGCTGCATGATTTCAGTCCTTCACGCTAGTGTGTTATCAATCGTTTTCTTGGTGACTATGATCCCAGCTGCCTTGATCCTCCCGTGTAGTTCTGGGCTGATTCCTCTCCGTTCTCATGATCATTGAGGTGAGATCTTGTATGGAGCCCCAGTCCGAGGGAGATTGACGGTTATTTTGTGTTTCTTCCATTTGTGAATAATCACACCAACTGTTGTCTCCTTCTCACCATCTGCTCGGCGATGGTCTTGTAGCCCATTCCAGCCTTGTGCAGGTCTACAATCTCATCCCGGACATCCTTGGACAGCTCTGTGGTCTTGGTCGTGGTGGAGAGTTTGGACTCTGATTGATTGATTGCTTCTGTGGACAGGTGTCTTTTATACAGATAACAAGCCCTTTAAGAGAGTGCTCCTAATCTCAGCTCGTTACCTGTATAAGAGACACCTGGGAGCCAGAAATCTTGCTGATTGATAGGGGATCAAATACTTATTTCCCTCATTAAAATGCTAATCAATTTATAACTTCAATTTATAACCCCCCCGTACATCAGCATGATCTCACCTTGATCTGCTGCTGCATCTTCTTCACGGTCTTCATCAGCTCCGTGTTGTTCTTGTTCAGCTGGTCCACCTGAACCTCCAGCTCATTCACATCACTCTCCATCTTCTTCTTGAGCCGGGTCGCCTCCGAGCGCACCTTCACCTCCACATCCACACTGGCCTGCAGAGACTCCAGCGCTCTCTGGTGGCTCTTCCTGAAACCAACAAAACATCCCATTCGCTTCTGTTTCACTGCCTGAACTGGGCGCTTTGGAAACGTTTATCTTTACAATAACTGATTAAAGCATATGTTAAACCAGTCTAAGCTGGTTTGGTGGTCTCGGTCTCCCAGTCTGGACAAACTGTAACATTGAAACATTTTTTTTTTTGTAAAGCTGCTTTTGAACTGAACTAAACTAAACTGAATTGAACTGAATTGAGAACAAACCAATCAGCTAAACAAGCTGGGCAGCTAAGACCAGCAAACTATCTCAGGCTGGTTTAAGATGCAAAAATAGAATTCTGTAGGAGAACATGAATTATTAAAAAAAAATATATATAAAAAAAAAACACTGACTGTCAAGGATATCAGATTCCGACTATATGAAGATCATGGCAAAAATAATTCACATTAACAATATTATATAATATAATATGCATTTATATATATAATTAATAATATCTATAAAAATTGGTAAAAAATAAACAAACACTGTGCAAGCAAAGATATAGAAGCTGACAGAATTAAGTTGCGTTAGCAGAGAAATGTGCAATATTACAGGAACCAGAAGAAGCCAGATAAAGTGACTTACCACAGCACTTATCCCATGTTAGATAGAAGCACGAGGTGGAAAAACAGAAGAGTTAAAGGACTGAAATGCAAATAGGACAACATTGATTCAAAGCAGATGTTTTATTTCTCCAAAAAGGGCATATCAGGCAATGTTCCCATCTATCACAATCCACCGAACCCTTAACACACACTCGTCTCAGTGCTATCATGCGCTGATCATACCTGGTGGCCTCGAACTCCTCTTCTTTCTCCTGCAGTCTGCGCTCCATGTCTGCTTTAGCCTGAGACACTTCCAGCTGAAGACGCAGCACCTTCGTCTCCTCAGCCTTCAGAAACACACACACACACAACACATCTGATTCCTCTGAACCACTAGATGACACTAAACTCACAACATCACTTTCAGAAACACACACACACACACACACACACACACACACACACACACACACACACACACACACATCTGATTCCTCTGAACCACTAGATGGCACTAAACTCACAACAGCACTTTCAGAAACACACACACACACACACACACACACACACACATCTGATTCCTCTGAACCACTAGATGGCACTAAACTCACAACAGCACTTTCAGAAACACACACACACACACACACACACACACACACACACACACATCTGATTCCTCTGAACCACTAGATGGCACTAAACTCACAACAGCACTTTCAGAAACACACACACACACACACACACACACACACATCTGATTCCTCTGAACCACTAGATGGCACTAAACTCACAACAGCACTTTCAGAAACACACACACACACACACACACACACACACACACACACACACACATCTGATTCCTCTGAACCACTAGATGGCACTAAACTCACAACAGCACTTTCAGAAACACACACACACACACACACACACACACACACACACACACACACACACACATCTGATTCCTCTGAACCACTAGATGGCACTAAACTCACAACAGCACTTTCAGAAACACACACACACACACACACACACACACACACACACACACACACACACACACACACACACACACACACATCTGATTCCTCTGAACCACTAGATGGCACTAAACTCACAACAGCACTTTCAGAAACACACACACACACACACACACACACACACACACACACACACATCTGATTCCTCTGAACCACTAGATGGCACTAAACTCACAACAGCACTTTCAGAAACACACACACACACACACACACACACATCTGATTCCTCTGAACCACTAGATGGCACTAAACTCACAACAGCACTTTCAGAAACACACACACACACACACACACACACACATCTGATTCCTCTGAACCACTAGATGGCACTAAACTCACAACATCACTTTCAGAAACACACACACACACACACACACACACACACACACACACATCTGATTCCTCTGAACCACTAGATGGCACTAAACTCACAACAGCACTTTCAGAAACACACACACACACACACACACACACACACACACACATCTGATTCCTCTGAACCACTAGATGGCACTAAACTCACAACAGCACTTTCAGAACACACACACACACACACACACACACACACACATCTGATTCCTCTGAACCACTAGATGGCACTAAACTCACAACAGCACTTTCAGAAACACACACACACACACACACACACACACATCTGATTCCTCTGAACCACTAGATGGCACTAAACTCACAACAGCACTTTCAGACACACACACACACACACACACACACACATCTGATTCCTCTGAACCACTAGATGGCACAAACCTCACAACAGCACTTTCAGAAACACACACACACACACACACACACACACATCTGATTCCTCTGAACCACTAGATGGCACTAAACTCACAACAGCACTTTCAGAAACACACACACACACACACACACACACACACATCTGATTCCTCTGAACCACTAGATGGCACTAAACTCACAACAGCACTTTCAGACACACACACACACACACACACACACACACACACATCTGATTCCTCTGAACCACTAGATGGCACTAAACTCACAACAGCACTTTCAGAAACACGCTTTTCACTTTTCATGTGGAAGGCAGCAATGCTACGCTCATTCTGTGATGATTTGATCTAATATTTAATGTCTTATTGAAATTTTTTAATTAATGAATATATATTTTTGGATAAAGGTTTTTTTCAGTTTTCTTCAAAGCAATGCAAATAAAAGTAAAAACAAATAATTAAATACAATAAAATTCAGTATGCTAATTGATTTAAGAAAACCAACCACAATTTAGTGTGCAAATATTATGATAATTTCATAGCTCCCAATTACATTTTAAATATTGCGCATTTTAATCAAGTCAATAAGAGATTGTCAAACAAATGCAGAATTATTTATCAGTAATATCACTATAATAATTCCTCTCAGCCACTGTCTAGAGTCAAATCTACATCTTCAGGTGGATAACGAACAGATCAAGAGTTTCTGAATGGGTTCCTCTGTAAAAACACAAACGCCTGTACGTGAGACTCAAGCAGATGTAGAGCAGCGCTCCTCCGTCTGCATGAACATCATCCATCAGACCACACACGCAGAGGTCACGGGGTCATGACATGTCATTTTAAAGAGCACAGCCTTACAGCAGCTCCATTTACCATCAGCTAGCATCTCAGACCTGAGGCAGAAGATGAACACTTCTCGAGTGAAAACATGACAAGTCTGAGAGGAGCGTGTCGTTTTTACTCATCCTGGAGATTCAAACCCATTACGACCGCTTTGGTTTGTGGGAAATAATAATGAGCAGTTCTAAATGTCAGGGATAAGTACTAGATTTAATAGTGACATTATCACTGCTAATAATTGATTGTGCTGTTTTATTAGGCTTCTGCTCTTTAAAGATCATACTAGTGTTTCTGAACAGTTGAAATCAGTCTTTATGATTAAAATGAAGAAGACTATGCTGGTTAATATCATAAAGGCATGTCTGGAATATTTTTCACCCAAAAAATTATAATAATAAATCAGCATTTGTACTTTACAAATGCTATTTTGATCATAAACTGAAAGAAGTATATTCTGTTCACCAAGGCTGCATTTTTATTATAATTTTTTAATTAAAAATTATGAAATATTATTACAATTTAAAATAGATGTTTTCTATGTGAATATATTCTAAATGTAATCGATTGCTGTGATTTTTTACTCCATTCTTCAGTGTCACATGATCTTCAGAAATCATAATAATATGCTGATTTTATTGCTCAAGAAACATTTCTGATTATTATTAGTGTTAAAATCAGTTGTGCTGCTGAATATTTTTTGTGGAAATCGTGATTAATTTTAGTTTTCAGGATTTGATAGACAGAAAGTTCAAAAGAACAGCATTTATTTGAAATAGAAACATTTGTAACATTATAAATGTATTTCCAGTCACTTCTGATCTATTTGATTCATCCTCGATGTGTAAAAGTATGAATTTCTTCAATAATTCAGATCTTCCTGACTCCAGTAGGATACATGTGTTCTTGTATTACAGTAATGAGAGTTTTGGTGAGATGCACCTCCGTTTCTAGTGTAATCATCGAGCAGAAAAAGGAAATGGGAGTATTTCTCCAGACCTCTAACGCTGCCTCGGACTCCTCCAGTGACGCCTGCAGCTCTTCTTTCTCCATCTCAATTTTCTTCTTCATTTTCTGAAGCTCGTGGACACTCTTCCCTCCATCTGACAGCTGGTCGGTGAGATCCGTGATCTCCTCTGAAACACAGCACGGATCGATCAAACACTGCACAACGATACAGAATTACAGTTTAGTTCGTGTTTTTGGAGAATTCTGAATCATCATTCTTTCCGTCCATTATTGAGTCAGCATGTTTCTGTTGGACTCAACTAATTACGCTCTGAACGCCGCAGCTATTCAAACCAAGCCTATAATGACAGATGGAGACTGCCGCTGGCTCGGTTCTACTGTAATCTGTGTTTGAGTTCTGTTCTATCTTCACAAAAGGTTTGAAATAAAGGATATCCCTAATGCCGTGATGTGACAGACGTGTCAGCGTTACCCTGTAAGGCCTTGTTTTCCCTGCGGAGAGCCTCGCTCTGCTCCACGGACTCCTCGTAGCTGGTTTTGAGCTTGAAGAGCTCTGCGGCGTGTTGTCTGCTCTCTTTCTGACAGCTCTCCACCTCCGACAGCAGCTCCTCACACTTCTGCCTCCAGTCGCTCAGCTGCTTGTCCAGCATCCGCTGCTTCTTATCCAGAACCGCGGCCACATTGTTCGCCTGCAGGAGGAAGTCATTACGAGTCTGTGAATCTGGCCTGTGCAGAAGTGCTTGTCAAAGCCTGACGTTCATAAGACCCGTTAACAGCTACGGTAGTGAGATGGTGTTTCATGAAAGACCAGCTTATATTGTGTTTTGGCTGGTTGTAGATGCGCTGAAAATATTGGCTTCTCAATTTGAATTGTTCTCATTTTGATGAACCGAGAATCCCAAGAATCAATCTATGTGGTTTTAATTTTGATGCATGAACAAAACTTTATAAAACACTATGTGTAGTGCCTTCCATTGAATACATGCTTTGTTACTTTTGATTGAAAAAAAGTATATATTCTGTCAATTTCTATAATGAAATACAAGCAATAAGAGCAGTGTTGCTGTGTTTAATGTTTGGTGACAGATGGCCTACTGAAGCGATCATCTCTTCCTCTTTACTAATAGTTACAGCAGCAAATAAACATCAGAAGAAACAGAACAACTGACTGAAATAAATCAAGAAATATGAAATCAATCAATCAATCCGCAGAAAGATGTCAATAAAGCAGCTCGAGATCAATAACATGTACCTTTTAATCACATGATATTTACCAGGAGTTTTTGTTTTAATGTTTCCAACCATAAACTTGTGAGTCTAATTGAAATTGAATTTAATTGTGAAATTTAAAATACCCAACCAGTTAGCTAGGGCCGGCTTACAGGGGTGGGGCCCACCCAAAGTTTTTGCCCACCCAATCAGAATTGAAATAATTTTTAATTGATGTAAAAGCAATTGAGGCGGGCCTGTGTTGAGAAGTTCGATAAGGGCTGTAGACGCCCCGACCAATCACAAAATAACACAGTAAAATTGATTTTGATTGGCTGAAAGCAGCGGCGTTTACACTCACGAAGCGGGCGGCTTCTAAAGTCACGGAGAAGCAGACGCTGACAGCCTCGCAAGCGTGAGTCAAAGTCATAATTGAAATGCAATGAATTTTTGGTTTAATTACCAAAGTGAAATTTAAAATACTATATGATATAAATATTATAAAAAAAATCCAACTATATGGAGTAGATGCAAAGTATAAAAATAGTATAATATAAACACTATAAAAATAATCTATCTAGGGCCGGCTCTGGAGTAGATAGGGCAAAGTGTAAAAATATGGGCAAGGGTGGGATATAAATATTATAAAAAAATATCTATCTACTACCACTAAGCCCACCCAACCCACGTCTGTCTTGCCCACCCACCCCCCCCCCCCCCCCCCCCGTCTGTAAAGACAGCTGCCCACCCATACAGTATTTTAAAAGCAACAGCGGCGGGCTCTGTGTTGAGAAGTTTTTACGATTTGTGTCACAAAACAAGGCGGGCTCTGTGTTGAGAAGTTCGAAAGGGCAGTATTTTGATTGGTAGAACTTGTCTCACGAAGCCGACCAATCTGACAGTCACGGAGAACAACTATATCCCAGTAAAACTGCATATCTTTGATAAAGAGCGTTATAAGTCAGCGGCGCGGTGATTACACTCACAGCGGGCGGCTCAGTGACAGTCACGGAGAATGCAATGCTGACATCGCAAGCATAGAGCGTTCATCTAGTGTAAATACAAAGTACCGTGTAAATAATACATGATTAGACAATTTATAAAAAAATCCATTACTATATGGAGTAATGCAAAGTATAAAAATACTGTATAATATAAACACTATAAAAAATCTGTATCTATGCCTCGGCTGTAGATACCGAGAAGTGCATTTCTTAAAAACACTGTATGATATAATATTATAAAAAAAATATCTATCTATCTATCTTCTATCATCTATCTGTCTGTCTGTCTGTCTGTCTGTCTGTGTCTATCTATCTATCTATCTATCTATCTATCTATCTATCTGTCTGTCTGTCTGTCTGTCTGTCTGTCTGTCTGTCTGTCTCTATGTCTATCCATCCGTCCGTCCGTCCATCCATCCATCCGTCATGTCTATTTCTCTTTTTACATCTGTCTGTCTGTCTGTCTGCGTCCATCCATCTATCTCCGTCCGTCCGTCTGTCTTTCCGTCCGTACATCCATCTATCATGAGTGCAGAAAATGTGTTGTCTGTCTGTCTGTCTGTCTGTCTGTCTGTCTGTCTGTCTGTCTGTCTGTCTGTCTGTCTGTCTGTCTGTCTGTCTGTCTGTCTGTCTGTCTGTCTGTCTGTCTGTATCTATTAAAAATCATCTATCAATGGCTGTCTGTCTGTCTATCTGTCTGTCTGTCTGTTTCATCTGTCTGTCTGTCTGTCTGTCTGTCTGTCCATCCATCTATCTATCTAGAGTAGATACCAAAGTGTAAAAATACTGTATGATATAAATATTATAAAAAAATATCTATCTACTACCACCAGCTTTTGTGAATATGGAAGTGCTCAGACGTGTCAGTAGGTTTCATATTTATGCGTGAGAGTCTTGTGTTCATCTGTAAAGGCCAATATACACCACACAGAAAAACAACAGCAAACTAGTCTGTTGGAGTTTGTTGGATCAGTGTGTTACCCCTGTTGGCGTTGGTTGGAGATGGTTAGAGTTTGTTTTCACCCAACTGAACATGCTTATAGATATATGATCATCCATTTTCTCCCCAGTCAGTGAGTTTTTTGGTGTCTGTTGGTGCAGTGTGTGAACATGACAGTTATTTTTCATAAAATTCTAAATCCAACGGCCATCTTGTTTGTTGGCGTTTGTCTGTGGGGTGTGAATTGGCCTTAAGGGCTCATTAGAGGTCTGCTACCCGAAATACTTTCGGGTCGGGTTTCGGGTTAATGTTTAATGGATAGCCTCGGGCTCGGGTCGGGTTCGGGTTTGTAGCTAAACCAAAACTATATGCAGAGGCTTCGCTGCTTTCATAGACGCACGCACACACATATCAGAGATCGCGCACAAACAGCACGGAAACTTTTATTAGTAAAATAGCTTCGACAGGCTACTGACTCGCAAGTCACAACATTATATTTATCTGCAATGAGGCGGCAAAATCGCTGTTTTTGAAGTAACTAAGCCTCATTGCTTGTAGAGAGAGAGACGCGCAGACGCAGGTTCACATGCACGCGCAACATTCATCCCTCTCTCTCTCTTGCTCTTGCTCTCGCTCTCGCTGTCTCTCTCTCTGTCTGTCTGTCTGTCTGTCTGTCTGTCTGTCTCTCTCGCTCTCGCTCTCGCTCTCGCTCTCTCTGTCTCTCTGTCTGTCTGTCTGTCTGTCTGTCTGTCTGTCTCTCTCTCTCTCTCTGTCTCTCTCTCTCTCTCTCTCTCTCTCTCTCTCTCTCTCGCTCTCGCTCTCTCTGTCTCTCTCTCTGTCTGTCTGTCTATCTCTCTCTCTCCCTCTCTCTCTCTCTCTCTCTCTCTCTCTGTCTGTCTGTCTGTCTCTCTCTCTCTCTCTCTCTCTCTCTCTCTCTCTCGCTAATTCAAATAAATGATTAATTCATTCAAATAAATACAATCTTATTTAAGATCTTATGTCTGATTTAAAGTAGACAGAATGCTAACGAGCCTTAACTGACAAAAAATGACCATAATTTGCACGGTGGAAGAATTATCTTCTTGTCCATACAAAATTCATAAACTCGGCAGAATGTATGCGACCGCTGCACCTGATGTTCACAAACTTTCATAACTGGTAAATGTTTGTGAAATGGCAGAGCCTTGATTAATCTGTTTCTTTGCATGCAATCGTGAAATGCAGCCTTTTTCTTTTTTTTTTTTGTTGGCTATTCGGGGGGGGGGGGGGATTTCAGGTCGGGTTCGGGCTCTAAATTGAACTGTGCCGCTCGGGTCGGGTCGGGTTGGGTCAGACGATCTCGGGTACGGGCCGGGTTCGGGCTTCAGTTTTGAGCCCGTGCAGACCTCTAGGGCTCGTACCTTCTCCAGATCCACACACAGCTCCTCCACCTCTCCCTGCAGTCTCTGCTTGGTTTTCTCCAGACTGGAGCACTTGGCCTGTGTGGCCTCCGCCGCCTCCTCGGCCTCCTGCAGACGAGCCGACAGCTTCTTCCTGCAACGGACACTCGTTACGAACAGAGGAACAGTCTGAGCCCAGATGTTCAAAAGAAACCCAGCTACTGGATTGGAACAAATCTTGAACATGTGACTTTTGGTTTTGATCTGGAGCAAACATTCAGCATGTGTTGTTCAAAACATTATAGATTGGGATCGATTTGATTCATTAACTCCCTGCTGAAGAGCAGATTCAGGGTGGATTTCATGTATGCACATTTATATCTTGTGTGCTAGATTTGTTTAACCGTTAATAATAAAGCAGATAAAGATAGATGTAGGATATCTATGAAACCTTTCAGTATAGTAAGAGGTTTTATCCCCAAAAATCTGTCATTATCAAACAAAAATACATATATTTAATTCAGTTTAACTGTTATTTACTACTGTATATTAATTACAATGACACAATCATCAGAGAGGAACCAGTCAAAAGTGGTTTATAATAACTTCATCACTTATTGCATCAACATTTGGTAACACTTTGGTATACAGACCAATTCTCACTATTATCTAGCTGCTTATTAGTATGGCCTATTATTAACATATTGGCTGTTTATTAGTACTTATACGGCACATATTCTGCATAACCATATTCTACATCCATAATCTTACCCAATACCTACATTTAACAACTACCTCACTAAATATTAATAAGCAGCAAATTAGGAGTTTGGGAGGCAAAAGTCGTAGTTAATGGGTTGTTAATAGCGAGAATTGGACCTTAAAATAAAGTGACCAAATATGTGTATTGTTTTTATGGATTATGTGCATCAGATGAAATTGAAAATGGAAGGGTATGATTGCACTGTATTCTTGTGCAGTCTTTTCAAATATGAATGAATGATGCATTTCTATAGTGCTTTATTGTGTATAGCTGTACACCCAAAGCGCTTTACAATCATGTGTGTGTGGTGGGGGGGGGGGGTCTCTCCTCATCCACCCCCAGTGTGCAGCATGCTCTTGGATGATGGTGTGCGGTTAAATCCTGTTCTAGCACTGCACAAATCATTCAAATAAAACCAAAATCATGATAAGGCTTATTGCAATTATCAAATTGCAAATGTTCTGATTTAATAAAATAAATATATGCCGTATGGGTTTCAGACCGAAGGGCGGCACTGTGTTCATCTACACGCAAGCAGTGATGAGCAGTTATTTTGTTTTTAATTCAGTATTTAGTTCAGTTTTTGTTCTATTTTTTCAGAAACAACAACAACAATAAATATATTATTTGTATTACTATTATTATTATTATTTTACAGCCAAATTGATATATAAATCACAACATTTTGGCACTCCCAGCAAACCTTTTTTTTAATCAGAAAAATATTATAATTTTTTCTAAATTGTGTACCACTTCTCTATTCCCATCTATATTTCCCTTGTATCCCCGGACCATTCTGAATGTCGTTCCAGGAACAACAAAGAACGTCCTACTCAGCGCATACGTTTAGACCATTAATGCATACTTGGCTTCTTCCAGCTCGTCGCTGTGCTGGATGGCATCAGCCTCATGGCGGCTCCTCCAGAGCGTGACGTCACTGTTGAGTTTGGAGACGAGGCGCTGCAGCTCGTGTTTGCTCTCCTGCTCCTCCTCCAGCTGCTCCTTCAGCGTGTCACACTCCTGCCGCAGCGCAGACAGACTGCTGCCCAGCAGCGCTTTAGCCTGACGACAGACCGAACACGACACAATCACTCACACACATCACTGCAGAACCACCCGCTCCACTGGAGTTAGAACCGCACGCACCTTGACCTCCTCATCAAACTGTTTCTTGAGCTCCTCGTGTTGGGATATCAGCAGGGCTTTCGATCGGCTCAGGTGGATGCCCTTGTTCTCCATCTCCTCCGTCTGCCTCGTCAGCTCGTTGTTTTCAGCTGCAAAGGCCAGTTTCAATACTTTTAAAGCATTTGTGTATGTGTAAGTCCAATTAACAACTGTTTAACCAGATTAAACAGCCCATGAGATCAAATCTGGAGTGGTTTGTGTGTATTTCCTCTGAGGCTACACTAAAAGTGGACAAAACAGATGTCAAGGTATTTTTACTCAAGGTTTTAAAGCCTTGTCTGAGCCAATAGTCAACTCGCTTTGCTTCCTGTCTATATTCTGTCCTATCATAGTAAAGGCAACAACGGCAAACATAAACCTTAAGAAAATGGAGTCTGTATACTCGGTGAAAATGATGATGACTCATCGTGCACTCAGGGGCGTGTCCAAATTATCATCCAATCAAATCAGAATGAAAATGTCCCCTCCCCTAAAATCGTCTGATTCTGACTAGCAATTGCCAATCAATTTAGCTGAAAATATTAATTAAAGTACATACAAAAATGGTGCAAAACAATAAAACAGGTCATTCTGAGATAAAGTTTACAATAGAAGTACATTATATTTAAAGTTGCAAGTGCAATTGCAAGATATTAAGCCATAATTAAAACAAATAGTCAAAATTGACAGATATGAAGTTGCAAATACAAGATGTAAGGTTGCAATTATACTAAAATGATTTCTTTATTTCAATTCTCTAATTATGAGTATATGAAAGTGTGACATCTTTTAAAACTCAACTGTTCAAAAGTTTGTGTAATTAATTTTTTATGTTTATAAGATAAGTCTCTTCTGCTCACTAATGCTGCATTTATTTGATGATAAATAAGAGTAAAAAGTGTGAAATATTATTACAACTCAAAATATCAGTTTTCTATGTAAAAAAAAATTAAAATGTAATTTATTCCTGTGATCAAAGCTGAATCATTACTCCAGTCTTCAGTGTCACATGATCTTCAGAAATCATAATAATATGCTGATTTGCTGCTCAAGAAACATGTCTGATTATTATCAATGTTGAAAACAGTTGTGCTGCTTAATATTTTTGTGGAAACTGTGATACATTATTTTTTTCAGGATTCTTTGATGAACAGAAAGTTCAAACAGAACAGCATTAATTTGAAATCTAAACTGTCAATTTTGACCATTTTAATGCATCCTTGTTGGATAAAAGTAAGTATCAAACCACACGTTTGAGGCGTAGTGACTCCGGTATTAACGTCAGATCTTCATCGGTCACCTGTGAGTCTGTTCTTGGCTGCTGTAACCTCGTTCACAGTTTTCTGCAGGTCTTCATTCCTAGTGTTGGCGTCACAGAGAAGCTCCTCTAGTTTTCTCATCTGAGTGTCAGTCGATGCCTGATGATACACATGATCACACAACATGACATTAGCTTTGATCAGTGGATCAGCAGGTCATCCGTGATTTACCTGCTCAAGGCCTGAGACGAGATCCAACGAATCCTACAGCAATGATTCACGGAGATCCAGTAAAAACAATTGCGGTAGACATTTATTTCTGTAGCCCAAGAACCAAATCTGCACCAAAACAAAACAGATTTGAAGAAATGTAGCATTGCATCACTCGCTCACCAGGGGATGCTCTGCAGTGAATGGGTGCCGCCAGAATGAGAGTCCAAACAGCTGATAAAAACATCACAATAATCCACACCACTCCAGTCCATCAGTTAACATCTTGCAAAGCCAAAAGTTGTGCGTTTGTAAGAAACAAATCCCTCACTCAGATGTTTTTAACTAAAATATGAGTCCATAATAACACTTTCTCCATTGAAAAAGTGGTCTGGTCTGAATCAGGAGAGAAATCTGCACAGATCAAGCACCGTTTACAAGCCAAAGCAGCTCTAAACTAATGTATGGGTGGATTTTGATGTGAGAGACAACAGAAGATGGACTTTTTCACTTGAGGAAGTGTTATTATGGACTCATATTTTAGTTAATAACGTCTTAATGAGGGATTTGTTTCTTACAAACGTGCAGCGTTTGGCTTCACAAGACATTAACTGATGGACTGGAGTGGGGTGGATTATTGTGATGTTTTTATCAGCTGTTTGGACTCTCATTCTGACGGCACCCATTCACTGCAGAGCATCCATTGGTGAGCAAGTGATGTAATGCTACATTTCTCCAAATCTGATGAAGAAACAAACTCATCTACATCTTGAGGATGAGCACATTTTCAGATCATTTATGTTTTTGGCTGAACTATTCCTTTAAAACAGTCTTCCAGCCAGGCCAAGCTGGTGCATCTGGTTTAACAGCTGACATATCCCAAAACCCCTTTAAAACCAGTAAAACAGTGCAACTTGTCAAGATACGTTCTCATAAAGGTCTTTTAGTGTGCTCCGAGCATCAGGAGAGTCTGAACGCCGTACATCTGCAGCAGTTAATGATCTCCTGAGAACTGACCTTGGCTTTCTGCAGCGTGTCCAGCGAAGCCGCCAGATCGTCCACCTCCAGCCTCAGACTCTGTTTCTCTTTCTCCAGTTTGGCTCTGGTTCTCTGCAGGCTCTCACACTGTTCTCCCAGCTCCGACAGAGCATCGCTGTGACGCTTCCTCAGCGCCGCGGCCACCGCCTCCGCCTGCACCGACGACTCCTCCAGCTCCCGCCGGAGACGCTGCAGCTCCAGCTCACGCTTCTTATTCATCTCCATCTACACACACAACATGACACAAAACAGGGCCATTGCATGCTTTACACTATCTTTCAAAAGTTTGAGGTCAGTAAGATTAAGAAATGAATACTTTTGTTATTCAAGTATGCACTAAATTGATCAAAAGTTTCAGTAAACATTTATAATGTAAACATATAAACTTTTGAAATCCTGAAAAATAAAATGTATCATTGAATTCACAAAAATATGAAGCATTTTTAATGCTTCCAGAAATGTTTTTTGAACAGCAAATCAGAATATTAGAATGATTTCTGAAGGATCATGTGACACTGATGACTGGAGAAGAAATCCTCTTTGATCACGTGAATAAATGATATTTTACAGTATATTCACACAGAAAACAGCTATTTTAAATTGTAATATTTCACAGTTTGTACTGTATTTTGGATCAAATAAATGCAGACTTAGTCAGCAGAATAGACTTCTTTCAAAAAACAAACAAAAAATGACTGACCACAAGCTTTTGAACAGCAGTGCATAAAACAAATATCACTTTCATATTCTCATAAGTTAAATAGAAATGTAATTTGATTATGAAATCCAATTTCTGCCTTTAGAGATTAAACGAAAAGTCTGATAAACTGAATGGGAGAGTCTATTTGAAGCATGCAATTACAAAACATATGCAATTCAATTTGATTTACTTTAACTATTTGTTCAAATACTCCTTTTACGTGGCTATAAACAATCATAACCAGTGTCTTTTGTACCTGGGAGGCCGTGGCTCCTCCTGCTTCCTCCAGTTTGTCTGTCAGGTCATCCAGTTCCCGGCTCAAATCAGCGCGCTGCTTCTCCACCTGTGGAAAAACACCGTACATTTACTCCCAAACTCCAGTCATCATTGTAGATTGAATATGTAATAAATACAAGTACAGCTAATAAAGCTCATCCACAGTTCTGCTTTAAACAGACGATCCACAGGCAGGTCAGGACACGAGTTAAAGCAGGACAGATGACAGATGTGGGGAAGTGATTAGAAACGAGCATAACACAGTCTAGTCTAGAACCTCCTAGTGTCTGGATCACTTACAGAATTATGATACAACACAACATTACAGTACAGAGGGTAAAATCAAAAACATTAGATGATCCAAGAGCCTACAGGCACATTCAAAAACCATCATAACACTTTAACAAAACACACATGAAGGATTGTTTGTTTTCAAATCTAGAGCCGCACTCGTTGTTGAACAGCAATACAAATCCCCACTGCTGTTCAACAGATGCTTATTAACATGAACAAACAAGACATGTGTTTATGCTGCAACACATCAAAGCATATCTTGAACGCAAAAACAGGTTTCTTCATTTATTCTCCAGCAGTTTGAGATACGTCACATCAAATGATGAGAAAGAGATTGAATATAAGCACACAAGGTGAGAGGAATCCCAGGACAGAACAGAAGCTGGTGATCTGACACGGTGCTGCAATAAAGCCCATCAAATACAACAATAATCTGCTAACATTAGACATGATCAATATTTCCTCATAATCCTTGACCCCTATGTGAGATACACAAGAGTCCAAACAAGTTCATTATAAATTAATTTTGGAAAATATATATTTTTCTTTATCATTTCAATTCTTGAAGTGTGTGTTTGTGTCTTTAAACATGCCTTTTATAGATATTAGATATAGTTATTTTATATACAGTCTTGGAAATATCTAAAGTGTGATTTGTATGCTATACATTACTGTTTCGAGAGCAAGCTGTATAGAATAAAACAAGATCTATCCAGACATAATAAAAAAACTGGAAAATAAATATCGAAGTAGCAAAAAAATTAATTCCAAAATATCATGGAAATGCGTTAGTCTGAGGGTCCAGGTTTTATGAAGAGACATTTAAGACTTTAAAACCTTTTAAAGAGTAAGTTCAGATCGTTTAAGGAACACATGTAATGTAATGATGTAATAGGGAGCATAACATGAGTTGCATTAGCAATACTTCTAAAACAACTTCCAACAGATCTCCATCATTCATTTTACAAAAACAATAGTTTAAAAAGACTTCTGCTGTACCTCCTGATCACACTCATGTTGTTCCTGGGTATTTTTGTCTCATTTTCCAGTGCAAATCTCTAAAGAGTCAGAAATCCAGATACATTGACTGGAAACGTGAAATTAAACGAAGCCTTGTTTTATGAGAAACTGATCAAAATGAAGAGAGTTTATGATTAAAACAAGAACAAGTTTTCATTCCCCGCTGACAGATATTTGTTCTTGATTTAAGCATAAACTCACTTCATTTTATTCTCATACTTCATATCTTAATTTTGCACCTTCAGTAAATGTATCTTGATTTAAGGATCTTTAGAAATGTACACTAAAACCTTTTGCAGTGCATGCAACATTTAATGCAATAACTTTATTTATTGAAGCCGTTTAAGGTCTTGATTTGTGGAAGGGCAGATTAATCTTTGTAAGCTCTGCAGAAACCCTGTCTGTATGTAAATGCACTCATGCTGTAATCTTTCCGGAGCTCGTCATAAGGTATGTAGTGTTCGGTCTAATGGAGATATATGTGTCAGGACGCACGTGTGCTCTTGGCGTGCATGTGTGCAGTAGATAAGGGCTTGAATTCCTCTGTGGAAACCTCTGGAATATAATGCGGTACGTCCGATGCTATCTGAGAGAACAATGGCACGTCTGTGTCGATCCTCCGGAGGTCTGTGGAGGCAGACGTGTGATAAACGCACACATGTCCGTGCTTGACTCTCACACGCGCCACCCAACACGAAGAACCCTCCACATCCACAGCCACGGGCCATGTCACTCCGTCAGACAATACTCCCGCTCAGCTTTATGAGGTTCTCTGTAGCTTACAGCAGAAGATCACAGTGCTGAATAACGTGATCTTTAACAGGCTTCTGTCTGCGGGAGCTTCACACGAGAGTCTGTGAGTGCTGGAGTCAAGCCATCGCTTCCTAAAGACATGAAGTCTGCATGCGGAGCAGGTACAGTGCTTTTACTTTAGGACATGTACAAGCATCGCCGCCTGGAAACGGATGAATGAAAATTAATAACTTCCATCCGGAAAGAAATTGGAAATAAACAGCCTTCAAGGAGTCGGAAATATCTATATGAGTTCGCACCATAGGAGTGATCAAACGAAGATGTATGGGAAATATTAAATTCTACACGATACACAAGATGTGATGGAAAAGGGGTGTGTGTGGATGTCGCAAATCAATCTGCAGTTGAATTTTATAAGATGACAACTAGTCGACTTGGAGTTGCACAGTTACTTCTAGTTAGTAGAATATCTAAAGTGGTCTATCAGAATAAAATGATACCATTTTCTTTTATACGATGCTGAATCTTCATCACCTTTAACACTTTCACGTTGACAATATGTCATTGTTTTCTTTCAATAAGAGTTGGTTATTCTGGTCACATGGGAGACCGGTCAAAGATCAGTAGTGTGATGCATCAACTGTGCAGTCAAGTAGAAAAACAGCTTGAGCTGTATAAAGACAGGCCTTCAGTGCATGTATCACGCTGATTGCGTTTATACGCTGAAACACTGCTTGAAGAGATTGACTGGCAGGAGCTGGGCGGTGATAAGGCTGGATAACCCAGGGACTGAACCCAGGGCTGATCTGTTATTCCAGATGCAGATGATTTATCCTGAAGCAGAGGTCTCGAACACAACACAAACCAATGACAGACTCCGTCCACCTGACTCCTGCCGATAGCTGAAACCCGTCAGATCTGCTCAGGATCTCTCTCTCTTTCTCACACACTCACACACACACACACACACACACACACACACACACACACACACACACACACACATACACATGTTGGTTTTCACACACACACACACGGGGACTCACACACACACACACACACACAGGCGTCACATGGTTTTTATACTGTACACAGCTGTATGTGCTATTGCCCTACACCTACCCTACACCTAAACTTAGCCCTCACAGGAGACGGTCCAGCATTTCTACTTTCCCCCAAAAAACGCACACTGTATGAGTTTGATGGCAGAAGATTCAAAGCAGCACGTGTGACTCAACAGAATCAAATGAACCGATTCAACTAACTGTCAAAGTTTACACAGGATTAACTTTTATGTGATGCAACGTTAAGAGTCGAATAAAACATTTACAATCCTACAGATCTCGGTTTCTGTGCTATTTTGAATTATTTCAAAATCTTGAGATTTAAACTAGATGTAGCCAATATTGCTTCAACGTATTAATAATATATACTTCATGTATGGAAGCTTGCTTTCACCACTGAATAATAAATAAAAGGTAATTGTGACTTCTTACAGTCTCATAGATTCATTTTTTTTCTTATTAGATACATTTTTTTCTGGTAAGAAAATGTCGGCTATACTACGGGGCTGTTGAATGCTTGAATCTGATTGGCTGATGAACGTTTTAAGGAGGGCAGCTGTTTTCAGGGAAAAGCATGGCTGAAGTAGTTCCAGGCAGCTCTTGACCACATTACATGTCCATATGACTTCGCCAAATGATTTCAGTTATTTCAAAGGTCCTTACGACAGCAAAAGAACCAAAACCCACAAAGCTAATAAATATAGCAACCAATAGGATAAAAATTATTAATTATTTCAACATTTTTGGCATGAAATTACTTGAAATTATGTACGGAAAGCAAATACTCTCTTTCTCTCACTCACTCACACGTAACGCACAAAAAAGCTTAGCAACTTAAAAGCCGCATGTCATTTCTCACTATCGAGGTAATAATGGTGTTCTTGAAGCAGTTTAACTTACAGTTATGCTACGAGCAGAGACGCTGCTGCTGAACAATGTTGAGAGATGCACAGACTGGAATTAGCAATGGCATTGGATGAGATCCATAAGAAATCAATCCTACTCACAAAAGCGTTTTAAGGACTAAAACCAGATGAATGTCTTGAAATACAACATCTGGACAATGTCTTGAGGTGCAGTAACTGTATATAAGCAGAATAATTGACCACCTCAGGTGTGCGTTATATTTGAATGATTCAACAGCCCTTCATCAATTAATCCTTATTAAAGAATTCAACTTAAACAGATCAACTAATAAGCTATAAGCAAAAAAATGCTGTGGTCAACAAAATATTTATTTCTCAAAACTGCTGCATTCATTTCCATGAATCAATTCCGTATGAATAAAACTTTCCAAAGCGACATATGGCAGGAGTGTGTTTGATTATCAGCTCAAGACACACTGCTGGAGAAAACGGCTTGTAACTAAAAGCTGCACTATTTTGAAAACTACAGTCAAATATGTATTTTGGTCAATCGCCTTTGTGCTAGTCCGACACTGACAGACTGAGCCTTTCTGTTTTACAGGAGCGTATCTGAAGGTTGTCCTCTAATCGTTTGCAGGTACGCTCAAGTGCCACAAATACCTCATCAGTCAAACTCCCAGATAAGCTAATGGACGACATCTGCCAATCCTGGACAAAGATCTAAGCTTGTGTGTTTGGGAGATGAGGTCATTGAGGGCGTTCTCAATCAGCAGACGCTCGTTAGGTTAGATTTCTGTGTCGTACCTTTGCCCGTAAGACTCTCTCCGCCTCCAGCTCTTCCTCCAGCTCCTCATTACGGACCTGTGGGACGAGATACAGGTCAGCGTTACAGAAAAACCAAATACAGTCATCATCCCATGCATACTCTGTTGACCTTTCATTTCATTGTGTATCTGTATATACACACAAACTACTGTTTGTGGTAGGTAAGAGCTTTTGATGTTTCTGAAAGAAGCCTCTTCTGCTCACCAAGGCTGATTTATTTGATCCAAACACAGTACAAATGTGGAATATTTTTTACTATTTCAGATAGCCATTTTGTATATGAATATATGTTAAAACGTAATTTATTGTGGTGATCAAAGCTGAATTTTCAGCATCATTTCTCCAGTCTTCAGTAGCTATGTTTCCATCCACCTATTTTTATGCGCATTTTGGATTATCGCATAAACAAAATGCTGGATGGAAACGTCAAGATGCGAATACATTCTAAAAATGCGCATAAAAAATGTATGCGCACATTTGAGTAGGATAATTTTTTTATCCGATAAGACAAAATGTGCATAAACTATGATGGAAGCACATTTACCGAATAAATTCCTCCATGCGGATCGATAAAGTCATGTGACTTTGCACTATGAGACGGGATAACTTGACTAACCAGCGGACCGATCTCGTTCACAGCATCTATAAGTTATGGTCATTCTGAAAAGCCTGAGTAAAGTCTGTCCTCAAAGTATTTCTGTAGAAGTGTCTTACACGACTGCGTTCACAAACAGCAGCATCCTCCTCCGAAAGTAATAATCACATTTATTGTGTCTCGTCTGCTGCAAGTAAATTATGTCATGTATGAAAATGATAATATTCTGTGGCTTCTCCTATATTCGTAGTGATATTTAGTGCCAGAGTTTATCAGGAAGTGACGGTTTTGTTCTCTTTGACTCGTTGGATGGAAACGGTGCTTTATTCGCATATGTTTTATGTGATATTCCAGTTTTGCGCATAAGTTTAATTTGAATCTTTGGATGGAAACATAACTAGCGTCACATGATCCTTCAGAAATAATTATCATATGCTGAAGAGACATTTCTGATTATTATCAATGTTGAAAACAATTGTGCTGCTTCATATTTGTGTGGAAACTACGATACTATTTATTTCTCAAGATCCTGTGATGAATAGAAAGCTCAAAAGAACAGAAATCTTTTGTAACATCATGTCTTTACGGTCACATTTGATCAAATGAATGCATACTTGCTGATCTTACGGACCACAAACTTTTGAACAGCAGCGTGCGTACATATTTTACTGTTTAATAAACAGAATATCATCAATTCAGTATCAACAGATCCTAAAGAAATAAAGACATTTGAAACAATTGAATAACATTACATTTTCCAAAATAACCCAGTCCTTTGGCTTTCATTCCATGAGTCCAAATCTAAGATACGCTCTCCAATCAGTGTGACACCATAATCACACAGTAAAAAACCACAGAGGAAGAGCGAACGGCCAACTAGATGGGACACGCTGGAATTCTTGTGAAAATATCACAAAGCAAATACTCTGGGTCAAACCCTTGAACCTTTTCTGTGCACACGGCTGAGACAAAAACAGGCAAGTTCTTTAATAAATCAACTTCCTTCAGAGTTTATTAACCACAAAATGCCATAGTGCTAAAAACATGACATTAGGAAATATTAACTGGGTAATGCATTTCCTACTGACAGAAATATATGACTGCAAGTTTGAAAACAGTGATGAAATCCTCATGTCTTATGAATGATCTTCTCTCTGTCACTGCAGGAAGTTTGTCTGAATCGCTGGAGGACACACATAACACACGTGCTGACAGCCTCGGATCACACACACACACACACACACACACACACACACACACACACACACACACACACACACACACACACACACACACACACAGAAAGAGATTCAACTTGAACCCAAAGGCCTGAATGACACTCCCATTTAAAAATAGCTGAATTAAAAGTTACTTTACAGATCAAGCTACTGATGTTACACACATGCAGGGACATGAAGAAATGTAAGCGATACAGGGAATAACATCCGCAAACTATATTCAGTGAAGAGCTCAGGAACTCACATGCCAGCGAAGGACTTCAGCGGAGAGAACAGCCATGAGTAACAGAGACCGAAGCAGACTGAGACACACACACACACACACACACACACACAACCTCACCTCAGACTGAACACTGAAGGGAATCCACACCCCCTTCACACTCACTGAGCAGTTCAGCCTGCCCTCCACACACAATCACACACTTCTTATCATTGTGAGTTCATACCATAAACCGACCCGTGAACCTACCCCTCACACACAACCTTCTGCCAAACCTTCATTCTGTAGCTTGCTTTAATCTTGTTTCCTCCTGGGGACCATGAAATGTAATTTTTGGCCTCATAACATAGGAAAGACCGGGTACTGTACACATACACACACACACACACGCACACGCACACACACACACACACACACACACACACACACACACACACACACACACACACACAGATCAGATCAGCCGGTCACACTTTATTTTAAGGTCCAGTTCTTGCTATTAACAAACCATTAACTATGACTTTTGCTTCAACAAACTAGTAATTCGCTGCTTATTAATAGTAAGATAGTAGTTAAGTTTAGATATTGAGATTAGGGATGTAGAATATGGTCATGCAGAATATGTGCTTCATAAGAACTAATAAACAGACAGTATGTTATAGACATGCTAATAAGTAACTAGTTAATTGAGGTTACCAATCAGCCTGCCGTCCACACATAATTAATGTCATCATTTACTGTCTCTCGTGTCTCTCCAGACTTGATTTCTTCAGTGGAACATGAAAAGTGTTATTCTGAGGACGTGCTGCTGCTCTGCTCCATGCAAACACTGACCTGAAGTAATGATATACTGAATCATGACGATTCAGATTTATATTTCACAGCACAGAAGACATGTTTGCAGTGAACCCTGATAAAGCCCTGTCTGTGAAAGGCTGGATAAACGTGTTAATGGAGTCGATACTTCTTACACTATGCAGGTACGTTTGGATATGTTGAAAGGGAAGCTTGTAGTCTCTGAGTCGTATAAAAGGTTTACATTTCAATCAACACAAAGCCATCGTGTGACTTCAGACAACTTGTACTGAGATGATAGTTAAGTGGTGTTTTTCATCCTCACTTGCTCCAAAGCGACCAGCAAACTATTGATAATGTTCCCTTCTGTGTCACACGAGTTTATGAGTGAATAATAACAGAATCAATGCATTCCTAGAGAACGAACCTGATCGATCATCAAAACATTGATTACAGACAGTTCTTCATTATTTCTAAAAGACACTATCCTGTCATCCCATGATGATTTGCTTGATACACATGATTTTATCTTCTGCAGGACTATAAACGGACATCATATGTGAGACTGTAAAGCTCACAGAGAAGCACCGAAAGCAGCAGAGAGATTAATAACACCATAAAACCACAAATACATCAAGGCCTTTATATACACCTGAACCACGAGGTCTGAACTGTTTTCAAGGATATTTGTATCACATATTTACTGGGGCAAGTCATGTTTTATACATTTAATACACAATATGAATACAAGTTATGCTAATTATTAAAATGTGTTTGCTAAAAACAAATACTGTCTGTATGATGCTATTTTATATACTAAGCAACGCATGAATTATTTTGTGTTTCATAATTGTTTTAAAATATTACAATTTATCTTATAGGCTGTTTAATATAAGCTTACCCCATATAGTTGTCCCTAGTGGGGCATGTTGACACAAAAATCAACATGTCTTTAATAAATTCAATATTTTCTATGGAGCACTAATGACATGTAAACCTCAAAAGATTATTGTTTTATCGATAATTTATGGCACAGTTTCCCTAAACAGGGGTTTTGAGCTAATAATTAATTAAACTTTAAAAAAATGTAATACATTTAAAATAGGGTACTTTTAAACTAAAAACAATCAAAATAAAACCTATTAGAAAGATTAAATATTGTATTTGTTTACCTACATGTCATGAGAACCTTAAACGTGTTTATGTTGTGATTCTTTTTATATATATATATATATATATATATTAACTTAAAACCTTAGTGAGACTTCATAAATAAAATATTTCAGGACAAAGTGGTTTAGCTGATAAAAAGATTTAAAGTGGCCTTAAAATAATAAACGTATCTTGAGAATGGCTCACTCAAATACAGCGTGACAACTAGCCCCGGTTACAAACTAAATATTTATAAAGACCAAGAGAGTAGGTCACTGGGGAAAGATTTTCAGCATGCCAATGTATTAATGAAAATAGATGATTGATTGATTGTGTCAACGTGACAAGAGCCAAATATGTACATCATGTTATTACTTGTGTTTATTTGACTCACATTAAGATGATCTGACCATCTCACAATGCTCATCTTCTGATTAACAACAATCACGATTAGCTGATTAATAAACACCATCCAGCACTTCAAACTTCACCTGAACCGACCCGACCCGACCCGACAGAATAACCCAGCGCTCCATGCAACATTTGTCTTCGTCTCCACCTGTGTAGTAATTAACGGGCAGAAGGAGACATAAAGCATGCATTGTGTGATACGCTGAACGTGAAAACATGTCCACCCTCAACAACACACGGATCAACTTTCCCCTTCATTAAAGCAGACGAGCACGAGAGACAAAGAGCGTCTGTGTTTCTAAACAAGCTGGAGTCCGCTGAGAAACCATCTCCTGTGTTGTGCATCTCAAGACTTTCAGCCTCACCCAAGCTCGGGAAACAAAAGAAATCTGATTTACCATGAATCTTATATGCAATGATTGTATTAGAGTAGAACTGTATCTGTGGCTAAAGATAAATCTCCTCCTCCTGATATTGTCTCTGGAATGGCCTTAAAAAGAAAAGCTCCCCAAAAATGAAAATGTGCTGAAAATGTCTTCATACTTCAGGCCATCCGAAATTAGATGAGTTTGTTTCTTCATCAGATTTGGAGAAATGTAGCATTACATTACTTGCTCATCAATGGATCCTCTGCAGTGAATGGGTGCCGTCAGAATGAGAGTCCATCAATTAATGTCTAGTGAAGCCAAAAGCTGCATGATTGTAAGCATTAAGACATGTGAGTCCATAATCTCCAGCGAAAAATCCTGAATCATCTGCACAGATATTTGCTCTAAACTAATAATTTTGATGTGGAGATGGATTTTCCACTGGAAGAAGCGTATTATGGATCATAGACTCATATTTTAGTTAATAACGTCTTAATGATGGATTTGTTTATCTTCCAAAACGCAGCTTGTGGCTTCTCAAGATATTAACTGATGGACTGGAGTGGTGTGGATTATTGTGATGTTTTTATCAGCTGTTTGGACTCTCATTCTGACGGCACCCATTCACTGCAGAGCATCCATTGGTGAGCAAGTGATGCAATGCTACATTCCTCAAAATCTGATGAAGAAACAAACTCATCTACATCTTAGATGGCCTGAAGGTGAGCACATTTTCAGCAAATTATCATTTTTGGCTGAATTACTCTTTTAAATGGATTAATATCATGCATTTCTAAATGAATTTAGATCTGGAGAGGGTGTCACACCTACTTGACATGAAGCGGGACTGACAGAGGTTAAACTAACATTGCTTTTCAACAGCTTTTAAATGCCTCAGACATTCTCTCTTTCTTTTCAAAAATATAATTCTGCTGTCACTTTCTGAGTCCCGTGCAAAAGAGCCAACAGAGCACTGGTTAAACAGACTCTGCTTAAAAAAGCAGTGTGAGGTTACAACCGGAGCCTTCCTTCCCTCTCTAGAGAGATCGTTATCAGCTCCTGACCTCCTCAGCTATGTTTTAGTCATCTCTGGCTCACAAATCAGTCTTGGACCCCCACAGCGCTGAAAGACAGGAATGCTGCGGCTCTCCCACGAGGCCTCACCTGGAGCTCCTTACTCTTCCTCTGCAGACCTGCGTTCAGCGCCTCCTCGGCCTCCAGCCGGCTGCTGGTGCTGCTTATCTCCACATCTTTCCTGACAGAAGACAGATGGAGAAAGAGAGCGTGTGAGGACGGGAGTGACAGGGCTAATTTAGCAGGCATGCTCTGTGTTGTTTGCTAGCCGTGTCCGATAAACGTCACCCGTGTCTCAGATTATTAAACGTGCCAGTCAATCCCAGAACACCATTTGAAGATCTCATTGATTGACTCTGTGATTTGTCTGTTGTTGTTTTAACTAAAGAGTCTTTAAGACAAGTCAGGTCACTTGACGGCCATCTTAGTAACACCCTGCACAGATATTTTCTGTTTTTATTAGGCATGTAAGTACAGCTCCTATCTACATAAACTTGTTTCTATGGAGCAGGAATATGGTAATGGAAAACATATGAAAAATTATATTTCAATTATTTTTACGTTGCTCACAAAACATTTGCATTATTATGAGAAACTTTGCCTTCGTTTGCAAAAATGTTACATTCTTCCCAGACACTTCACATTTTCTAACAAAAACATTTGCGTTCCTCCAAGAAACTTTACATTCACTCGAAAAAAGTTTTTCATCCCTGGGAAAAATTGTTCATTCACAAAACTTGTGTTTCCCAAGAAAATTTGCATTCACTCAAAAAACAAACGTGCCTTTCACCAAGAAACGTCTGCTTGAGAAACTTTAGAATTTTAATGAGAAACAAAACTTTTGCGTTCACACACAAAACATACGGATTCACAAGTAAATGTATGGCGTTCCCTCAAGAAACTTTTGTTCAATTAATCAATATTTGTGTTTGCTTTTTTACCAAGAAACTTTGCATTTGCTCAACAAATGTTTTAATTCTTCTGAGAAACAAAGTATAGTTTACCCAAGAAACGTAAAAAATTCTCACAAAAACGTTTGCATTCCTCCAAGACACTTCTTAGTGTTCACTCAAAACTTTCGGCACCCTTGAGAAGCTTTGTGTTTATTTACAAAACTTTTGCGTTTCACAAAGAAACTTTGTGTTTGCTCGATAAACTTTTGCATTCTTCTGAGAAACAAAACTTTTGCATTCAAAAAGAAAACGTAAATGTTCTCTAGTAAAAGTATTGTTTCCCAAAGAAACTTTGCGTTTAATCACAAAAACGTTTGCGTTCCTCCAAGAAACTTTGTGTTCGTTCACAAAATGTGGCGTTCCCCTAAGAAATTGCGTTTTAGGGCTGCAGCTAATGATTATTTTTATTGTCGACTAATCTATCGATTATTTTTCAATTAATCTATTTATAATTTTCTTATCAATTGATGAATTCTTTAGTCAAACTATCAATAAATAATAACAGTAACTTCTGCTATTAATCTTTTAATATTTTCTTCAAACATTTTCTCATAATCAATACTTTACAAAAATAAAAATAACAAGAAAGAGAAAGAAAATAATAACAAAGAAAAGTGAGAAAAAAATCAATAAATAATTAATACGTTAGAGGGCAGGTATAATAGAAACGCAGATTATGGTGTATACACAGTTCTGTTTGGGACTGAAAGCACTGACAGGTGACAGACTTGAAATGTTTTATTTATTCAGAAGATTAAAACATCTGCTGGAATACATATCTGTATCTGAATGAACAGCTGAAGTCACACCCGCATTCAGGACACGAGAGCGTCAGAATAAAAAATGGCGTCATAACACCGGGAAGGTGTTATTTATTTTTAAATAAACGAGCCCAGTCGAGGCTTGTGCTATCCATCACACAGTTAAACAACTAACAGTGACTTTAAATGCTTCGTTAGCGTGTGTAGAGAGTGCGTTTGGTGCGCGACTGCACTGGCAGCAGCTCCGATGATGAACGTGAATAATTTCTCCGTCTCTGTCTCTGTGAGTGCTTTAAACCCGTCATGATTATATCGGCAACTCGATGTCCCGTGCTGTTCCGGTCATTCAGCGCAGCTTTGAATGCGGATGTGAATCCTGACAATGTAAAGGCGTCAGTTGCGGTTCTGACGGTCGTATAATAATATAATGCTCTATGAACGCTCTGTGAAGTGAAGTGATGTTGCCATATACTAGCCTTTACCCTCTGCTCTAGAGTCTTGTTTGTGTAAGACCAAAGACTTTGACATGGCAGAAAAACAGCCTTAAGTAGGGATAACTGCAGTCTCGCGCAGTGGGCATGGCTAAAGGTGCGACGCACCGACGTACTCCATGCTAATCGACATATTTTTATAATCAACAATCGAAGACGCCGACGAATCGCTGCAGCCCTATTGCATCTACACACAAAAAGTTTCCCATTCGCCAACAATTGTTGCATTTGCTCGAGAAACATTTGAATTCTTCTGAAAAACAAAACGTTTGCGTTCACTCACAAAATGCAAGCATTCACTAGTAAAAGTATGGCATTCCCCCAATAAATTTAGTTTATTGCTCAATACATTTTTGTGTCCTCCAAGAAATGTTGCCTTCACTGAGAAAACGTTTGCCTTTTTACTGAGAAACTTTGCATTTCCTTAACAATTTATTTAATTCTTACGAGAAACTTTGTGTTTGGACTCAAATGTAAGCGCTCTCTAGTAAAAGTATTATTTCCCTGAGAAACTATGTTTTCTCACAAAAAGTTTGCCTTTCACCAAGAAACTTTTGCATCCCTGAGAAATTTGTGTTTAATCACAAAATGTTTGCGTCCCCAAGAAACTTTGTGTTTGCTCAGGAAAATTCTTCTGAGAAACAAAACTTTTGCATTCACTCACAAAGCGTTCTCTAGTTAAAGTTTTATGTCCCCCTGAGAAACTTTGTATTTGCTCTAGTGCTGTCAAAGTTAACGCGTTAATAATGCGTTAACGCAAATTCCTTTTAACGGCACTAATTTTATTAACGCACGATTCATTTTCTGTTTGACCCGTGGCCCAACCTGTATTTGGAGAAATGGAGATGCACAGTGTTGCCAATTTAGCAACATTGCAGACCCCTTTAGCGATTTTTTCCCTTCAAAAAAGCGCCCGAACCTTATTTAGTCTCCAAGAATTGCCAGTACTGCTGCACAAGGTCTTGCTTTTCCAGAATGCGCACACACCTCTCTCTCTCTTCTCTCTCTAGAGCTCTCTATCTCTCTCTCTCTCTCTCTCTCTCTTTCCGTCTGTCTGCACAGTTTTTGTTCAGCGCACACACATCTCTCTATCTCTCTGCATCTGATATAATCTGCACAGTTTCTGTTCAGCACACACACAAATCTCTCTCTCTCGCTCTCTCTGTCTGTCTGCTCAGTTTCTGTTCAGCAGCGTGCACACATCTCAAATCTCTCTCTCTCTCTCTTTCCGTCTGTCTGCTCAGTTTCTGTTCAGCACGCGTGCACACATCTCTATCTCTCTCTCGCTCTCTCTTTCCGTCTGTCTGCTCAGTTTCTGTTCAGCACGCGTGCACACATCTCTATCTCTCTCTCGCTCTCTCTTTCCGTCTGTCTGCTCAGTTTCTGTTCAGCACGCGTGCACACATCTCTCTCTCTCTCTCTCTCTCTCTCTCTCTCTCTCTTTCCGTCTGTCTGCACAGTTTTTGTTCAGCACGCGCACACAAATCTCTCTCTCTCTCTCTCTCTCTCTCTCTCTCTGTCTGTCTGCACGCACAGTTTTTGTTCAGCGTACACACACAAATCTCTCTCTCTCTCTGTCTGTCTGCACAGTTTTTGTTCAGCGTACACACACAAATCTCTCTCTCTCTCTGTCTGTCTGCACAGTTTTTGTTCAGCGCACGCACACAAATCTCTCTCTCTCTCTGTCTGTCTGCACAGTTTTTGTTCAGCGCACGCACACAAATCTCTCTCTCTCTCTCTCTCTCTTTCCGTCTGTCTGCACAGTTTTTGTTCAGCGCACGAACACAAATCTCTCTCTCTCTCTCTCCGTCTGTCTGCACAGTTTTTGTTCAGTGCGCGCACACAAATCTCTCTCTCTCTCAGTGTCTGCTCAGTTTCTGTTCAGCGCACGCACACAAATCTCTCTCTCTCTCTCTCACTCTCCGCGTTGATTCTGTTCAGCATGTGGCAGAGAGGAGCAGAGCTTGTTTCAGTTACACACCGATATTATGTTGCTTGCTTCTCTAATTGTACATGCAAGTATAGCCAAAATCACAGCACAGCTATTGTCATTATCTTATGGGTATTTTATTTAATATGGCTTTTCAGGATTTTTGAGCAGATTACATCAGCAACTGGGCCGTTTCAATAACTTTTTTCATATTTATTACATTGCACACATCTCTATCTCTTATCAGTTTTATTGAGAATTTAGGCTCTCTCTTTCCGTGAGCACAGAGAGGCAAACAAATGTAATAATAAACAATGCAGTTTCTGTTTCAGAACACATCTTGTGCAAAGACAGAGAAATCTCTCTGCATCGGTATTTCTTTTTTAAAGTTTCTGTATCTAATAGCTGTTCTTAGAAAAACATATATTATCAATAATCTTATTGTTTCAATAATAATAAACATACATAAAGCATCCATATTTGTCCATGCGAATGTTGATTCGAGTATTAAAAACTTGAAAAGTATTAATTTAAGGTACATTTAGAACAAATAAAATGTGTGATTAATTGCGATTAATCGTGAGTTAACTCATGACAATCATGCGATTAAATATTTTAATCGATTGACAGCCCTAATTTGCTCACAAAATGTTTGCTCTAAAAATTTTCCCAGTGGCAGCTGCAATAAATACCCACAATTACCTATTTTTATGTAGAAACAGTCTTCTGTTTCAAGAAAGAGTGAAATCTCCAAAACTGTTGGTCAAGATTCATTTTCAGTATCATACAGTATGTCTTCAAATCAACAATAAACAAACAGTTGATGCCTCGATCAGAAAGCTGATTGGCTATTTTAACTGAAAGGCGGAGCTTCCATTCATACATCCACCATATTGAGCAGTTTTTCCTCCTTCACATACTATCTCTGCTTTTAACCCTTTCACCATCACTCAAATATTTTTCTTCTAATTGGGGCCTCCATGAAACAGCTGGTTTTGCTTTCTACAGAATATGTGCATTGTGCATACTAACACGCCTGAACAGCTCCAGGAGCCTGGAGGCCTTTAACTCATCAAAGCAGAGATAGCGGCGCTCCAAGCACATATCATGTTATAGACCGGAGCCGTCCAAACATCTGTTTTTATGCTATATCTTCTCCATTTTTAAAGCTTTTCTTGGAGACATCAGTGGCTTCAAGAGATCATTCATTTTTATATTAGTTATTATAACATTATATGGAGTCCCTACAATTTTTGACAGCGAAACCATTCTGAGGTCAAATATTTTCTTGAAGTCCCCCCCACAGATTTTAAAATAGTATTTTAATAATTTGACAACA
Organism: Schizopygopsis malacanthus; assembly: GCA_027474115.1. Taxonomy (NCBI): domain Eukaryota; kingdom Metazoa; phylum Chordata; class Actinopteri; order Cypriniformes; family Cyprinidae; genus Schizopygopsis; species Schizopygopsis malacanthus. The sequence goes on from CM049883.1 coordinate 26,000,470, forward strand.
TTCACATGCTATATAAATAAATATATTCCTTATCTACTAAACGCATAAATGTAAATGTTTTCGGATCTCTGATGCTGGTTAATGGTCACATGACATGCAACTAAACATATAAAATATTTAAAGAATAAAATATTTAATAAACAATATATATCAATTGAATAAACAAATTATGTAATTTGATTGCTTACAACTTACATTTTTATGATTTAAATACTTATTAGAGTTTCAACTCACATCCGCTTACAATCAAAGTTTCTGGTTTATTTGTTTAATTCTCGACTAAAAGAAAAAAAGGGGCACGTAAGCCAACTGTTTCAGAAGTAAATGATATAACTGTGAAATGCAGTTAATGTATCTTCATTTGCATTTGTGAAACGTCTCCTCACCTCCTGATCATCTCCTCTAGACTGGCCCTCATCTTGCCCATCTCTGTCAGGTTGTCCATAGTGTTCCTACCGTCTCCCTCCAGCCTCCGCCTGCTCTTCTCCAAATCCATCCTCTGTTTCCTCTCCTGCTCCAACAGATACTCCAGCTAGGAGAACATCAAGCAGATCGGTGTGATTTCTTTATCTGTCCGTGGCCCAGAGCACAGTGACCTGCTGATCTACTCACATCCTCTGCCTGCAGCTTCAGCTTGGCTTTCTCTTTGGTCAGGAGGTTCACCTTCTCCTCCTCGCACTGCAAGTCCTCGATGGCCTGCTGCAAAAATAAAACAGAGACGTGTGGGTCTGTGGAGCAGATGTGGTGTTCATTTCCAGCCAAGAACGGCTCACATCTGACCGGGATGCTTTCATTCGGCCGATCACAGAGAAAGCATGATGGCTTAATCAAATCAGACCCTGAAAGGCAGATTCATTCTAGTTTAAAGTGAAGTAAACTAAAATGTAAAGCACACCACACCATCACTATGCTCCTTGAACGAAGAGCTCACATATCTGGAGATGGTTCCTGATGAAGGTCATAAATCACAGAGATGAGCTGCTACTGTTGGACATCTGGCTTACGTTACTGCACACCGACCGTAGAATTTAATGGAGCGCAAAAGAGACGGTGAGAGGAAAATAAGACACTTCTTGACTTTCTAAGGTGAACTAAACCGTGATCTGAAGTGCTCTGCGTCTACATCAAGACAGATTACTTAGAAAGTAATTACTTCCAAATAAGCTTAAATTGTTTTGTTTTTCTCTCCGGGTCAAACATAAATGAATAGTTTGTCAATTTAAAGAAATGCTCTTTTGCAAGCATTAGCAAATACCGTATCAAAGTGACAAGACACGGTACCGGAGAAACTTTGCTCAGTAATTAGGATATGAGAGCAGTTCACAGCTGTAATTCATTATCAGGGTCAATGACAAATAAAAGTGTCCACAGACTAAAAAAATTAATACATTTAAAACACATGTGCCAAGTTGGAAATCTACTCTTTGTATTTATGTTGGATTTGAAAAATAATTTACAATATTTTTAAGAAAAGTCTAAATTTAATGACTCTAAAAGTAATAAAATATTTTTTCTCACACCATGAATATAACTGTGCATAATCACTACTTTCAAAACTCGTTTAAAGGGGTCTTCGGATGCCCATTTTTCACAAGTTGATATGATTCTTTACATTTACATTTACATTTACATTTATCTTCGGATGCACATTTTTCACAAGTTGATCGAACCCACAACCTTTTGCGCTGCTGATGCTTACCACCGAGCCACACAGGAACACCTTTAGGGTCTTAATGAAAAGTCTATAACATACTTTAGTTAATATTTCTCAATATAGAGTAAAAAAAACATCTTTATTTAACCTGTCTGTTTTCAGTGAGCAGTTTTTTAGGCCATGTTGCTTTAAATGCTAATGAGCTCTGCTGACTCCGCCCCTCTCTTTTTTTTATCTTGGAGTGACGACCAGACTGTAAACTTCAGCTGCAAAACTGGCTAACTAGCACATTATTAGTAAAGGGGATTTGTAAAGATTAATAAAAAAAAAAACGACCTTATACTCACTTCTTCTGGATCACGAATGATTCGCGCGAACATAGACGCATTTAGGCAGATCAGCGCATTCCCTTCAAAACTAAAGTAACGTTAATCCTCTGCGTCTTCAGCGGCTCAGATGTCAGGAGTAAATGATGACTGCTGTGTTCATTATTTTTGTACAATCTGAGATATTCTTGTCTTCCTCTGCACCGACACAGCTCTCAGATCACTCAGGGGGCGGGTCTAAGGTAAGACGGTCTTGTCAATCATCTATCGTGGGAGCGGTCTGTACAGAACTACATCATTCTGACAGGAATCTCACAACAGCCTGATTTGAGAAAGGAGATTTAAAAAACACTGGGTGGATTTGTATCATTATAGGACAGATGTGTACACACACTTCCAACACGCATTTATGTTCAAACAACTTGTAAAGTGAATTTTGCATCCGATGACCCCTTTAAATATATTCATATCATTAGGTTTTTTAGGGGTTGTACCACATTACAATTTACAACATGAACTAATCTTGGCTTGACATAAAAGGTCAAAATATCTGATATTTCTAGAATAAAATTTCCTGTTTTATAGTTTTCTCACCCATGTTGGTCAAATTTCATGAGACTACAGTTATGAAACTGCTTTAATGCTTTTTTATTATTACTTTATAGAAAAAAATATGCGAAACTACCAATTAAGTTTTTTAATAAAGATAGATGCCTTTTTCTTCATTTTGATATCAGGACAATTTATTATATTTCTGTCCTCATGCCCACAAAAATATCCAAATGAACTTTAATTCATTTATTAAATAATGGTTATCACAAAGAAATATATGTATGAATTACATTTTAATGTATTTCTGAATTAATTAATAAGTCCGAGCATCACAATAATGATGCATAAAGACAGATTGCTTACAGCAAAAGTATTTAAAATATTTAAGAACATTTGTTTTTCGAATTATTGCACATTTTCACCGGGCCAAAACCACATGAATAATTCATACATTGTATGACAAGCAAAAACGTATCTATTACTAGTGCCGTGTTAGAGTCAAGCGCCATGTTGAGATTGATAATCAAGATTTCCAAGCAGTTCACTGCTGCAACTCAATATAAACCTTTTTGCAGAAAATATTTAGCATTATTTAAGAAACAATCACAGCAGTGACCTGAACCCTTTGAGTTATTTTCCAGATTAAAGTCGTAAATGGCCTGTTGTGCCAGAGGGATGAACGCTAACCTGTTAACGACCTCCAACATGTCTTCCAGATGGGTCTGTCCCATTTAAAAGAGCAGCCCGTGATGACTGCATTCGTTACCTCTCCTCATGACTGACCTTTACACTGCAGCATCCTTGGAGAACACTGGTCAAAACTGTCCAACATATGTCTAAGGCTACTGTTCTGAGTGATGAATCCTGGAACGTGAACAGATACACGCAGAGAATGTGATTTCATGCCCTTTCAGCAGCCCTCACCTGGCTCAACTCCCCCAGGTGCTCCTTTTCTTTCTGCAGTTTCTGAACCAGCTCGTTCTTCTGGGTGAGATCTTCAGAGAGCTTCCTCACTGCAGAGTCTGAGGACTAGAGAGAGTTCAGGTGCATCCCATTTAGGAATATTTGTAAGATAAGGGTTTGCAATTATGAAAATCATTTCCAATTTTGACTTAGCCTCAGTTGCGAAAAATAAAGTTTCAATTACAAGAAATTAAATCTGAATAGAAAAAGTGAAGTTGCAATAATGAGAGCAGTAATTGTGTTAGAAAAAGAAACTTATACTGACTTTGTATATGGCAGATGTGATTTGTTTCAACAATGTCACGAGGGACTAATGGAGCACCCATGTGTGTGTGTGTGTGTGTGTGTGCGTGCGTGTGTGTGTGTGTGTGTGTGTGTGTGTGTGTGTGTGTGTGTGTGTGTGTGTGTGTGTGTGTGTGTGTGATGAGTGACACAGTGAGTGAGTGTGTGTGAGTGAGTGAGTGTGCATGTGTGTGACAGTGAGTGAGTGAGTGAGTGAGTGAGTGAGTGAGTGAGTGAGTGTGAGTGACAGTGAGTGAGTGAGTGTGTGTGAGTGAGTGAGTGTGCGCTGTACGCGCAGTGATGCGTCTCCTGTGAGTAAGTGTTAGTGTAGGGTAGGTGTAGCGTGCAATAGCACATACAGCTTGTGCATGTATAAAAACGTGCATGTGCGCCTTGTGTGTGTGTGTGTGTGTGTGTGTGTGTGTGTGTGTGTGTGTGTGTGTGTGTGTGTGAGAGTGTGTGTGTCCGCGTGCGTGCGTGTGCGTGTGCTGTGTGTGTGTGTGTGTGTGTGTGTGTGCGTGTGTGTGTGAGTGTGTGTGTGTGTGTGCGTGTGTGTGTGTGTGTGTGTGTGTGTGTGTGTGTGTGTGTGTGCGTGTGCACGTGTGTGTGTGTGTGTGTGTGTGTGTGTGTGTGTGTGTGTGTGTGTGTGTGCGTGTGTGTGTGCTTGTGTGTGCGTGTCTGTGTGAAGGGTAGAGAGGCTCCTCAAATACTTTCATCCTAATACCACAGCTGTCATTCTTCCTCTGAACTCAAACAGACAAACTAGAACTATGAGCAGACAAATAACCCCACACATCTGCACTTACTGTAAATTGTTATGAGATGAGTCAAAATTATAATTGGAATAATTATGGACTATGCTGTAATTGAAAGGCAGCACACATAGCTCGAATTAGAAGTCAGAACAGCTTTATGCAGTGCAGTTAAAGGTAACAATTATTGCACAACAGGACACAATACCTATGGAACTGACAATATTTTTTAAATATATTTTTACAGTTTTGTTTTAAATTTAGAAATGAAAGCTAAATGTAATGCTATTAAGACTTGAGTTGAGTCACACGAAGTCACACACAGTTTTTCTATGGCAACAAATGGACTCCAAACCATTTCCACTTGAAGTGTAAAAGAGCCAACAAGCCGTACAGGCCTGTTCTTGTGTATGTCAACGTTACCGGCAGGAATTTACACATTTATCATGATAGTATGTCACCCAAACGATTGCCACAGATCCTAACAACAACTGCCAGAACAACTATCACCAAATATCATTTCCATATCAAGTTTCATATGTATAGTGTTAGATGAAGTGAAAGAAAAGTCAGAATTAAGAGAAGTAAAGCTAAAAAAAAAAATAAGTCTCAACATCAGAAATACATTTGTAATTACAAGAAATATAGTAACAAATATTTACAATTCCGATAAACAAAGTTTCAACTATGATAAATAAAAATCATAATTATGAGACAATGTTTCAATAGTAAGAAAGAGTTGCAATTACAGAAAAATTAAGTGGCAACATAAAGTGTCCAATTACTGGAAATAAAGTTGCAATTATGAAAAATAACTTGAAATAGAGAAACAGAGTTGCATTTATAAGAACTAAAGTCGCAATAATAAGAAATAAAGTTACAAGAACTAGAAATAAAGTTGCAATTATGAAAAATAAAATTGCAATTATGGGAAATCAAGTCACAATCATTATAAACAGTCACAATTATTAGAAGCAAAGGTGCAAATACTACAAATGTAGTGCAATTCATGATAATAAAGCAATTACGAGAAAACGTTGTGATTATGACAAATAGTGCCAATACACTAACATAAGAAATAAAGTCACAATTATGGGAAATAAAGTTATGAAAAATAAATTAGTTATTATGAGAAAAAATGTCACAATTATAAAACAAAATGAAGTCCCTATATGAAACAGTCACAAAGTTTAAAATAATATTTTTTTTAATAATAAGGCTGCAATTAGGAGAAATAAAGTTGCATTTATGAGAAAAAAGTAATATATAAAAGTCCCTTTTTTACTGCGAGACAACAAATAACTTGAATTTTTCTATCATTTTAGTTTTACCAGAATGTTTACAAATGCATTCAGTATTAACCAGTGATCCTGCATATGATCCCTTATTATCTGAATTCAATAAAAATACAGTCAAAATCTAGATTGTTCCCCATAAGAACTGTAGGTCCTCTCCTCTGCTCTAAATCCTGAAATATTCCAAAACAGTTTCATTTGATATTCTCCAGACTACTGCTGCATGATTTACAACATGGAAAAAGCTCATAAGAGCACTCAGTCCTACCTGCTTGTCCTTCTCCACAGAAGTCAGCGTGTTCTCCAGCTCCTCTAGGTCTCGGCGCAGACTGCAGCACTCGGCCTCGAGCCGGTGACGCTGGGAGGCCAGCTGAGCGGCGGCACCCTCCTCCTGCTCCAGACGCTCCTCCAGTCCCACCACCTGCACCTCCAGCTGAACACAGCGCTGCTCGGCCTGATGGAGGCTCTCCTGCTCCTGCTCCGGGGAGGACGAGACAGACAGAGGACACGGATGAGTCTCCCGCTGCATGACGCACTTCACTCAACAAAAGAGACTCAACACGTAAAGCAGCTGAGCTCTTCACAACCGTCCTGTGATCAGAAGCTTCAAAATATCCCCTCGATGAAGCGGATCATTTAACAAACTAGTCCCAACAGGACATGAAAAGCTCTGCTTTTATAACTTGTACTTTGATACATGGCATCAAGTTAAAAACACACAAATATGAGGGTCCTTGAAAAGTTGGCAGTGTATGTGTTTTGCCCACGAGCATATTTCTCCATAAATGTACTTGTTCTGTTCTGTCATTCGTGTTTGACTTATTAGTAAAGCTTGTTTTTATCACTTGCTTATCAACTAAGACATTACTGGCAGTGTTACATCACCATGTAATGTTACAGGACCAACTGCAATATTTTTGTTTGAGCAGCTCAACTGGAAGAGACAGAACAACACTGGCTCAACCAATGGTGTAAGTTTGGGGCGGGGCCATCGATTTATCTGGCCAATGGGAGACGAGGGAAGTGTTCCTGTGGCTCAGTGGTAGAACATTACGTTAGCAGTGCAAAAGGTTATGGGTTCAATTCCCAGGGAACACACATACTGATGTAACCCCCCCCCGGGTCCGCACCATCACACCGAACGGGTCTCGAACCCGGGATGCCGGCGCAGGAGGCGGGCGCTCTACCAAGGAGGCTAAAGGCTACAGCCTCTAGCGTCAGACGCTAGAGCGCCTCTTTTTGAGGTCAGGGGAGTGAGGTTTACACACAGCCCTTACTGGCATACATCCGTTACACTCACCCCCCTAAACCTCACTCCCATCCGGGTCACGGCACCAATGTAACCCCCCCGGGTCCGCACCACCGCACCGAACGGGTCTCGAACCCGGGATGCCAGTGCGGGAGGCGGGCGCTCTACCAAGGATGCATGGGGGTTTAGCACACGGCAAATCTGATTGGTGATTGGCTGATTGGCGAGGATGCGCATTCCTTGGTGTACGATTTTGTAATTGATTTGGCCTTATTACAGAAATATTATGTGCTAACTCTAGAATCATAGGCCTATCTTAATTATTATCTGTTTAGTAACTATGGTAATTTTATCAGATGAAGTCATTGTTTACAAATAAACTCTTGATGACGGCACCTCCGGGTTCCTTCATTCATATTTCCTTGAGGATCGGCAGGCCGCGGATCAGCACTAAGTTGGGATTTAATGCGCAAATGATAATTTACTGTATTTTAGAAATGGACAAACATGAACATAAGCGGCTGATTTTACGTTTTAAAGCACATGTTTTTTTATTGTTGTTTAAAGAGATGAGTTATAGTCTACGTTGCTCACTGTGTCACAAACGTGTAGGTTATAAAGTGCTAATAAAATGTTTTCATGACAAGCTCAATGTTTCCTTATTTATATCCTAATAAAATGTTTGAGCCTATATTGATTCTCTTCCGGTTTTTAACGGTTCCTATCTTATAGTAAATAGTGTGACATGAGATATTAAAAACCCAATGATTTCTGTATCCACACCCTCACAAGTGCGCGTGTTTTAATCTGTGTGCAGATGAATTTAGATTCAGTTATTAACACTCGTTCATTGTAGCCATATATACCTGCATAACTATCGAATATGAAATCACTCGGAGCTGTAAATCTGTGCAATAGGTACGTGAGCACTTTTAATGAGTAAAAGAGACCTTCTCTGTGATTCATATTGTTTTTATTATTAAAGACTATAATAACTACAAATCTAAAATCAGTAGGCCTAATATAGTACAGTGATTCCTGGTTCTTTTTAAAGGATTGAGCCACAAAACCAGTAATTTAATTTGTGCATATAGTCTATATATAAAAGTATAAATTAAAAAGTTGAGGAGAAAATAGATGAACATTCATTGCTTAAGCATATTAAAAAATAATAATATTTTCTGTAGGTCAGATTTCATAACAGCTGTTTTAGTAAACAGAAACATTTAAAATAGGCCTATATGCAAAAAAAATATATATATATTGTTTCAGCAAGGTTTTTATTCCATTATCCTCACATAAACCAGTTCACGCTGATGGGCTATTTGGTATTATTGTCACCGCAGTTAAAATAAAACCATTTGCGGGTTTGTCCTATGTACTGAACTACAGTGAATTATCATCATATCCTAAGCTTGTGCTTATCCACGATCCTAAAATAAAGACTATAGGCTACATATAAATATACATCACACAAAACAGCTAAATCTCAAACAGTGGATCATTTTATCAACATCGCTCAGCTAAAACTGCTCAATGTTAAAATATGTCTGCTTCGTGTTCTGTGAAAAGTGCAATAATATCTGACTTCATCTGTTACGAATCCAGCGTCCCGCCGGCGGGATCCGCAGTTTTGTGTTAGGGGTAAAGTCGTCAGACACAAAAACTCAAAAAACACAAAGCTGAACATGTCATATATCCGTGGAAAGCTGAGATTCTTGTGATTTTAAGATACAATCAACACAGCAGGTACAATCAGTGTCTTTGTCAGACCACCAACAACTAAACAAACAACAACAAAACTGAAGGAACTCACCCACGAAGCCTCCTGATAGTCCACTGATCCATCATATTTCAACTTAAATTGTGTTGTTACACTGTACAAGTTGACGCTAGTTGAGGAAAGTCAGAGCCAGTCTGCAGATTACAGCTGACAGATTACACAGAAAATCTCGTAGTGTATTACGGTCACAGACTATAGAGTTTGTTTTAGCTTCAGATTTTGATTCTATCCATCAAACATGTTTGATATTTTCAGCCGATTTTAGAACACGTATTGTTTTCATTTGTCATGCGTCTCCTAGCAACAAGGCGCACGTTTCTGCGGGAGTAAACATTAGTTGTGATCGGAACAACTTTAAAGTCTGGTAGTGTATGATCTTCATTCACGTAGTGTATGATGCCCAGTTTTCCTTTGTCACCATTTATAAAGTCGGTAAGTGTATGATGCCTAGTGTTTTACAGATCTGTTCAGATTTTAAAAGTCGTGTAGTGTATTCCAGCCTTTAGGCTAATTTTACAGGAATCGAACAGGGTTTTAACATGCTATAGTATAGGTAGGACTACGTCATGGCCACGAATTAAGAATTAGTTCCCCAGACTTAATTCGTGAGCCGCTCATATTACACAGCTCTGCCTGAAGTACTCGGAGATGCCGTCACCATAGGAACTTAATCTAACTAATTCGTCATAAGTTTAAAAAGAAACACATTTGCTAATTGATTCTAACTGAAATCACTGTTGTTAGCACTTCATATTTCTGTAGTACAGCAAAACAGCATAGATCAATCATTAAAACGTATATAAAAGAACGCTCATGCTCAAGCGTCTACACCAATGAGCTCTGCTGTATTATAAACCAATGAAATCGGGGGTTAGGTACATGTGTCGCCCCGCCCCGTCGTCTTTGGGGCTACTCCAAAATTGTGCCAGCCAAGAGTGTGTTGCGGTGGGTAAGTGAGCTTAATTTGGATTTTGCTATGAATGATTGTGTTGAGGTTTAGTTGTGTCTTATTTTAATCATTATTTGTCTTTATTCTGTGAAGCACTATGTGATACAAGTGTAAGTGCTGTATAAATAGATTGCTTGCTTAATGGATATATCTGTATCAACATTTGTAGAAAACATGCAAAACACGTGCATTATGTACCACTATAACTCAGATGGAGTCAGTTGATTCATTCATTAAACATGATGCATAGACATCCCTGTTCCATTTACAAACAGTAATTAGTGTGCTATGTTTTTCACCTGGCAGATGAGGAAAAAAATCACATTCTTACTTTGAAGGAGGAAGACAGAGCCCTATTTAGGGAATATCAGAATCGAGAAAGGGCTCTTGTGACTTTGACCAATAAAAGACAATCAAGAAACTACATAGCAACCTATTAAAAACTTAAAAGCTTAGAACCATTTTGCAACCAAATAACAACATCCTGGCAATCATCAAAACTCAAACAACTTTCAGAACTCTGGAATTACACACTTTTTAACACCAAAAATGAATCATTGTATCATGTCAAGAAACGTCTCTTTTGACCAATAAGAAACCTCCAAGCATTGTCTTAGCAACTGCATAACAACAACCTATTAAACCCACTAAGAACCATCCACAAAGCACTGGGAACTTTAGAAAACACACTACATTTTCTTCTGAACATTTAAAAATACAGCTGATCTTGCAATTCTGAAATTATGCTCTTACTTATTAACATCAAATATGATCTAGTTTATCATATTATTATGCCAGTGTAATGAGAGACCCTGAGCCCAATTAGTGAATATTAGTCTTTTGACATTGACCTATAAGAAACCCCCAAGCAATGTTTTAGCAACAGCATAGCAACCTATTAAAACCTTTCTGAACCAAATATCAATGTTCTGGCAACCATCCACAGCATGCTAGAATCATGACAGCAACATTTGCACTGGACAAACACTCACGTTTTCTTAAAAGCATTTAAAAAGCAAGTTATTTTGAAATCATGCACATACTTAAAAATAACCAAATTTATCAAAACAATCCAAGGATGCTGATTACGACACTAAAATATATCCAGATGCATTCACCCAAAGCAACAAAATAAAATTCCTTCTCTAGAACATGCATTATCAAGTACAGCAGGCTCGCGCTGTACCTGATGGAGTAGGATAGAGGTGGTGTAACTATCCCAGTCCAGCTCCTCGTGCTCAGCTTCTACCTGTCGCGAACACCCAACAGACACGACCTGACAAACACCATCCATCTCTGAGCAGCGTCTCGGCCTCCTCTAACAGCTGGACGCCTCCTGGTTGGGCGTCTTTCTGAAGTCCTGCCGCGGTCGGTCGGACAGAAACAGGTGCACAGATGACTGCCTGATGTCGAGGTGTAGAGTAACAGACTGTGTGCCGTCACAACAGCACTCGCGTTAATCAAACCAGTGGAGCTAAATCTCTGAGCTGCATTTATTTAAAAAACCAATCCATGCCTACAGTCTGGAAAATGTCTGAGAGTGTCAGAAGAACAAAGCTATTATTGTAATCTATGTAAAAATCTGTTTGCCATTCACTTTTACAGACAAAACACTGTGTGCATAGACATCAAACATTTATATCTACCACAGGTGAACCAAGACCCGTCACTGATCACATCTCAACTGGTGTGACTAAATCAACATGCACTCGACATGCTGTGTGTAGTTTGTGTTTGGTGAATTACGTACTCAACCACATACCATAGAAATGATGTATGGCCTGACGCCCACTGCTGAGATTCAACTGCTCCGAGTTTCAGACTAAATAATGGTGACCATTATGATGAACTCTTCATGAAACTGATCCCATACTGATGATGCACAGACACTGAGACCTTCACGATCTGCTTCAAATATGACCATAAATTATACCCAAACAATATAAGCTTCCCACTTTCACGTGAATGAATGCATGTTTATACTACAGCTAGTTCTGAGAAGAAGCTCCAACGGGTGGTAAAAACACCCAAATCAAATGTATAATCATATTCATTATTATTTTTATTAATAGCTCAATTTTATTTTATTTAAAAAATTATTTTTTATTTAAAAAAATATTATATGCATTTTATTTATTATTAATATTATTATAACTTGGTTATTATTAGAAAATGGTCAATTATTAGAAAATACAATTATTATTTTTTATTTTAAATTATAACTTTTATTCGGCAAGGATGCATTATATCAAAGATGATGGTAAAGACAATTATAATGTCATAAAAGATTTATATTTCAAATAAATGCTGTTCTTTTGAGCATTTTTTCATTCATCAAAGAACTGAAAATAAAAGGAATCACCGTTTATACAAAAACGAAGCAGCTTCAACACTGATAATAATCATAAATGTTTCTTGAGCAGTATATTAGACTGATTTCTGAAGATCATGTGACTCTGAAGACTGGAGTAATGATGCTGAAAATACAGCTTTGATCACAGCAATAAATTATATTTTACAATAGATTCTCATAGAACACAGCTACTATAAATTATAATAATATTTCACAATTTTTACTATATTTTTAATCAAATAAATATAGCCTTGATGAGCAGAATACAACAAAAACATTACAAAATCTTACCGGCCCCAAACTTTTGAATAGTTATTGGTGCTGTAACGGTCTGCACAATGGTAATAAAACTGATTCTTATCTACCTCTAATCTAATTTTATTTATAAAAAGGTCAATTAAATCCAAGGCATGAAACCCAAGCTTTTGTCCTCCGCATTCCAAAGGCCATGTTGTTTTCAGGAGCAAGAGAAGCATAACAGCATAAACTCTTTCACTCATGTATGTCTGCAGATAACAGATAACATCACTTCTTCAGAAATGGTTCTTCATAACAGCCCTCATTCCACTTCCTGTAACCTTCCAAACTTCAGCGTCCAGGCTTAAGTGAGCTAAACGCAGATGTTCATTGAGAGGACAGAAGTTTCTCTGAATCCAAGAGCACATGGTTAGGATTGCATTAGAGAAACATGCTCTGACTCGAGCGTGTGGGCTTCAGAAAACACAGATCTGTTAAACCACATGCTCGTATGATGCAGTTGTCACCAGCGTTGGGGAAAGATACTTTTAAAATTAATACATTACAATATTGCGTTACTCCCTAAAAAGTTACTAATTACGTTACTTAGTTATTTTTTATGGAAAGTAATACGTTACTTTTGCGTTAATTTTTAAATATGAGCAATGCTTGATTGTTTGTTTTTAATACAATAAGTTCTATTTATAGCAAATGTAAAAGTCCTTTCACACCAAAAATAATGTAAACGAGTAAAATAACGAGTAAATCACGTCTGTACAGAAGAACACAGGAGAAGAGATTGCAACACTCTTGAAAGACATTGGTTAATAAAATGGGATTAGATGCATTTGTGTTGTATAAAGGCACAATATGTAAAACTTTTTTATTAAAATATCCAAAAACCATTAGAACAGTGTTATATATTTTGCTGACTTGTGTACTTACATTATCCCGAATGTTTCGAAGAATGTTGGAAATCCAGAGAAATAAGCAATTTTAATCTAGTGAAACAGACTGTGTCCATAGTGTGATTGCGTCGCCTGCCAATGACGTCATACACCCTCGATTTCCAAAGAAGCGTTAATATTTGATGCGTTTCATTAGACAGGCGACGACCGCACAGAAAAATCAGAATCAGAATGAGCTTTATTGAGCAGGTATGTTGTACACATACAAGGAATTAGTTACAGTGACAGAAGCTCCACAGTGCAACAGAATGACTGCAACAGGACAGGACACGGACAACAAAAGAACAATATACAAATAGGCACTGTACAAAATAGAAAAACACAATATACAATACAGACAATTATGTGTGAGGTCTGACATGTGCAAATTTGAAATGAAAAAAAAAAATATTATGTTTAATGTCAAGTGTTCATGAGATGTATTGCCTGAGGGAAGACACTGTTTCTGTGTCTGGTCGTTCTGGTGCTCAGAGCTCTGTAGCGTCGACCAGACGGTAACAGTTCAAAGAGGGAGTGTGCTGGATGTGAGGGTCCAGAGTGATTTTGTCAGCTCTTTTGCTCACTCTGGATGAGTACAGTTCTTGGAGAGTGGGGAGGGTTGTACAATGATTCGCTCAGCAGTCCGGACTACCCTCCGTAGTCTTCTGAGGTCAGATTTGGTAGCTGAGCTGAACCAGACAGTTATTGACGTGCAGAGGATGGTTTCAATGATATCAGAGTAGAACTGTTTCAGCAGCTCCTGTGGCAGGTTGAACTTCCTCAGCTGACGAATGAAGTACAGCCTCTGCTGGGCCTTTTTCACCATGGACTCAGTGTGATTATCCCACTTCAGGTCCTGAGAAATTGTGGTTTCCTTAGGAATCTGAATGACTCCACTGCAGTCACAGTGCTGTTCATGATGGTGAGTGGGGGGAGAGCAGGGGGGTTTCTCCTGAAGTCCACGATCATCTCCACAGCTTTGAGCGTGTTAAGACTGCACCAGACAGCCAGCTCCTTAACCTCCTGTCTGTAAGCACCTGAATGAGGCCGATCAGTGTGGTGTCATCTGCACACTTCAGGAGCTTGACGGAGGGTCTTTAGCTGTGCAGTCGTTCGTGTAGAGAGAAGAGCAGTGGGGAGAGAACACAGCCCTGAGGAGCTCCAGTGCTGATCGTACGGGTGCTGGATGAGTATTTTCCCAGCCTCACGACCTGCTGCCTGTCTGTTAGGAAGCTGGTGATCCACTGACAGACGGAGGTGGGGACGGAGAGCTCTGTCAGTTTATTCTGAAGGGTGTCCGGGATGATGGTGTTAAAAGTGGAGCTGAAGTCTACAAACAGGATCCTCACATAAGTCCCTGGTCTGTCCGGATGCTGCAGAATGAAGTGCAGTCCCATGTTGACAGCATCATCCACAGACCTGTTTGCTCTGTAGGCAAACTGCAGGGGGTCCAGTAAGGGTCCAGTGGAGGTCTTCAGATAAGCCAAAACCAGCAAATTCTGTTATATCAGAACTTTCAAATGTATCTAGTATGATAAAACAGCACTGGTTTACCCCTCATAAGCACAACCGGAAGGAGCAGAAGTGGTTGACTGTGGCATAATAAAAGCTACATTAGCTCATCCATGAACATTATTTCTGCCCGAGTCCCGTCGGATTGCATCGGCTGTGGGGATGAAGACAACAACTCCCATGATTCCACAGTCACGGCGTCGTCAAACTACGCCTTTGTTTATTTTGAATGTGCGCCCTTTAGCGGCGAAAATTACATACTGTGCCTTTAACATATTTAATTATTGCAGGTTTGCATCATATTCTGAGTTTGCCTTTCACTGTTTTAATTCATTTTGATGAATACTGAATCTGTTTTTTGCGAGTGGGATGAATTAATGCACATTCATATTTAGTCTAGATTAAACTACAGTAAGATCATGTTCACACGGCGCAGTCAGTCAATAAATGGGGAAAAAAGTAACTGCCATTTCTTTTTTGAAAAAGTAACTCAGATATTTTCTTGTAAATTAAAAAGTAATGCGTTACTTTACTAGTTACTTGAAAAAAGTATTATTATTACGTTAGTCGCGTTACTTGTAATGCGTTACCCCCCCGACACTGGTTGTCACTCAGAAAACTAGTGAAAATAAACAGTCGTGTGTAGAAGTCTTCTGACCTCTCCGTTATATTTGTTGTGTTTAAGGTTCATGACTGGGTGGCGGTACATAACGGAATCATTAAGTCTGGAAAAACTCCTAAAATGCCGTAAATATTTAGAAAGTGTGGATAAAATGTGGCTTGTTAAAACAAAGAATTACTCTAAACTATAACTCCTCAGTTTATATCTCATAGGAAACACTGGAGCAGCTGTGATTACAACACATCTGTGATATCAAACTGCTGTTTAATGAGCTTGTGAGACTGGAAAACATTTGATATATGAAATGCACTGATCTATAGAAGTTTAGCTTTAAACCATGAGTATTTGAACATTTTTGCATTTAACTGCACAATATAAAACATTAGTAAATAGATGTTTGTGTCGTGCTCTAGCAGGCTTATTAGGATTTTACCATATCTGAATCTGCTCTCAATTATTTCATTCAATTCTTGGCCCAAAAGTGATGACTTAATGACTGTTGATGGGCATTTTACTGCCGTATAAAGCGCTGTCATAGAAGGGTGTAGAGCAGACCTGTATTTCCTCTTCCAGGGACACACTTCATTCACAAATCCAGCCCTGCGCCTCAGGACCTGCACCAGCGTCCAGACCGTAACGCTCTTCCACATGCACAAGAGTTCAACTTTCATTTCACCTTATCGGTCATTCGATGGTAAACAGCGTGTAGTCACCACTGTTCTTTCACTTATGCTGAGAACAATTTAAGTTGGAAAACTATGTAAACTTGTTTTCCACCACGGAATAAAAAGATTATTGCACTTTTTATCTTATAACTCTGTCTTTTTTCACAATTTTGAGTTTATATCTCTAAACTTTTAATTCACATCTCACAGTTCTGGGATTACCTTAATACAAATTCAAACTTGCACTTCTGAGTTTTATTCGCAATCTGCCTTTCTTTACATCTCGCTATTTTGACTTCTTTCTTGGAATTCTGAGTTTACATCTCGTAATTCTAATTATTTTTTTTTTTGCAGTTCTGAGTTCACATTTTACATTCTGCCTATTTATTTACATCTCGCAGTTCTGACTTTTTCTCGCAATTACATTTTTTCCTCTAATCTAAACTATTTTTTTTACATCTCACAGTTCTGACTGTTCTTGCTATTCTGAGTTTACATCTTGTGATTCTGACTTATATCTTTATATCTCGAAATTTTGACTTCTTGATTTTTGCAACATGTTTTGCAAACTTGAAATTCTGACTTTTTTCACAATTCTGAGTTTATATCTCACAATTTTAACAGTTTAAATTTTGCAATTATGACATTTTTTCCTCTGAATTCTGAGTTAACATCTCACAATTTTGACTTTCTTTTGCAATTCTGATTTTAAATCTTGCAATTCAGACTTTTTTCCTCCGAAATCTGAGTTTACAACTCGCAATCCTAAATTTGCCGTTCTAGATTCATAGAATTAAGATTGAAAATGTATGACAAGAAACACAGGGAATAAATAAGGGAGATAGAAGCTGTTAGGAAATAACAAAATGCCTATTTTGACCTGCATTCGATTTGGAAGTGATATTAACAGATTCCAATATTCTGTCCATCTCATAGTGGAAGAAACACAGCTAGAACTAACTGTGCTAAAGTTTTACGGAAAACAAAGATCAGTGCTCAAATGAATGTGATGTTAAAAATGTGAAGTGTGGCTTTAAATAACATACTCTCTGATAAGACCCAATTAATCTACTGTACCTTACCCAGCAATCAGTGTCTGTGATCTGGCAGCAGAGGACAGATGAATTACGGCTGTGTGAAATCTAGATCTGCTATAATTACAGCAGGGAGAGAGATTTTCTGACAGGGGATGGAATCAGGGGAAAAGACTCATTTTCCAAGCACATTGGAAATATACACGATCAGCCAGAATAACCACTGGGTCAAACATATGATTCATAAACACTAGACATAAGATACGCGTTTGTTTTAGATTATACTCGACTAATTATTAATTATTCATTTGATTAATTTACAGTAGACATCAATCTTATAAATGAAAATCTGCTACTGGAACATATTCAGGATTAGCTACAAACTTAAACGGTCACTGCATAAAAAATGTCTAAAGAATATGTGTTCACTCATCTGATCTACAGCACAATGATTTACAGAAACAAAGAGAAGAATATGAGAGAACTGAGTGTCTGCTAATGCAATCAGTTCAAATAATCCTTTATCTTGGCCCTGCTGCGCCGTGGCATTCCTGCAAGAGCTGGCAATATCACCACAATCCCACAATCCCACAATCCCAGAGCCTCGTGCTGAGCTGTATTTCATCCCAGCAGGCCACAGTTACTGGCTTCCCATGCGTGTGTGAGGATGGACAGAACTACACCATCACAATAAACCCAATCAGATTTCAACAAATCAACACAGTCCAAGAGAGCATCAGCTCACAGAAGGAAGGCGGATCTTGCACATTTGCTGAATAACTCAGTCTATGAAAGTACTGTAAACTGTCTACCAGCAGAGTAATAAATAATAACCACCTTCATATGAAACAGCAGGAAAAAAACATATACAGCGGAGTCCAAAACTCTGAGAGTGCACTGAAAGTATGGAAAATAAAGTTTACAGAAAAATGTAAAAAGAAGCTTCATGACAAATTAATATTCAATATGGAAATAAAAATATATTTTATTATTATTTCAAATGATTAATTCTGCATTTCAAGGTCACTAATACAATTATTTAAAATATAATTTATAACATATAGCTCTATATATATATATAACTAATTAGTACTATCATATAATTTAAAAGCATTTGCAGTAAAGTAAATGAAAATAATGAGAAACAGGAGGATTTCACTAGTGCTTTCACGCTGGGATCCACTGTATGTGACCGTGTTAACTTGCAATAGATTTTATAATAATAACTGTATTTCATTCATATTTGTAAAATGTTCATATTTAAAGATATCTATATAATTAATGAATTATTGATTTTAGATTTTCACTAGCGCTCTCACTCAGGGATCCACTGTATGTCACACTAATCAGATCATTCATACAGTTTATAATATATATTTTATAAAAATAGTTTTTAAAAGATTATTATTTTAAACTATTTAAACAATCTGTAATATTTTTAGAATATATATATACTTAAACTTTTACTTTAAATAAAAAGCATCTGCGCTCAAGTAAAGAAATGCAAAAGCATTGTATGTGACACAAATCAAATCATTTTAATATAATCTGTAATATAATTTATAATAATATTTTCAACAATTCATATTTAAAAACAATTAAAAAATATATATTTTTACAATTTATTTAAACAATTAAAAACAAATAAGTAATATTAATATTAATATTTTTTAATATACTTAAAAGCATGTGCATTACATTAGAATAATGCGAAAGAGGTTCTCAGACTTGGACCCTAATGTAGTATATGACACTAATCATATCATTTTTAGTGTAATTAATCCTGCTTATTTTATAGCAATATTTGTACGTTTATTTCAAATGAAAAGCATATTTATGGAAGCATAAAAATGCTAAACAGAAGTGCTCTCAAACATCTGGACCCCACTGAATATGACACGGTATTCAATAACCCTTTCCAGCAGATCTTTCCAGGTAAAGAGACATCTCCTGCATCAATGCCAGCGAGCAGAAAGACTTACAGCACGCATCCGGATGAAAACGTCATGTTTCTCCCTGCACAGCTCTGAGTTTTCCCCCTCCAGCTGCCGGACGCGGGACAGCAGGCGATCCGTCTGCTCGATGGCTTTCTTCAGCTCCTCTCGATCCCTCATCCCTGCCTGTGGATGAACCTGAGCAGCGTTTCTTCAGTCAGACTGCCGTCTGGAGCCCCTCCTGCTTCTGGGGCCGTTTGGCCCGATTCAAAACAAGCCTGACTTCTTCCACTGCAATAACTCTCCCGGATCAAACACACACACACACACAGAGAGCTAGGTTTCTGCTTCAATGTACTGAGTTTCAGATAAAAAGCCAAGAGGAAAAAATCATTAATAGGACTACATTTTCAACTGTATAGAGCTTATTTCATTGAGTTGAACAACATTAGTCTGTTTAGTTGCAGA
>CM049883.1:26025046-26132546 GCA_027474115.1 Schizopygopsis malacanthus
CACATGCTCATCAGATCCAGCCGATCATGACTGATGCCCAAACCAGTCCTGTTATCCATGTGCAATCATCAATCTCCCCGAAGGAGTCTTACATTAATAGTTCAAAGTGTAAATAACCCACATGTTCCAAACCCGTCCATGTTTCTTCATCCTCATGGACCGTCCCATCTCAAGCTTGTATAGGCATGTACAGTATATAGCGGAGACTGGGGCAAGTTGTCACAAAGTCTATATCTCAGTCTCTGTGAGGTTTTGCACATAAGGCGAGCTTCTTCAGCAGTGTTTGATGTTGATTTCAAATATCCAGTCTATATGATACAATTACAATATTATTTTTTAAATATATAAAATTCCAGTATCATTATATTTTCACCATGTAGCAGTCAAAACCAAAATAATTAAACACACTGATGTATATTTTGACAAGCGAGAACTAAAAAAATGAAGATTTGAATCTAAACTGTGTTCTCAGGATGAGAACGGGGGCAAGTTGTAACATGTATTATTTTGAATAAATTTAATATATTATTATTTAATGTAATCTGTTACCCTAAAAAATATATTTTTTAAAGATCTTTTATGCAATGAGTGTTTCGTGAATTGTTTTAAATAGTTGAAATTTTGTCAAAAAACAATTAAGAGTAGATTCCTATTGGGGCAAGTTGTCACATACATTGTATATACAGTTATTATATGCAATCCATAAAGTATTATTCTTTGCCATAAAACAGTTTCCATTTTTATCTTTTCCATTTTTGCTGTCTCATTGAATATTTTGAGTTTGACATTTTGTTGGCAGATTCTTATGAAGGCATGTTGTCATGTGTTGTTTTTAACGGTGTGCTTTTCCGGAGTGGTTTTCTTGTAGCTGAGACTCTATGTGGTCGTGCAGGAATAGACATACCCTGAGAAATATGTCCTCTATATATATGTAGTGTGGATATATAATACATATGTATGATGAACACTGAACACACTGAAGCAGGTCAAGAGTTCAGTGTGAGCGCTGACGTAAGATAAGTGTGATGTATTACTGCACACTTTTAAGTAGTTTACTCCGTAGTACATCGCCAGAGATTTAGGATTTGAGAGCAATATTCTCCTTAACAGCATGTGTTCAAACAAGAGCTAAAGCCCTTTATTTCAGTGACTCTGCCAAACAACATTCAGCGTGAAGCCATCAGGCAGAGCAGCGCATCAGATTGCTGTCTGGATTCATGCCATCTCACTCTGAATACTGCTTTTGTTTGGTCACTATATTCATATTAAAGATAACCCACATCTCTTTGTATGAGTGCCAGTGTGCGGAGCTCTTGAATATACAGCGATCCTTTCACCTGAACGCCACTCACTATTTAAACCGCTGACATGCTTTGTTATCTTCAGGAATTTGGGATTTCCCATCCTAAATGTCATTAGATGAAATGTAAGGACTGATTTATCAATTCAAGTCTGCATAGAGCTATTTTTGGCAGGAATGACAGTTTAATTATATTCATTTTACTCCTTCCTTGTTCAGATTAGTCAAACTCCATTCATGCTGAACTTTTGCAGATAAAGGAATAGTTAACTCAAAAACAAACATTTGCTGAAATGTCTTCACCTTCTGGCCATCCACGATGTAGATGAGTTTGTTTCTTCATCAGCTTTGGAGAAATGTAGCTTTGCATCACTTGCTCACCAATGGATGCTCTGCAGTGAATGGGTGCCGTCAGAATGAGAGTCCAAACAGCTGATAAAGACATCACAATAATCCACACCACTCCAGTCCATCAGTTAATGTCTTGTGAGCTGCACATTTGTCAGAAACAAATGCATCATTAAGATGTTTTTAACTAAAACACAAGTCTGAATCAGGAGAGAAATGTGCACAGATCAAGCACAGTTTAAATGCCGAAACAGCTCTAAACGAATGTTATGGAGTGGATTTTGATGTGAGAGAGGACAGGGGATGGACTTTTTCACTGAATTATGGACTCATATTCTAACCAGGTGCAACGGTTTGAAGTTAAAAAGGTCTTAATGGCGGATTTGTTTCTTACAAACACGCAGCTTTTCTCTACATTTCTCCAAATCTGATGAAGAAACAAACTCATCTACATCTTGGATGGCCTGAGGGTGAGCACATGTTTACAGTATTCTAGCTGAACTACTCCTTTAAATGCAATGTCTTGGTCTGGCAAGTGATATAAAACATGTCTATGTCAAACTTTACTCCATGTTAATGATGACCCTGGCCAGGTGCCGTCGTCGTGTAAACACACATGCATGCGTGCCAGGGTCTTTACTGATATCAGTCAAACAAACAGCACAAATTCCACCTGGACAGGTCACCTCCCAAAATGAAATGCATGTCAGGGCAAGCATAGTATTAAACTTACAGTAGGACTTCGGTATTAAAGATCGAATCGGTTTTCTTCACTGCCATCTGTGTCTTATGATGTTTGAAGCGTGCACGGAAATCAGTTAGATTTACTCTCTCACTGATAATCCTTACATCTGTGAGATTTATATCATGCAATATATTTTATTTGAAGTCCTTTTGATGCATTCTCTGCCAAGCGTTTCCCCCAAATATAACCCACATAGACATGAATCAGTCCGGCTGCTGGTGTAGTGTTTAATCTTCAAAACAGAAGCACAGTCAAACATCTACAACAACAAAATATCAAAATCTATCCTCGATTACACAGGTTTATATCATGACATACAGGTTTTGATGGCAAACTTTATTGGAATGAAATCTGACACACTTGTAGCGCCATCTATTGGAAGTACAAATTTACTTTTTTTAGAAAATGCATTGAAAAAATTAGAGTATTAGCAAAAGATACATAATTAAAATGCATTGGAAACACATTTAAGTACTAACAATAGTATTAAATATTCATTAGTTAAAATACATTTTTGTTCTGTTTAGCTTCTTTTGAGAATTAATATGTGTCCATAGAGACGACGGGCGCTGAGGGGAAGGCTGCTAATTAATTTGGAAAAAGATTTTGTGTGTGTGTCTGTCTGTCTGTCTGTGTGTGTGTGTGTGTGTGTGTGTGTGTGTGTGTGTGTGTGTGTCTGTGTGTGTGTGTGTGTGTGTGTGTGTGTGTGTCTGTGTGTGTGTGTGTGTGTGTGTGTGTGATGATGAGGTGTTTGTGTGTGTGTGTCTGTGTGTGTGTGTGTGTGTGTGTGTCTGTGTGTGTCTGTGTGTGAGTGTGAGTGTGTGTGTGTGTATGTGTGTGTGTGTGTGTGTGTGTGTGTGTGTGTCTGTGTCTGTGTGTGTGTGTGTGTGTGTGATGATGAGGTGTTTGTGTGTGTCTGTGTGTGTGTGTGTGTGTGTGTGTGTGTGTGTGTGTGTGTCTGTGTGTGAGTGTGTGTGATGAGGAGTGTGTGTGTGTGTGTGTCTGTGTCTGTGTCTGTGTGTGTGTGTGTGTATGTGTGTCTGTGCTTATAAATCTGTGTGTGTGTGTGTGTGTGTCTGTGTCTGTGTGTGTGTGTGAATATACAGTGTGTGTACAGTATAAAAACCATGTGTCTGTATGTGTCATGTGAAACCCAACATGTGTGTGTGTGTGTGTGTGTGTGTGTGTGTGTGTGTGTGTGTGTGTGTGTGTGTGTGTGTGTGTGTGTGTGTGTGTGTGTGTCTGTGTCTGTGTCTGTGTGTGTGTGTGTGTGTGTGTGTGTGTGTGTATGTGGTGTGTGTGTGTGTGTGTGTGTGTGTGTGTGTGTGTGTGTGTGTGTGTGTGTGTGTGTGTGTGTGTGTGTGTGTGTGTGTGTGTGTGTGTGTGTGATCTCTGTGTAATAGGATCAATCTCACATGCTGGACAGCTGAGCCAGACTCCCCCTGACTTACATTAATCCCATCGTGTAGTGAAACGCAGCAGGTGCCGCTCTCACCTAATATACTTTCATCAACTCAATATCTGTTCTCTGCTGGACCGAGTCGCCGCATGAACACAAGCAGCTCGTACTCTATTCACCTCTGTATACCACAATATTTTTGTCCGTTTCATATATTTTGATCTCATACAGTCTGTCGGGTGGGAGAAGCTTTACCATACTGTTCCAAATAAACACTGACAGGTTTTCTGTGGTGCTGCATAAAACACATAAACATGAAAATATCATTAAAATAACTGTATTGTGACAGATATGAAGCACAAAGAGAGAAAGAGAGTCATACCTGACAACATCAGCAAAATACGGCACATCCAGATCCAGATTTTTATGGTCAAGAGGTTTCATGATGGCCTCCTAAAAACAAACATAACTTATTAACAATGTTTGCATATTTAGCCTTTGTGCATACACGGTCACACAGGAGGGGAATTATTAAGAAGAGTTTTGAGATGTCATGCATTGATTTATATTAGTGAGTTTTACACACACACAGATATATATATATATGTGTGTGTGTGTGTGTGTGTATATACTGTGTATATATATATATATGCGTGTGTGTGTGTGTGTGTGTATATATATATATATATATATATATATATATATATGATTTGATCAAATAAAAACATAAAAAAATCTGAATAAAATGAATAGTAACAATAATACATTTGACAATGACTTAAAATAAGTCAATGTTAAAGATAGGATTATTTGTAAAGTCAATGTTTAGTTATGTTTTAAATTAATTAAATTCAGGTATTTGTATTCATTGTTAAGTGAACAGATGGCCGTACCTCAATATACTCCTTCAGATCAGTAAGGTTCATTACCATCCCTGTGTTTCTGTCAATCTATGAAAACATGTACAAATATTACAATACACCAGATTCTTCAGTATTAAAATGTGCATTTTTTTTTTACCTGACATGGTTGTTACATACCTTTCCACGAACCGTCACTTCAACTAGAAAAACGTAAGCAAAGAAAAACATTGTTCACTTGTGCGCATGAAAGAAATATATGAGACATAATCATTAAGGTTGACAATGTATGTGATCATAATTTATTGCCACTACATGTATAATATAATAACTCACCTGTGTAGTTATGACCATGGCCGTTAGGATTGTTGCATTTTCCATATATTCTTTTGTTCTCCTCGTCACTTAATGATTTGCTAAAATAAAATAAAAAAAATTAAAATAATAATAAAAATGAACCACTACTATTAGGTTCCTACTACTACTACTGCTGCTTATTATTATTTAAATTAATACTTTCGACAATGACTTAAAAATAAGCAGCTGGTAACGTTTAGTCAGGCTGGTGAAAAACTACATTTCCCATAATTCCTTCGTGTTGACGCAGAATGTTTCGGTCTTCCTTGCAACAGTTTGGAAATATTATTCAGAATTCAGACTGATTGTTGGATTAATGTGCACAGATTTATCCAAACCTGGATTCATATTTTACTTGTTGAAATGAGAACGGTTCACGGTGAGAAGTGTAAAGTTACAACGACAAACACAGCGTTCAACGGATGAATGCAGAGCTGTAGAGCGATATCGACATAAAACCAGACACAGTATCGAGCACAAACGCGTTAGTGGAGGTTAGAAGTCTAACCGTGGTCTATTTGCTCGCTGTATTTACCTGTGTAAGCGATGACAGGCGCTGAAGCTCTGCACGCGCGTGATGAAGCCGATGCGCTCAGACATGATGATGATGATGAAGATGAACAGGAGAGTGTGTTGTGATGCTTATAATCACTGCACTGGCGCTTCACTGTAATACTGTACATTTCATGATTTTCAGTTTACTGGAGGCGTGGCTTCATCATTCCGCCCCCATCTGCGTGACATGCTAATCGATTATATCGTTACGTCAGCACTTTCCACGTGCATGATTCTGCTCGTGAGCGTCATGTGTCTTCCTGCATTTCTGTGACTAATGTCATATTATTCACTTTTTCTGCATTTTACAATATCATTTCATATTAAATGTAAATTAAATATTATAACATCTCAATCATAACTATAAATACATGTAATTAATGTATACATTATTATTATAAAACATATTC
Organism: Schizopygopsis malacanthus; assembly: GCA_027474115.1. Taxonomy (NCBI): domain Eukaryota; kingdom Metazoa; phylum Chordata; class Actinopteri; order Cypriniformes; family Cyprinidae; genus Schizopygopsis; species Schizopygopsis malacanthus. The sequence goes on from CM049883.1 coordinate 26,031,021, forward strand.
ATTGTTATTAATATAAAAAATTACCGATGTGCAAAAAGCATAAATAATCTCATTGCAAAATATGGATACTGATAAATATAGCCTATACAAGAAGGGAAACAGTAAATTCGTTTTTGTAACAACTACCATATTGTGATTTAATCAAATATTGTCTGTATGGTGATCACGTGCGCACACACATTAATTAAATATTAATTAATAATAGTGTACCATGTTGTACATTTGTTTTGTAACAATATATGATTTAATCTGAATATTATTCACGTTTTTGTGCATATGCATTGATTTTATAATAATACCAAAAATATATGCTGCCAGTTCTTTATCTCTAATTTAATCTTATATTACATTTGCATGTACAAAATATGTATGCAAAATATGGACCTTGATAAATGTACAAGTAGGCAAACATTACTTTTAGATGATGATTTAACTAGGAGCATCTTGTACCATATTGATTTATAAAAATACAAGGAGTAAGAAAATATCTTCTATTGTTATCAATATCAACAACATGAAGTGCATTGAATATTACATCAAGGTTTTCCAAACAGGGTTTGCCAAGGAACTGCAGGGCGTTTATGAGTTTAATGAAGAGCTAATATTTAATGAAATCATGCAAATGTCAAATTAAAAAAAATATAACCCTCTCTGAAAATATAGTATTTGTTTACCTGCTGTTTGACCATAATCAGTGTCAGAGAACATGCACATGTGATCCTTCAATATTTATTTTAACATCTCAGCGGTACTTGAAATACAATAACATTAGGCGAGGATCATTATATTAAATTAGAGGATCAAATGACAAAAAAATAGAATTTGTGCATTCTAATGTGTTTGAAAGACAAACATCTTCCAAAGTAATAAATACCCGAGTGATAATAAATACAAATGAACGTGTTGATGTTGAAACACTTCTGAAACCTGAAATGATTTGTGTAAATCCAGTGCTCAGATGCTGTCGCCGCCTGAATAATGACTGATCTCGGTGTTAATGTCCACAACACTGGAAGAAGTTCTGTTATTGTTATTATACATAAAGCTGTGGATAAAAATGAGTGCAATCCAAATATTATTCATGTTTTTTGTGTTGATTTAACCCTCTGGTTGTGTTCGGACTCCTGTCACACTTGTGGTGTTCCCGGTCAAAAATGACCGGACTCCAAACAACTGCTTATAAGTCTGTCATTATGCTATATTATCACTAAATATTGGATTCAATTCTTTTTGTCAACTTGTTTTCTTTCATTTAGGACTGGTTCTGTGTTTCTATTTGCATCTGATTAATCTTTAGCCTCATTTATCCGAAAGTAGGCACCTCATTTTTTGAGTGAAAAAAGCATTTTTTATGAATAATTTTCACAAAATGAGATAAAAAATTATGAAAATTTGTAGAAAAATTTATGAGAAGTACTTATACCATATGTGAACAAAGTCAGTAAGTTTGAGTCCAATGCGATAACGTTAACTAGTATTTTCGGGAAAAAGAAAATCTTTTTCGGGTCAATTTGACCCGAACACAACCAGAGGGTTAATAATATTATATATTGTTGATCTTAACATTTAAATTATATATTATAAATAACATTTATACACATATAAATTAGTTACCACTGTGCAAAAAAGCATAAATATGTATTACTACTAATTGTTGTTGAGCACTCTCACAAACCAAACATAGTAAAGTGTTGGATCGTAAACTGAACAGTAGAATGATTGTAATCCTACAGTACATTACATGCACTCACTGCAAAAGGGACCTTAATTAACACACATGTAGGCGAACATCACCCCAGTAAACTGGTTTTGTAACAGCACGCTGCCGTATTGTGGTTTAATCCGAATGCATCAAATAAGATCAGGTGGTCTCCTGCTGTTACATAAGCTCATAGTCTTTCAAGACTAACTCCTCGTCTGCCAACTATCAACTCAAAAGACGCTTCAGCTATAATCACGTTGTCTTTAATCCTCAGGTCAGTTTAAATAGCAGACAGTGCCCTTACGCTGGACACTCAGTCACAGTTCACAACATGGGCAACGCTAAAAGTGGAGCGCTTTCCAAAGAGCTTCTGGAGGAGCTGAAGATGAACACCAAGTACAGCGAGGAGCAGCTTTACGCCTGGTACCAGAAGTTCCTGAACGAGTGTCCGACGGGCCGCATCAGCCGCGAGCAGTTCGAGAGCATCTACGCCAGCTTCTTCCCCGACGCCGATCCCAAGGCTTACGCTCAGCACGTCTTCAGGAGCTTCGACGCCGACAGCGACGGGACGCTGGACTTTAAAGAGTACATCGTGGCTCTGCATCTGACATCCTCAGGGAAGACCGTCGAGAAGCTGGAGTGGGCCTTCGCTCTGTACGACGTGGACCGGAACGGCACCATCACCAAAAACGAGATTCATGAAATAGTGAAGGTGAAAACTAGCACAGACTGATGTAGACATTGTAATCATTGCTGGGTGGATTGCTTACAAATTGTAGTCCGTTACTGATTACATGATGGAAATTGTAGTTTGTAATCCACTGGATTACACATATTACGTCATGTATTCTGACTACTTTTAGATTGAAAATTGCCTGTGTGTGTAGTTCCAGTAAAACTGGAGGGCTTTCCAGATGTAAATACGTGGTAGAGTGTTTTAGAAATGAAGGGAGTAATCCTGATTCCATGTAATCAGTTACTGGCCAGCACTTATAGTAATGTGCTCTCATCAGAATATGTACAGTGTCTTTGCTCTTCTTTGCAGTCGATATTTAATATGATCTCCAAAGAAGACCAGAAAAACCTTCCGGATGATGAGAATACTCCTGAAAAACGAACAGATAAAATTTGGGACTTCTTTGGGAAAAAAGAACACGGTAAGCGAGTTTTAGTATGTGTTGCATTATAAACGTGTGACAAAGATACATCCCCTTTAACAGAATAAGCTTTATTGAGTTTTGAAGAATGCATTTTCTCTGTATCATCATCAGGTAAAATAGCAGAGGGCGAGTTCATTCAAGGAGTTATGGACAATAAGAACATCCTCCGTCTGATTCAGTTTGACGAACCACAAAAGGTCCAAGAGAGACTCAAAGAGAAGAAGCAATAATGTTTTACTTGCTGGCTTGTGTTTTAGTGTGATCTGATTCTTTTGTTTCATGTGTACTGCAATACTTTTGATTTCTGCTGTTATGTGTTGACCGAGATTTCAATAAAATATGTGCCTTGAAATATACATGTAATAATGCTGCGATAGAAAACATGAAACGAAATGATAGATATCTAGAGACTGAGTTAGAGTGAAATACACCGATACAATCAGCCCGCTGGCAAGAAAGAGTCAAAGACACGGTCACATTCACAATCACGTGCTGTGAAAACTCATGCAAATTATGTCAATAATTCACAATTTTGCTTCAGACTCATTTGCTCATCAATAAAATGCTACATGTAACAGTCATGCAAACGGTTTCATTTTAGTATTCGACTAGTATTACTTATGTTTTACATTGAGTAGTGTTCTATTATTATTAGTATACATGCATAAATATTAAGACACCAAGGGTTTTTCCAGATATGGGATTTTCCAATTGGCTGTTTGATCAAATAAACATGCAATGAGGGACAAATGTGTTGTTCATTTAATTGCACTGCCTTTGCAATGTAAAACAAATAAATACAAATTAAACATCTAAATGCTGATTAAGATGCAAATCAATGTGTAATTAAAAAAGTGTCTCTCATCTGGTGCATTTTGACAAAAAGATGCAGGAAAAAATACAAAGCTAATTCATATATTCAATTGCATTTAAATTAGATCCCAACATACAATAACAAAATACAAATCTAAAAGCAATTTAATTTAACAATATTATCTAGCATAGTTAGGAGAACAAATGTGATAACATTACCAATTTAGCATATTGTTGGATCTATGGCAACATGAATGAATTTCAAGACATTTCTGTGGCATTTATACATTATTTCTGGTTCTGTATTGAGTCACCACCTATAATGCCCAATGTAAAATCTTGTTTGTGAATCAAAACTAGTTGAAAACCATTGATCTGATTCTAGATAATAAAGCAGGTGATGTTGTATTAGAGCATCGTAATCCCTGCATGGGCTGTTTTCAGTCACAGTCCTTCCATGTTGTCACTACTCTATTGAACTATTTTTGAATTGGCCATTATTTGAAACAAAAGATATTTGTTGAGAATTTCAAATCTTAGATTGTGGAGCTCCATCCAAACACCTTGCATTATATACACATACAAAAATCATGTATCAAAAACATCATGGAAGCCATTTAGAGTAGTTCAAGTATATACATCCTTAATTACATATTTATAGAAAGATAATTCTGAAACGGGGGCCGATGACAGATGCTAAAACTCACTCTCCTCTATGATCTCCTCCACGGTCTCTCCTAAAGTCATGTCCTCGCTGCTGGAGAGGCTCTTCCTCATGTAAAACTCCAGGCCGGAGCTCCGCCCACACAGCACGTCCTCTGCTGATTGGACGGCCACCTGCAGCGGATGTCCCTGTGTGGGGGCGTGGCTTCTCTCCTCATTGGATTCGCTCTTTTCTGGGGTTTGTCCGGGTCTCTTTTGTGAGCACTTCCACAGGTGTTTGGGGTGAATGTCCGGAAAGCAGTTGTGCACCTCGAAGCGATTGGAGGAAACAAACAGCTGCCACCTCTTCTTCAGCTCAGCCTGGACCTGGAGGACACGTTTCCAAAGTTAGGTCTATGGTTAAACATATTCTCACACTTAATACAATTTAGCAAATGCTTTAAGACCCTCAAAATACACAATAATTTACCCCTAATGGTAACTACCCCTACGTAACCATTAATGAAATGTTTCAAGTTCGGGTCATTTTGACCCAGGTATGGTACAACGGGGCTAAAAATGTGCTATTCACTGCCCTTAAAATTAATAATTGCAGAAAAAATATATACGTTGTATTGAACATTAACGGAGCAACAGATTTTGTGTGAAAATAAATCATTCAAGATGTTTATTTTGTATCTTATAAATGCATGAGGTGGCAAGAGAGGCCTTTTAGAGGCCGGTATTGATACAAATACTTCAGCTAAAATCATGTATTGTTTAAATAATGTCGAATACTTGTTCAAAACAATCACTTTAGCAAAGTTTGTTCTATTTTCTGCTTATTATAAATTATTGTTCAATAAATATACTGTCATTAAAATATGTTAAAGGTGACATATCATGCAAATCTGACTTTCCAGGTTTTAAGTGCTTTAATCAGGTCCCCGGTGCCTCTATATACCAAGGAAACGTGAAGAAGATGAACAGTAACTTTGTTTTAGTAATTCTTTTTCTGTACGGGTCTGAAAGAATCAGCATCTGATCACGCTCCCCTAGTGACGTTACAAAGGGACAAAGCCCCTTTTGGACTGTGTCTTGTGTTTCCCCTCCTCTCTCATTAGTTCCTGTTCCTGTCCTCGTTTCCTAATATTACCGCCTGTGTTATTAATCCTTTTGTCAGACTGTGTCTTGTGTTTCCCCTCCTCTCGTGCCCATATTTGGTTAGTTCGATTGCTGCAAAGAAACAGTAATCAAGGCCTGCCATTTCAAACTCGTTTCCTCATCTTAGTTAATTAGTCCCCAGCCCTGTGTTATTAATCATCTTGTTTGTCCCTTTAATAGCCCTGTGTTTCCCTGCCTCTGTGTCGAGTCTTAACGTCATTATGTGTGTGTACCTGTCTCCAGCGATCTCTGTATTCAAATAAAGTGTTTGGAAAGAAGTTCCTCGTTCCTGGCTCCCCCGTACACCGTGACACCTTTATCTGTAACCGCCCTCATTTTGATTTTGCAAGCGACGTCGTTGTACAGTTCTAATGCATGGTGAAAGTTTGAGCAAAGCATGCTAACTGTTCTGTCTTCGTCTGCACAGAACACTGTTTAGTCCCAGCCTCAGAGCTGAGCATGTATTGATTTATTTAATGTATGCTGCTGCCACACAGATCTAAAATAATCATGCGATTTATTACCGTCACAGAAATAACCGACTGTTTTTATAACTCGTGTGTGTTTTTAACGTAAACTTGTGTGTGAATGAGAACTTCGTTTACTCACATGCTGTGACAGCCGCTTTCTGTCAGAAAAACGTATATCAGAAGTTTAGACTAATATGGTTTAAAACGCATGATTTCAGTGCAATAAACATGATAATCAGAACCAAAACAGATGTTTTTGAAATGGCGCAGCTCTATTCTGGAAAGGGGGCGGAGCAGCAGCTCATTTGCATTTAAAGAAACAGGCACGAAAATCAGAGTGTTACTGCTTCCACTCAAAATATGCTTTTTCAAGATTATACAATAAATCATCTGTGAGGTATTTTGAGCTGAGACTTCACAGACACATTCTGTGGACACCAGATACTTATATTGTAAAAATGGGCATAATATGTCTAAAAATATATTTTAAAATACAGAAACAAAATCATTTTAATAAGTAAAGATTCTGAAAGTATTTAAGGAGATCCAATAATAATTGAATATATATTTACAGTAGTAACAACAAATTATATTATATGATTAATATCATGTTTTTAAATATGATGGTTTCGTTCTAAAAATGGTGATTATTTCTAATATGGACACCAAACATAACATTTGATATTTTCCATTTAAATCTAACCATGTCATGTCAACAAATGGAAAAGTCAGCCATCTATTAATTATCATGTTAATAACTGCGCCTTTAGTCCCAACAGCAGGGGCGCTTTTTACCCCAAATACCATACTTTTACTTTCGTTATTTAAAACCTGTTGCATTAATTATCTTAGGCAAAACTGAAAATCATAAAGAAGACCTCTATCTCAAAATATATGCATTCATTTTAGCGATTCTCATTTGCTACTTAAATCTACAACATAAAAAAAAAACATAAAATATTAGATCAAGTAAGCACAGAATCAACTTTGCTCTGCTGCGCGCGATCACGTCAAAGATCAGACAAATATACACGTGCATCTTGAAAAACTAATGTTTTAAAAATGGTTACGCCACGTTTTTGCACCATCTAGTGGTTTAGAGGAAAATAAAATCCAAGGCGACTTTTATCCCGTTGTACCCTAAATATGAAGCACTATTAGGTCCACAAATACTTTTTGTAAAATTAAAAAAAATTTTTTTATATATTTTGCCTTTTCCCCATATCTCACACACTTTGGGGACTTCTATACACTTATATATATATATATATATATATATATATAACATCTGATAAAAACAAATCTCATCAGTATGGAAATAAATATCTAGATATTCTGCATTATATATATTTTTATTTTTTTGTGTAGTTATAAATTCCAAAGAATTTCTCACTTTTTTAATTAATAAAAAAGGGGTAAATGCAGTAAAAACATGGCACTAACATGGTAACATTTAAAATTGAGATTCTTTCTTTTCTTATTCACTCATTAATGAGAAGTTGCTGATGAGATCAATTATAAAACAGAACAGGAATGTGAAAATAGTATCAAGATTTGAAATGCATTATGAGGGTTAAAGTTCAAATATCTTCAGCAAACGTACCTCTCCATTTGCAAAGCAGTACAGCACTGCAACTAAAAGACCCTGTTGAACAATAACGCTCACGGTTAGCGGTTTTATACTATTTAAAACTGATTTTTGAAAGTTGTACATAAAGTTTACAGTACAGTTAATCTGTTCAAACACATCATTCGGTGAACTGCTTGCCTTTTCTTTGTAATCACTGGTGAAATTCACGAGTAATTTCTGAATAAACCAATTGTTCAGTGTTCTAGTCAACAAGGAAAAACAAGCAGTTTAGTCACCTGGAAAGAGCTCAGGGTCAGATGGACAAAGTTTCGAGCGTAGCGGGTGCTTCCCTCGACCGATTCGTCTATAATTAAGGTAAAGACGATCTCATGGACCCCGAGCAGAGGAATCAACACAAGCGTTGCTTTGGCTAGACTGAGAAACAGATGCAAATCACATGAAACGAGGCTTGTCACCATCAGTTTTATATGGACAAATGTATTTCAGATAAACCAGTGACTAACCTGTCTCTGTAGTCAGTGAACGTCATCTGGTCAGCCTTTAATTTGGACAGCAAAAGTCTGATGATTTTAAGAAAAATGCAAAAACTGACCTGAAAGACAAGAGAGTGTATGATTAGATCAACATTTGACTTGTGTTTGATTCATATTTACTGACAAGTATCTTTATGAGCAGGACTGAGTGGTAATTAAGTATTGATTGTTTTTGTTATTACTATATATTGAATCAAAATTGATTTAATTCCACTGAAATGAATTACAAAAGTTTTATTTGATTTCACATGTATGTTTATTAACTGACTATCCACCAATTTATTTGAGCATGATTGGGTGTAAATTAAGCTTTGATTTGATTATTTTTAATACCCTATATTTAATCAAAATGTATTTAGATTAGTTGCAAAATGATCTGATTTTACATGTTTATTAAGTAATCATTTCGTTTTTATTATTTAATACTCTATATTGCATTATATATATATATATTAGTGCTGTCAAATGATTAATCACATCAAAATAAAAGGTTTTGTTTACATAATATATGTATATTTATCATGTATATATATAAATACACACACATACTGTATATATTTACATGTATATATTTATATTCTTATATTATATATAAATATAAACATACATTTTTTTCTTAAATGTATACATGCATGTGTTTGTATTTATATATACACATTACACACACACACACACACACACACACACACATTATGTAAACAAAAACTTTTATTTGGGATGCGATTAATCGTTTGACAGCACTAATACATACACTCTTGTATATATTTATATGATTTATATAATGAAATGTATTAAAAAATGATTTATGATTGGACATGTAACTGAATATAACGTGCTGAAAGCGATTTTGAACATTGCGAGTACAGCCTGGATCCCCCGTTGTAACGGTCACGTTCCCATGAGCTCGTGACCAGCATGAGACGGATTCAACTACAGTGAAATCAGCATTACAGCATGACAGATGAAACCAACTGACCCTGCTTTTCTCCTTCCACAGTCTTCATATTAAACATGGCATCAAAAGAAAACAACTACAAAAGAAAAACAAGCCATTTTAAATCTAATTCATAAGGCATTATACTCACAATCACTGATAAAGTTATTGGGCCTTTAATTATCCACCAGATCCAGCTGATGTTATTTAACCAACAGCTTTAGAAAGAGGAAACATGTTATTATTAATAAGTGATACATAAATGCTTTACAAAATCTATTATTTATAATATATATATATATATATATAATGTCATTATATAATATAAACACTTACGTTTAGTTTTATATACATGATTACTAGAGTACGTTTAACAAGAAAAATACAATTTCAGTCTTTCAACAGTTTAATTCAAAGTGTTTCCAAGTAATTATTTATGAAATGTAATATTAATTTATAACAGCAATTAGTTTTAAAGTTAATCCTAAGTGCACATCATTACCAAGAGCATGTATTCCACCATAAAATACCTCCTCACCCAAAAGATTTAATGTATTGCATACAAAACTTCTTAACGTGTGTATCAGAAGCAGAACAGACACGTACCTTTTATCTTCATACAGCACTTTGGCAACAGTCCAGGGAAACACAAACAGCGATGGAGTTCCTGAAAGAGTTCATTGGATAAAGTCGGAGGATGAATAAGTCGTATTTAAATGTATGACATATTTAGAAAGAAGATAAAAAGTAAAGAGTATTTTTATGTAGTAAAAACAAGCCTCACCCCATCCTATAATCATATATTTCCTCAGAAGTCTTTTCCTGGTCAGAACTGCAGTGAACAGCAGCGTGTGCAGGAATATCGCCTCCACTAACAGCCAGAAGTAATTACACCCAACAAAATACTCCAGAGACACCTTTGAGGCCTTGCAGACCAATGAAATCTGGAAGATGCACATTAATATTAATGCATTTGTTTTGTCTTTTTAAATACAATTCAGTAAGTTTTGTAGACTTGCTCAGATGTAATTCCTTGAAATAATTCCACAAAACTGTAATGCAGAGGCAGTGTCGTTAGATCCAAATGCAGATTATTTAATATAAGAGGAGGTCAGACAGGCAAGGTTCAGAGACAGCAACAGGAGTAATAAAGGCAAGGCAGAATCAGCAACAGGGACAATGCAAAGATCGGGGCAGGCGGCAGACAGAGAAGATATCAAAAGGCAGGCAGGGTCAAAAGGCAGGCAGGGTCAAAAGGGCAGGCAGGGTCAAAAGGCAGGCAGGGTCAAAAGGGCAGGCAGGGTCAAAAGGCAGGCAGGGTCAAAGGCAGGGTCAAGGCAGGGTCAAAAGGCAGGCAGGGTCAAAAGGCAGGCAGGGTCAAAAGGGCAGGCAGGGTCAAAGGGCAGGGTCAAAAGGCAGGGTCAGGGCAGGCAGGGTCAAAAGGGCAGGCAGGGTCAAAAGGCAGGCAGGGTCAAAAGGGCAGGCAGGGTCAAAAGGGCAGGCAGGGTCAAAAGGGCAGGCAGGGTCAAAAGGGCAGGCAGGGTCAAAAGGGCAGGCAGGGTCAAAAGGGCAGGCAGGGTCAAAAGGGCAGGCAGGGTCAAAAGGGCAGGCAGGGTCAAAAGGGCAGGCAGGGTCAAAAGGGCAGGCAGGGTCAAAGGGCAGGCAGGGTCAAAAGGGCAGGCAGCAAACGGTCAGAGTCGTGAGAACAGTCCAGGTAACAAACAGGGAAAATATACTTGGGGTAACCGCTCGGAAATGTCAGACGGGGCTAAACACGACTTCGCGGTGAGTACAAGGAAGTGTGCTGCTTATATGTGTGTGTGTGAATGAGGTGCAGGTGTGGTGAGACAATCAGGGCTAATGAGTGACTGGTGACAGCTGTGTGATTGGTGCAATGGTGGATGGGAATGTGTGTGTCGTAAGTGCAGTGAATGATGGGAGTTGTAGTCCATGGGTGATGTGCAGCTGTAGTGTGGTGCAAGAGATGTGGTGAGTGGCAACCAGATTCATAACAAAAACAAACACATACACAAAAGTGTCTGTACCGTAGATTTTGTGTAGCTGTTCCAACCGATCTCATCCCTGGGCAGGTTGGTATACGTAACCTGTAATATAACCTCCTTGATAATTACTGCTATTGCTCTAAATATGAACGATACAAAGAGATTCATGTGGATGTAGTTCCTCGTACAGTGAAGCTTCCTGAAAACAACAGGTAAAAATCATTGATTTCTTGGTCAGGGACAAATACAATTAGGATATCAGATATCTAGAGCCAGCTCTGGGCTGGAACAGAATAAATGACCGGACAGGACAGAATGAAATCTATTTGATTAATGAAAACAAAGCTTGGAAATGTAAGTACAAAAATAAATCGAATTATGTAAGTACAGTGACAGAGAACATTGGCTAAATGTCAACATAGTGAACAGGACAGAATGTCTACATTCCAAGTTATTCAATGGTTTGTCATCATATGTCCAGCATTAACCAGTGAGATTATGATTCAAGTGTTATGAGAAATAGTTAAGGAACCATTATTGCAGGCTATCTTAAAGTTATACTAAGAAACATAACACAGAGCCCTGCAGAACACCGCTCACCTCAGAAGACTCATGATCAGAACAGCCAAGCAAAGAGAGGAAAACGACAGCGAGTATCCTACAATGGACAAGACTCTCAGCACAGACTGCCGAAACACTTCTTCCTGTGTACGCAGGATACTATTGTAAACATCACTCCGTGACGGATATCATACTTAACATGCATGCTAGCAATATTCACCTCGGACTTGAAAAAATGATGGTTTTCACACTCCGACTGATTTCTCCATACGGTGCTGGAATTGTCATCGGTCTTCCAGGTCCCGTTGACCGTGCATTCCCTGTACACGCTTTCAGTAGCCCCTGAAAATGACCACCAGCAATGTCTTATGTTTAGTGTCTAATTAGAAAATGATACACTATCAGTCAAACATCTGGAATTATTAGGATTTTTGTGTTTTTGAATGAAGTCTGTTCTGTTCACCAAGACTGCATTTATTTGGTACAGTAAAAAATTACAATATAAAATAACTCTTTTCTATGTGAATAAATTGTAAAGTGTAGATTATTGCTGTGCTCAGCATCATTCCTCCAGTCTTCAGTGTCTCGTGATCCTTCAGAAATCATAATAATATACTGACTCAGTGCTTCAGCTATGCCAACACAGATCTACAGTTTAAAATATATTACAATACAAAAACAGTCTTTTTGATTTTATAATAATCCACAATATTGCTGTTTTTCTGTATCCAATAAATGCAGCCTTGGTGAGCTGCATGAATATGATTTTATTTTTAGTTCAGAAAGTAACGCCACACAATGCAATGATACTCCGTAACTGTTTAACTATATAAAGACAAAAGAGACCTTCTTTGATCCACGGTAAATAAGGAGGGCAGGGTACAGATACAATCCCAGGAGATGAATGTGGCCAGCAGGCAAAAACATCAAATGATCCATCGCAGAAAACTCCTATAGGGGCATTTGTACAAGAGATAAATATAATCTGTATGTATATATCTACACATTTCAACTGGTTTCACTCACCAGTTCCAGTAGGGAGAGTGGCTTTCAGGAATCGTGTACAGTTCTCTTGATATTCACCACGTTTATAGATCAGATCATCCAGCGTGGAGCCCATGACCTTTACAGAATCATGATACTTGGTGTTAAGTATTGAGTATTGCACAATGAGTCATAATCAGATCTTATGCTTTCATTGGGTTGATGTAGTAGATGTACGAACACAAGATGGCAGTATTCATAACTGTTCTCAGAGGAAAGGTCTATGTTGTTCTCTTAAACATATCTTTCTCTCTTTCAGCAATAACCGTATCAAGCTTTTAGTCACCAGTTTTGCGTTTGTAGAAGTTTCTAATATGAATATTGTTTTATTAGGACTCGAGTAATAACACCACAGAGTGCTGTGTGCTTGCTATCGGAGGTGATATTAAACACATTTTCATTTCTGCTACAATGAACAGATAAATATTTACATTCTTCCTAATTTACAATGCCAACTCTTGAATATCAGTTGCTTGGATGCGTTCTTGTTACTCATTTTCAGATACTCTGAATACTGGCTTTAATGTGTCTATGTTATAATAATTAGGGCTCGAGGTAATAAAACACTGCTAAAGATTTTACTCTTTTAACACAACTTATTAATATGAATAGTGTGCATCTATATTAAATCATATTTAAATTGAGTAATCTCAATTTCACTTCTGTTTTAGTTTTTATAACCAATACTTACTATGTAAAAAAATAAGTATACTTAGGCCTTTAGTGTTATGTTAGAATCATTTTTATACTCATACCTTTTGTTGTTTTAATATTTTGAATTGTTTTTAGCTTTATTTTTTTGTTTTCATTTAAATGTTTAGTTTAGAAATGTTGTTCATTTGTCATTTTAATTTAATTTATTTATCTTCTTAAATGTGTATATATAATATTTATAGTTTTAACTTGTAATTTTAGTTACTTTTTCTTATTTGTAAGTCGCTTTGGATAAAAGCGTCTGCTAAATGACTAAAAAGTAAATGAGCAATACTTATAAATGTATTTAAGCCACTATTTTTTAATAGAGAAACCAGTATGTTTTACAAGAACCACACTAACATGAGGAACTGTATTACTACAAGAGCACTTTATGCACATTATAAACGACCACCGTCCTCCAGATCTGACCGTAGATGTACAAATAGCAGGATTTACTGGACAAAACTCTATTCTGAGGTTGATAATCAACATCTCACTTCTGTTTTATAATATTACAATCCTGTTACTGCATATTCCCCCAACTGATGCATCTGATTCAGCATAATCTGTGTAGTTTGATGTATAAGATTTACTCAGAACTTTCACCTAAATGTTAACAAATCCTAGAAATATCATGTCTGCACAGACAGGGGAGGGTTATACGCTTCTCCAACGTACTGTAATTCTACAAAGATTGCACAAAACTATAAATGCTGACATTTGACACAATTGTGAAAGTGACCAGCATGCACACGGACACTTTTGTATTTTAGAGTTGTTCATCTATCTTTTGTGCATTGGTTCAATAATTATATATATTAAAAAAATGATTTAAAAGCTTAAAATGAAATGTTGCATCAGTTTTATTGACAGTTTACAATAATTTGTACATTTCAAAACGACTAATTAGCAGTTGATAAGTGTGTGGAAAATCAGTTAAACTGTTACTAAGAGAGCACGGTAGGTTATATCTTCAAACAGGTTTTAATAGCAGCTTGCAAAACTGTCCACCTTTTACAGGTTCTTTTACCTTTTTATAAACTGCGCTGCATCGTAAATGTCTAAGAGACCTTTACACAAATGCCATTGAGATGATCATATCTGGAGCATATTTGCCGAACTGTCTCGGTGCTAGTCTCCAGAGATTCATGTCTGTCTGCTGAACTTTCAGATGAGAGCTTAAACAACAACATATGGGCAGAGATATGCCTAGATATCTGTTTATAATAACGCCAAGATATAGCATTTTATATATGATACAAATTCGTTGCACAGATTTTTTTTTACATAAAAAGTGATACAATTAAGCATGAAATATTTAAATAATATTTTCTTGTAAAATGTATTTCGATAATTTGTGTATAATTTACTATGTTCCAATAATTTACAACTTTGAAAAACGAATAATTTCAACTTTTATTATTGTATCTACTGCAAGTTAATTTTGTAACTTATTATTAGGCCAAAAAACATTTGTATAAGATGTACTTTGAAACCATTTTCACTCAGAAAATGCTAGTTAATTTTACAAATAATTACAAATCAATATGAATTACACGTTGAAGAAGTAAAACGCAACATCATCTGTAGATCGTACAATCGAATCTATTGAAAAATATTTTGCCATAATTACAGAATTATTTTTCTTATTCTATTAACTATTGTATTAACTATAAAAAAGAACTTAAGAAACCTCTTATTTTATTTTTAAATGATTTTTATTATTTTTTAAGTTATTTTTAAACCAACCACACTAAAAAAGAGTTGCACGATTTAAACGTTTCACTCAGAAATTGCAAGTATATTTCACAAATAACTACAAAGGAAATATACTCAACTGAAGTAAAGACAGTGTTTTCTTGTAACACAGTGTGGTATGAAGTGACAGTTGTTCGAGACCCTTCTGAAGTCGTTTGGCAGTGATGTGAGTGAAGTCATTGACTCACCTGACCGCTGCAGAGAAGAACCCAGAGCTGAACTCTCCTGAACACGACTCAGTGTTCACCTGTCCATGAACAGAGCTCCAGCACGACCACCGCAGCTGCTCTCACTCCGAGCGTTTCCTGTCCTCGCGCTGCACTTCCTGTCGATCATCTGGAGGTTCAGTTCACACACTCCGCTCCTTCTGTTGTCAAACTCCAAAAGAGCGTCCCAGCCAATCAAGAGAAGGCGCGAGACCAGAACTTCACTGGTGCGGCTCGTGAAACACAGCACGCGCAGCTTTTATAGAGAACAATTCAGTTACAGCATCTGAGCATGCTCATCGACAGATTCAGCATTATTAGATCATCAAAATAGGAACACGAGAGAGAGAGAAATGTGGTCACGGAGTCAGCTTCGTTTCAATGCAGCATGCAAAATATAAAGTGCAAGAACAAAAATGATTTCAAAAGGCTTTAGAGCGAATTAAAATACATAAATAAAAAACAAAACGAACAAGTAACACGTCAAAACAGGCCTGAAAACTAAGACATGTTTTCCTCCAACATTTTTACATTTAGCACATTATGTTATTATTACTATTATAAAATAATAATAAATTAATAATAATGCTTTTTAATCTAAAGCTTTTTTTATTCAAAAACCAAAATAATAATAATAATAAATAAAATAAAAGACCAGTAAAAAAAAAGTCAAGTGATATAGTTAAATATTATACAAACTATTTTGTTTCCTATTTGGTTGAATTTCACCCTGTTACTAAAATGTAGAAGATTTGTAACTTTTTTAGCATAACAATTAAACAATTACATTTGTAACATATGATTAAAGAAAAACGAATTAAAACAACTGCAACAATATGCCAGAAACAGTAACAAGGTTTCAAAACGTTAGCTTACGAAGGGCATGTTTTGGGACCAAATGATGGCTTGAAGCTGCTGATAAATTTACATTTGCTGGAAATTGAAGGAAAATATTAGTTTGATCATTTTCTCTTACAATAACTTGGGCAACAGGGTTGAATTTTTGAGCTTGTGGACAGCATGCGACACTACATTTGTCAAAATATGAATAAAATGCATGAATAGGACATCAAGGCGTACCACATTTGTGGAAAGTACCCATCATAAATTTGCTTACATCACAATAAATCACTGTAATGAGCCAGCCAGCATCTAAAAGCCTCTGGGTTGGTCTTCGAACTAAACGCACTTGTTATGTGCCAGCCATTTGTCAAATCAAACTAATAAATAACCCCAGACGCCTCTGCTCTTATTGTACCGCAGCCCAAGATAATGAACTCCACTAGACCTTCAGCAGCATGTAAGCACTTCACTCGTTAGGATAATTACCTGCCATAATAAACAATTACCACTTTTAACAAAGTCTTCTAATAAGAATAGGAATGTCATGTTCTTCATTCAGGAAGTCAATTACGATGCATTAACATAATGGAAGTAAATTCACATCATCATCAGACAAACTTGCACATTTGCATATGCTTTTTCCACTTTAATGACATGCTCATTATATTCAAATATCAACATTTTCCACTGCTATTAAGTTTAATATCTACATCTCTTAAGTAAAGACTATTATCACTTTGCAAAGGAGTTATTCTAATGCAGTTGAAACAATGAATTAAAGATCAAATGAATGTAAGAGCTCATCTCAAGTTTTTAAGCATCTTCTTTTAAGATATTCAAACGTTGATCACTGTGAATGTGTCCTTTTGAAACCTTATAGTTTAATGAACGGACTCTGCTCATGAAGTATATCACGTGATTCTTAATTCCTGACCATGTGTTAATTCCTGAAAGTGAATCAGGACTGTGTCCGGTCCGCTTCCCTGTGTCTGGAGCTGCGTGTCCCGCAGAGGTCAACAGAACGGGCCACGGACTTGTGCAGTCTGACAGTCTGAAGCTGAAGTGTGTTCTCATGATCTCTCTCGCAGGGTCAAGATGAGAGACAGATATACAAAACAGAACATATGATAAACAAATGTGCAGAAACATTGAACTAAGTCTTACATCACTGACGGCCGTGTTTAACACCAAGAGATTCAAAAATAGCCAAATCACTGCTGGTGGAGTCTCTGGTGAAGTCTCTCTCTTCTGCTAACTGAGGCTGTATGTATTTGATAAAAAATACAGTAAAAAATGTGGAATATTTTACAGTTTAAAATAGCTGTTATCTATGTGAATATACTGTATGTTAAAATGTAATTTATTGCTGTGTTCAAAACTGAATTTTCAGCATCCTTACTTCAGGCTTAATGCCACATGAAATATCACAGAAATCATTATAATATGCTGATTTACTGCTTAAGAATAATTTCTGATTATTATCAATGTTGAAAACAGTTGCGCTGCCGAATAATTTTGTGGAATCCATGATACATTTTATTTCTCAAAAAAAATCAAAAGAACAGCATTTATGTGAAATATTTTTTTTTTGTTGTAAAATTATAAACGTCTTTACTTGCACTTTTGATCAATGTAATCTTTGATGAGTGATTGTGTATTTAATTAGGATAACTCCCTATCCCAAACGTTTGAATGTAAACGTATCACAGTTTCCCTAAAAACATATCCAGCAGTACAACTGTTCTAGAATTATTGAAAATAATCAGAAAGTTTCTTGAGCAGAAAATCAGCATATTAGAATGATTACCGAAGAATCAAATACTAACTGGAGTAATGATGCTAAACATTCAGCTTTGATCACAGGAACATTACATTTTACAGCATATTCACATAGAAAACATGCTTTTTGAATTCTAATTTTGTGTGGTAGTGTATGTTTTTAAAAAGCACAGAAGTTCAGTGGAAAATAAATCATAATATCATTAATACTTCTACTTAGCACTATAACGCAGGGGTTGCTGGGAGAGAGATGGGAAGCACGTATAACAGCACAACTCGGACTCATCAATCTCTCGTGGTGGATTACAAATGAGCTTGAGAGTCATTTTACTTCCCATCAGGACATGACCAGGGCAACTATGCACATAGTGCTTGTGTGCTGACTTCAGGTCCTCTCCAGCACATCACAGTGATAGATGAGTGCATTAGCACCTGCGAGGTGTGTTCACTGTATGTAAACACTGAGCAGCGAGTATGCGAGCAACCACACCAACATGGTAACATCTAAACTTCAGGAAGACTACAATTAAATACCACTAATGAATCACCCAACTATCATGACACATAAAATATAATTTTTAGGTTTACTTTGTATTATATGAACATTTAACACCACAGCTTTAATGTTTAAAAACCATTAGCTTAATGAGGCTAACACTAACTAATTTGCAAAAAGTCTGCAACAATAGGAGTTTGTTGTTAGTGTGAGTTTTCTCACACTATTGTCGTTTGTGTTTACATCCCCCACGGGCGCAAGCGGAGGTCGCGTGTGACATCATCCACTCAGTTGTCGCAGGACTACAGACACAGCACCCTGAAGCCTTTATGTTTATTTCCGGGGACTTCAATCACATGACACTGGACTCCTCTCTGGACTATTGATCTGTTTTATGCAAATGTAAGGGATGCATATGCTGCCATTCCTCTGCCACCACTGGGGAAATCAGACCACAATCTGGTCCTGCTCCGGCCTCACTACAAGTCCAGGGTACGGAGAGAATTCACCACCACACGTTCATTTAGGAAGTGGTCTCCTGAGGCTGAGGAGGCACTGAGGGACTGTTTTCAGTCTACGGATTGGAGCATGCTGCAGGAGTCATATGAGGAGGACATTGGGGGTATCATTGGGGGTATTATTTTCTGTATGGATGTTGTGGTCCCTACTAGAACTGTACGCTGCTTTTCCAACAATATACCCTGGATTACCAGCCACATCAAGGACCTCCTTAATCAAAAGAAGAGAGCCTTCAGGAATGGTGACCAGGAGCAGCTGAGACGCATACAAAAGGAGCTCAAAGTCCAGCTGAAAGAAGCCAAGGATATCTACAGATGGAAAGTGGAGCAGAAACTGCAGCATAACAGCACAAGAGAGGTGTGGGATGGAATGAAGACCATCACAGGATATTGCTCTAAGCGGGGGAGCACAGTTGAGGGGGATTGGGAGAAGGCCAACCAGTTAAACAAGTTCTTCAACAGGTTTGACTGCCCGTCCCCCACTGCTGTAACCTGTCCCCGTGCCACTCCTCAACCTCCCCCGATCAACACTGCTGGATGTGAAGAAACAACCCCCTCATCACCCTTCCCATTATCCACTGACACTTCGCCCCCCCTGACACCCTCTGGGGAGAGAAATATCCTCCCTTCTCCGCCTACCTTTACAGCAGCTCAGGTGAGTGGAGAGCTGAGGAGGCTACGCACCAGCAAAGCAGCCGGGCCTGACGGTGTGTGTCCCAGGCTACTCAAAGCATGTGCTCTGGAGCTGGGTGACCCCCTACAGCACATCTATAACCTGAGTATGCGAGTAGGGAGGGTTCCAGTGCAGTGGAAAACGTCCTGTATCGTTCCTGTTCCGAAGAGATCGCACCCCAAGGAGCTTAATGACTTCAGGCCTGTTGTCCTAACATCCCATGTCATGAAGACCATGGAGCGGTTACTGTTACACCACCTCAGATCACAGGTCCAACATGCACTTGATCCACTTCAGTTTGCATATCAGGAGAAAGAGGGGGGGAATGATGCCATTCTCTACCTACTTCACCGATCACTCTCGTACCTGGACAGGGGCAGTACCGCTGTGAGGATTATGTTTTCTTGATTTCTCCAGCGCTTTCAATACCATCCAGCCTCCGCTACTGAGGGACAAGCTGAAAATGATGGGTGTGGACTCATACCTGGTAAGGTGGATCACAGATTACCTTACTGGAAGGCCTCAGTATGTCCGGCTGAGGGACTGCACCTCTCAGACTGTGGTTAGCAGCATAGGAGCCCCACAGGGAACGGTGCTCTCCCCAGTCCTGTTCACCCTGTACACATCCGACTTTAAGTACAACTCGGACATGTGTCACATGCAGAAGTTCTCTGATGACACGGCCATTGTTGGATATATAAAGAATGGACAGGAAGAGGAGTACAGGAGCCTGATCGGGGACTTTGAGGCTTGGTGCAGGTCTAACAGTCTGCAGCTCAACAACACCACCAAGACCAAGGAGATGGTGGTCGACTTCCGTAGGCTCAGACCCCACCTGCAGCCTGTGTCCATTGAGGGTGTCGGCGTAGAAATGGTCCAGACATACAGATATTTGGGTCTGGAGTTAGACGACAGACTGGACTGGTCATCAAACACGGACGCCCTCTACAGGAAGGGACAGAGCCGACTCTACTTCCTGAGGAGGCTGGGGTCTTTTAACATCTGCCAGAAGCTGTTGCAGATGTTCTATCAGACTGTCATCGCCAGCGTTCTCTTCTATGCTGTGGTGTGCTGGGGAGGCATCATTAAGAGGAGGGATGCCACGCGGTTGGACAAACTGGTAAGGAAGGCTGGATCAGTAGTTGGTGCTGAGCTGGACACCCTGACATCTGTAGCTGAGAAAAGGATCCTCGGCAAGATACTGTCCATCCTGGACAATGTCCACCACCCTCTGCACCAAACCTTTTCCAGGCAGAGAAGCTCCTTCAGTGACAGGTTGTTGTCCCTGGCCTGCTCTACAGACAGACTGAGGAAGTAATTTCTCTCTTGGTCTATACAGCTCTACAACTCTTCCCTGTGAAAAGGACTTGAACTGGACTGTTGCTAATGGACTTTCTAGATGGACAAGAATTGGATAATAATTTTTTACTCTGTTTATACTTTTTATTTTGTATTTTATGTTTATACTTTTTATGCATGCTTTGTTGTCTGTTTAAATGTTGCTACTGGATACCTGAATTTCCCTTCGGAGATCAATAAAGTATCTATCATCATCATCAGCTTAATGAGGCTAACACTAACTAATTTTCAACAAGTCTGCAACAACTGGAGTTTCTACAGTAGTTTTCTCTTTTAAAAGCAACATTTGAAAGCTTAGTTTTACGCTTGTTTCACAATGCACATTTACTTCGGCACTCATATTACATGTGAGAAACATAAATCCAAGAAACGTTCTGGCATTGCAAAAGACTAATTAAAATAGCACTATAAACTTATTTTTCCAGCAAAATATTTCACAATATAAGCTTTTATTAAGTAACATAAAATATCGGAACGAACTACTCACCCATTGTTTGAAAGAGACATCTGTTCTACATACAGAGACACACACAAACAGCACTTTCTATTCAGTAAATCTGACTGAATCCAGTGATTTAAGCAGTTTATAACTACACTTTGGAGTTTGGCATCCATTCCGCTGGCTGACTCTTGATAGTCATGTTATTATTGATGGATGTTATTAGAGAAATCTAGATGTGGAAATCAAATCACTTTACTTTCTGCTTAAAGTGTCAGCCCTGTCGCATTTCACATTTTACTGATATAATGAACAGAATATACTGTATATATATGCATTAGGGCTGTCAATCGATTAAAATATTTAATCACGATTAATCGAATGATTGTCATGAGTTAACTCGCAATTAATCACACATTTTATTTGTTCTAAATGTACCTTAAATTAATACTTTTCAAGTTTTAAATACTCTAATCAACATGGGCATGGACAAAAAATGGATGCTTTATGCAAATGTATGTTTTTTATTATTAAAAGCATAGTCAACAGCATGAAGACTAGACATGTTTCAAAGGTAGATGTTTTTCAAAGAACTTGTTCATGTTCATTAGACACATGAAAAAAGAAATACCAGGTTCTCATTGTTTCTCTTCCTTTGCACTGAGCACGAACCGGTTTACATTTTTGTACGACAGGGCAGCTCTTTTTCTGAATATGCTAAATGGACATATATTATTTATTATTGCATTTGTTTCCCTCTCTGTGCTCACATACTGTATTTTGATGCAGCTAAATTCTCAATAAAACAGTTACTGTTACTGTTACTGTTTCTGTTGTCAGACAATGGAATGAATATGAAATAGTGACTGAAACGCGACCCATTAAGACTACAGAACCAGCTCTCCTTTACAATATGTTAATCTGTACAAAAAGCCTGATAATCGAGCCGTTGTAATCAAATGAAATCAAAAATGAAATCAAATACACATAATATAAAAGCAATAGCTGTGCTGTGATTTTGGCTATACTTGCATGTCAATTTAGAGAAGAAGCATAATATCTTGTTTGACTGAGAGCGCTGCACCTCAGCTGCCGCGTGCTGAACCGAGCTGACGCACAGAGAGAGAGATGTGTGTGCGCGCGCTGGGACAGCAAGACCTCGTGCTTGCGCGGCAGTACCGGTGATTCTCAGAAACTAAATAAGGTTTGGGCGCTTTTTTGAAGGAAAAAAAAATAAAAATCGCTGAAGGGGTCTGCAATGTTGCTAAGTTGGCAACACTGTGCATATCCATTTCTCCATATACGGGTTGGGCCATGGGTCAAACAGAAAATGGATTAATAAAATTAGTGCTCTGTATATATATATACAGTGCTCAGCGTAAATGAGTACACCCCCTTTGAAAAGTAACATTTTAAACAATATCTCAATGAACACAAAAACCATTTCCAAAATGTTGACAAGACTAAGTTTAATATAACATCTGTTTAACTTAGAACATGAAAGTAAGGTTAATAATATAACTTAGTTTACACATTTTTCAGTTTTACTCAAATTAGGGTGATGCAAAAATGAGTACACCCCACAACACAAACTACTAAATTTAGTACTTTGTATGGCCTCCATGATTTTGAATGACAGCACCAAGTCTTCTAGGCATGGAATGAACAAGTTTGCGACATTTTGCCAAATCGATCTTTTTCCATTCTTCATTCTTCCATTCTTCACGGTTTATCATCCCCTCCTCTCCACCAGTTTGTCAACATCCGAACAGCTGATCATAGCAGAACCAGAGGTGCAGCGAGGGGAGATTGTATCATTCCCTTTAGGAAAAGTGTATTTGGCCAAACCGCTTTTTCTGTTCGAGCTGCTGCTGAGTGGAACCTCACCCCCATAAATATCAGAAATCTAAACACATATAGTACATTTAAGATCCAGTTAAAGAAATGGCTCATTGATAATCAGAGCTGTCAACATTAGCTTACTACTAGACCTGCTTTCGCTGCCTGCTGGCTTCTTGCTTTGTGTATGTGTGTATGTGTTTATGTATTTGTCTGATTGTTGGTCTGTGTTCTTTCTATTGTATATCTTAGCTTAATAGTACTTTTTACTAAATGTTTTGTAATTGTTATATTCTTATGTTAATATGTAATTTTACTCTCTTTTAGGGTGACTTTTACCATCTGTCTAGGGACTGCAGGTGAAAAATAGCCATTTGGCTAACTCTGGCATATTGACAGAAATGTTTATTAATATGCATTGTCCCTGTAATAAATACATAAATAAATAAAGAATGACCTTTTTTAGAGATTGGATGCTGGATGGAGAGTGATGCTCAACTTGTCTCTTCAGAATAGGTGTTCGATTGGGTTCAGATCAGGAGACATACTTGGCCACTGAATCACTTTCACCCTGTTCTTCTTCAGAAATCCAACAGTGGCCTTAGATGTGTGTTTAGGATCATTGTCATGTTGGAAAAGTGCACGACGACCAAGGCACGGAGTGATGGTAGCATCTTCTCTTTCAGTATAGAGCAGTACATTTGTGAATTCATGATGCCATCAATGAAATGCAGCCCCCCCGACACCAGCAGCACTCATGCAGCCCCACATAAGGACACTGCCACCACCATGTTTTACTGTAGGCACCATGCATTTTTCTTTGTATTCCTCACCTTTGCGACGCCATACAGTTTCGAAGCCATCAGTTCCAAAAACATTTATCTTGGTCTCATCACTCCAGAGTATAGAGTCCCAGTAGTCTTCATCTTTGTCAGCATGGGCCCTGGCAAACTCTAGGCGGGCTTTTTTGTGCCTGGGCTTTAGGAGAGGCTTCTTTCGTGGACGGCACCCATGCATGCCATTCCTCTGCAGTGTACGCCATATTGTGTCACGGGAAATAGTCACACTAGTTTGGCTTTCTACTTCTTTAGATAACTGCAGTGAACTTGCATGTCGATTTTCTTCAACCCTTCTCATCAGAAGACGCTCCTGACGAGGTGTTAACTTCTGTGGACGACCTGGACGTCTCTGTGAGATGGTTGCAGTTCCTTCTTTTTTAAATGTTTGTATCACTTTTGCTACAGTATTCTGACTGATAAGTAAAGCTTTGCTGATCTTCTTGTAGCCTTCACCTTTCTTGTGTAAATAAATTATTTTCTTTCTCAGGTCTTGTGACATTTCTCTTCCATGTGGTGCCATTGCTGACAGCATGAAATGGGAAGGGGTTTTCTTTAAGTAACACCCTTTTATAGT
Source organism: Schizopygopsis malacanthus (assembly GCA_027474115.1). Lineage (NCBI taxonomy): Eukaryota > Metazoa > Chordata > Actinopteri > Cypriniformes > Cyprinidae > Schizopygopsis > Schizopygopsis malacanthus. Next base: position 26,055,657 of record CM049883.1, read on the forward strand.
CAACTGTCAGCTGTGTAATGAATTATTAGACTCACCTGTGTTTGAATTCTTGTTAAATTAGACATTTGTAGTCTAAAATTTAGCTTTGCTCCAGAGACTTTCAGTGGGGTGTACTCATTTTTGCATCACCCTAATTTGAGTAAAACTGAAAATGTTGTTCTCTAAGTTATATTATTAACCTTACTTTCATGTTATAAGTTAAACAGATGTTATATAAAAAATGGTAAGCACAACCAGCATGCCAAACTATCAGACCTTTTCTAGTTGTTTTTCCACCATCAAGATAATGATCTAAAACTCATCAAATGTTGTGCAAGAACAATTAAACATGGAAAACACTCACAAGGAGCACTCAGTAATGACTCCAGACCTCGATTGCCTAGAAGTCATAGGAGACAAACTGGACAGACATGCCACAGGAATTCAGAAGAGCTGAGAGGAGATGTCCTGCTGTTAGAAGAATGTGTTGTTTGTAAAGCTTTTGTAGTGACTCTTACATAAAGTAATGTGGTTAGATAAACCGGACTCTTACTGCATCCACATTAAAGGAATAGTTCACCCCCCCAAAAAAAATGCTTAAAATTGGTGTTCACCCTCAGGCTATCCAAAATGTAGATGAGTTTGTTTCTTCTTCAGATTCTTTAGATTCTTCAGATTCTTCAAAAAACGTCATCTATCTCTTTATCTTTCTCTCCTTCCATTGCTAGCTTGTACTTATTTGATTAATGCCTGAGACTCGGTGTTACGAGCACTTCCTCTGTTTGCCTCTTCAAGATTAATCGCTTCATGTATTCCCCAATTGTAAGTCGTTTTGGATAAAATGCGTCTCCAAAATGATTAAATGTAAATGTAGATATTGACACATGTAGTGCGATTCACTACCAAAGATTAAAAGATTGAGCAATATGAAGAATTTAAACACATTTACATGAGATGAAACGATCTTTCCATGAAAGAGGGAAACTTTAAGAAAACATCTTGACATATTTGTGCAAGTTAAAGATGTGAAGTTAGTTTATAGAGTTGATCATATTTATAGATATAAAACTCTTTAAAAAGCTACGCTCATATGAAGTCATGTTTAAAGCTATTGATTATAAAACTTTATTTATATTGCATATTATCTGTAGGTATATATTAATTTAAATAAAAAAATATTAATAATTAATATTAAAATAAAATAGCTTGTGTAATGGATTAAGGGTATAATAATTATATATATCGTAAAATAATTATACAAATAATAATAATCTCTAAAAAAACTGACAATTTGATCTTTTAAAAATGTTTTCACTATGTAGTGTCCTTTAATTTGGAGTAAGAGAAACTGGGGGAGTGTTTTTTTGCATCAGAGATGTGTCACTTTGCTTGAAGCTGATTGGTTAAATTTTGGTTTGAGATCTCTAAACCAGAACATAACCTTCCCCAGAGCGGGTTCGCTGTTTATGGTACCTAAAACCCAGGATTGGTGCAAACTGAGCTGAAACTTACCTGGCTAGCCAGCTAAACCGGCTTCATGGTACCGGCCCCTGATTACTTTTTCTCTGGAGGAAGGGTCATTATGGATCATGGACTCATATTTTAGCCAGAAGCAATGGTTTGAAGATAAAAACCTCTTAATGATGAATTTGTTTCTTATAAATACACAGCTTTTAGCTTCTTAAGAGATTAACTGATGGACTGGGGTGGTGTGGATTACTTATGGATTATTGTGATATGTAAATATTGTCAAATGCATGAGATGACAGGATAATGCAGAGACTCTCAATGGGGAATTGGTGCAACACTGCAGCTGGAATTGCTTGCCAGTTCAGGCTGAACAGGTTAAGGATCTGTCTCGACATTTAAGAGAATTTGGACTGAGAGCCCACTCTGCAATGACAAGCCTCACATCAGCAGAATGAATCAAAAGGCTAGTCTAACCTTTGCTGAGGAGCATGATGTGTGGAGAGAGGAGAACTGGTCTAAAGTTCATTTTAGTGAAGAGAGCTAGTTTAATTCATTTGGATCCAATGGGAAACATTATGTTCATCATCAAACTGGGGAAAGACTGAATTCAAAGTGTGTAAATAAGTCAGTGAAAGGTGGAGGGGGAAGTGTCATGGCGCCTCTTATACAGATACATGGAAAGATGAATGCAAATGTTTATCAGAACCTCCTGCGGCAACATTCGGTTCCTTCCCTGCGTTCATCACCCAAGCAGCCAGCACTTTTCAGCAGGACACTGTCACACTGTTTCCCGTCACACAGCAAAACGGGTAATGCAGTTCCTTGAAGCTGAAAACATTGAATCAATGAAATGGCCAGATTGGAAATCTCTGGAAAATCCTTGGTGACAAAGTTATGGCTAAGAAACCCACTACAATCACCAAACTGTGGAAAGAGTGGAAGAAGAGTGGACCAAGATCACAAGTCAAGTCAAGTTGAGCTTTATTGTCATTCCGCTACATGTGTGGACATATAGTGGGACGAGATGTCGTGCCTCACAGGACCACGGTGCTACATAAATACAGATATACAACACGAAGTAAAACAGTATAAACCTATACACAACTAACCTACTGTCAGCTTTGACTATACATATGCTATATATAAAAGTGGTTACCTATACATAAACTAAAAAAAATAAAATAAAATACAAACTGTACAACTGTACAGCAGCACAGTGTGACAGTGTGAGAAACTAGTGATGTTCTGTGGCTGTAGATGTGCTGAAGTCACTCAAAGCAAGGGCCTTGCACTTCTTACTAATTTTGGACTATTATAACCTTCTATGAATAATTAGAATGCCTTCAAATTTTAAATGATGAAGATTACATTATTTCAGAAAAAGAATCAAGTGTTCATAAATTGATTTCTAATCTCCACTGTACATACTGGATGGCCTAAGCAAGAATACATTTTCACTTTTGGTTGAACTATTGGTTTAAAGAAAATCAGTTTTACAATTTGCTTTTCTTTTTTGACATTTTATCAGCAGTGTAAGTGGAGAGATGACAGCAACATCTGTTACCACAGGACTGTGTAATTTCACAGGGACATCTCTGGATCTCTCCATTTTCAGTCGGCCAAGAAACAAACCTCTCTGTAATGCAGTTTTAAAATCTCACACCGTGTGCGCTCCACTTTAATGTGCATTTGTAGTCCTAAAATCTAGTTTGTGTGTGGCTGGTTGCTCTCTGTGTCCTGAACATATTTGAACTGTTCTTTGCAGTGTTTTATCTGCTCATTGAAGTGAAATTAGCTGATGTCCATGTTGTGCAAGCTTTCAAGCCTTGAGGAAAATATATAAGAAGTGCAACTATTATTCATGGCTGAATTTTTCCACAGGTTTCAGATTTATTATCCTTATGTTTCGGTGTGATGGTGCTTCAGACGCTTGGTAAACACATGACGTTGTTAGGGGGAATCTTTTCAGGTCTTGTTTCCAACTGTTTATGGCCAGCTGTAAATGGGTTAAAGTGTGTTTGGTGCTTTGGACAGGTGGTATCTGGACAATGTAAACAGGTTACATGATAGATGAATAAATAGTTTGGCCCGCAAAGTCATTAAAATGCGGTGTATGTGTTTTGATTTGAACCTTTTTTTTTTTTCAGCTTCAAGTGAACCGAGAGATGTGTTGGCAGCATTGTGCATCATATACTGCATTCAAGTGTGCAAACTGCTATCTGTGTGTGTATATAATACCACACTAATGACGTAAACAGTTTTACAGCTTCATTTTAGACAGAAAATGAAATGTGGGGTTTCTTAAAAAGCTTGTGCATGCCTGTGATATTTCAAGCAATAGTTCACCCAAAAATGAACAGTTGCAGAAAATGTACTCACCCTCAGGCCATCCGAGATGTAGAGGAGTTTGTTTCTTCATCATATTTGTATAAATGTATCATTGCATTACTTGCTCACCTATGCATCCTTTGCAGTGAATGGGTGCCGTCAGAATGAGAGTCCAAACAGCTGATAAAAACATCACAATAATCCACAAGTAATCTACACCACTCCAGTCCATCAATTAATGACGCATGAAGACAAAAGCTTATATTGTAAGAAACAAATCCACCATTAAGACGCTTTTAACTACAAACTGTTGCTTCTGACTAAAATATGATAATCCTTCATCCTACATCAAGATGTTTTTAAACTTCAGCTTCTGGCTGAAATGTGAGTCTGTAATCCATAATAACGCTTCCTGCCGTGAAAAAGTCTTCTCGACTGAATCAGGAGAAAAATCTGCACAGATCAATGTTTACAAGCCAAAACAGCTCTAAACAAATACGTGTATGTGAGACATGAGCGTTACTATTGATTAATGGACTCATATTTTAGTTTAAAACATTTTAATGATGGATTAGTTTTTTTTAGAGACAGCTCTTTGCTTCACGAGACATTAACTGATGGACTGGAGTGGTGTGGATTATTGTGATGTTTATTTTATCAGCTGTTTGGACTCTCGTTCTGACGGCACCCATTCACTGCAGAGGATCCATTGGTGAGCAAGTGATGCAATGCTACATTTTTCCATAATAACGCTTCCTCCACTGGACTGAATCAGGAGAGAAATCTGCACAGATCAAGAACCATTACGTGCCAAAACAGCTCTAAACAAATATGTGGGTTTAAGAGACAACAGGAGATGGACTTTTTTCACTGGAGGAAGCGTTATTATGGATTATATTACTGGTATTTTAGTTAAAAGCATCTTAATAATGGATGTGTTTCTTACAAACACACAGCTTTTATCTTCTCAAGACATTAACTGATGTACTGGAGTGGTGTGGATTATTGTGATGTTTTATCAGCTGTTTGGACTCTCGTTCTGACGGCACCCATTCACTGCAGAGCATCCATTGGTGAGCAACTCATGAATGCTACATTTCTCCAAATCTGATGAAGAAACAAACTCATATCTTTGATGGCCTGAGGGTGAGCACACTTTCAGCAAATGAATAGTAAACTATTCTTTTAACATACGGCCCAGTGTGAACAAATTCTCCTCAGGATGCTCATCAGTGGTGAATCTTTGCGCTTACCCGCCTGGCTCATCTGTTTACATTCTTCGAGCAGCAGAGAGCGTCGATTGGCCCCCGGCAGACAGACCACCGTATTTGTCCAATCCAAGTAGGACAAACAAACAAGCTGCTGAACATCGTGTCCGGCCTCAGTCAACAACACACTCCAGATCACCTGAGGGCACAGGTCCTCTCTATCTCCACCACGCCTCATTCTTGATGAGGTGCTGCTCTCATCATCGGTTTAGGGACGGTCGTTTCTGTGATTACAATCAACAAGGACTTCACTGAAATATCTCTTGATATAGTGAGATATAGTGGCCTTGTGCATTCATTCACCCAGTGGACCCTTTCACATTTCTGGGTTTGCAATGAGGAGGTAAACTATAACACGATAAACTTCTATAGAGATTAATGGGAGACTGTAGCAAATACAATTCTAGTGTTCCCATTTACTCCAACAGAGAAACAAAACAAATCCACTATTGCATTTCCACAATTATCCAAAAGAAGATGGATTTACCGCAGCAGAAAACTCCCTCAGCAACAGTATTAGAAAGCATTGTTCACCAGAAGGTGAAGTAATTAGAGTAATAATGCTTGACTATGCTTCAGTATTCATTTGAGGAACTTGTACTTTACATGAGTTCTGAATACTTGTACTTTTACTCAGTTATATATAAGGTAAAATTCATATATTTACCTAATTACAATTTCATGTAGACTTAAAAGTTCAAATTACATATTTTGTATGACTTAAATAATTTCTCAGTAACTTAAAAATATAATTTCTTTAATGTGACTTTGTAAGATGATAGTTATTAAATTATAACAGAATGTTGATGTTTATGCGAAATGTGCAACCCGAAACTAAAATCCTTAGTCAATACCTTTTTTCCACCCACCCCTGTTCAAATGAACGCTGATTTACCTGGGAGACAGTGTGCATTCCAGTCCAAACTGTGCATTCATGCCATGTCCGAAATATGAAAATTACAATTTTCAGTTTCAATTGACAAGTTCCATTTTTCTAGCAAGGCAACACACCTACTATAGGTGTCAGGGTTTGTCAAGGGAGGACCCAGATGCAGAATGAACAGGGGGAATATAATTTATTAATAACAATGGGTACACAAAAGGACGAGGCAGGCAGACAGTCCACACAATAGGGCAGGGCACACAACTGGAGAACAGGCTGGTCGGAGAAGAGGGATAGCTCCAGACTCTGAGGCAAAACGGGGACAAGGTAGCAGCTCAAGGAGCCCCAAGCTTGGCCCTGGGGATGGTAACACTTGAAGTCCCAAAAGTCAGTCAGGTCAGGAGAATCAGCAACCAGGGAGTACTAAGGGAACAGAGCAGGAACCAACAGGACAAACAAAGACAAGACAACAGGATGGACAAGAGAGACACAATTCAAAAGTAAAAACTTGCAAACGATGACTAGGGGAAAACAAGAAATAAGACAGAAAAGTAAAAACAAAACTAATAAAATAAATACTAGAAATTATAAACTGGAACTTATGAAACTAATGGATAGCAAAAAGAATAAGCTAGGGTAAATGGCTAGAACTACAAACAAAAAGAACAAAACGGAGCCTGGAACTGGCTATAGACTAAACACAAGAACAAATAAAAACTAAAATATAACAAGAAAACTAGAAGGATGCAAAAGGGCTGAATAGAAAGCTCTAACTAGACTAATTATAAAGCTAGGTGCAACGCATTCAATACACAAACAAACCAGCAAAAGACAAGAGGGAAAAGAGCACATATAAAGGAGCAAGCACACGAGGATCAGGTGGACACAATCAGTTAAACGAGGACTAGACTAGGACTAAACAAGGGGGCAGGGTAACTGGAAACAAGGAGGCAGGACAAAGGGGGCACATGGCCAACACAAACAAAGACACAGCCATGTGCTCAGGCACAAACACAAGAACATTAAAATAGACAACACAGACAAGGCTGCCATGGTAAGCCCTGATAATAGGTACCAAGCAGCGTTTCCCGCGCTTCACACATGCAAAGTGTTTCCGCTTCTCAGAAACGGCGCACCTCACAACCAAAAACAAAACTAAAGTTTGATCGAAAGAAAGACTCTTATGCTCAATAAATATGTATAAAAAAATCACCGGATTGAATCAGTTCAGCCAGGCTCGGGAATGAAGTCTCCAAATCCACCAGAACTCTGGTGAACAATATAGGCAAGGCAAGAGGCAAGTTTATTTGTATAGCAATTTCATACACATTGGTAATCAAAGTGCTTTACTAAAAGAATGTGAAATAATCATTCACAGCAATAAAAACAAGAAGTTAAAAATAATAAAACAAGGAGTTTTAAAATGATATAGAAATTGATTTAAAATGAGATTAAAACAGTTAAATAGAAAATGATTATACATAAAATACATGCAGTCAGTTCGACGTACCAGTGCTCATTCAAAATGCACACTAAATAGATGAGTTTTGAACTGGATTTAAATGTGGCTAATGTTTTAGCAATCTGATCTCTTCTGGAAGCTGGTTCCAGCTGCGGGCGGCATAATAGCTAAAAGCGGACTCCCCTTGTTTTGTGGACCCTTGGTATTTCTAACTGACTCGATCCTAATGACTGAGTGGTCTGTTAGGTTTATATTCAGTGAGCATATCTGACATATATTTGGTCCTAGGCCATTGACACTTATAAACAAGTAGAAGTACTTTAAAATCAATCCTAAATTACTGGAAGCCAGTGTAAGGACTGAGGACTGGTGTGACTAGCTCAGATTTTCTGGTTCTAGTCAGTATCCTGGCAAGCGTTCTGGATGGCTGCAGCTGTCTAATGGTCTTCTTTGGAAGGCCGGTGAGGGACCATTACAATAATCCACCCTGCTGGTGATAAAGGCATGAACAAGTTTCTCCAAGCTTGAGGAAACAAAACATCTAATCCTTGCAATGTTTTTGAGATGAAGTATGCTGATTTAGTTACTGCTTTGACATGACTACTAAACTAAGGTCTGTCTCCAGAATCACCCCAAGATTTCTGACTTGATTTTTAGTTTTTTGACCCCTAGAGTCAAGGTATGCATTCACTTGAGAACTTCATCTTTGTTTCCAAATGCAATTACTTCAGTTTTCTCCTTGTTTAACTGAAGAAAGTTTTGCACATCCAACTGTTAATTTCATTAATGCATTGGCAGAGGGAGTCAATGGGGCTATAACATTTGGAGATAAGCAGGTAATCTGGGTATCATCAGCAACTGTGATTAGGCAATTTGGTTCTTCCTCATATCTGACTTAGTGGGACATATACAGCTAAACAACAGCGGTGCAAGAATTGGCTTGTGGGACTCCACATGTCATGACGTCCACTTAGACTTAGCTCTCCTATACTCACATAATAACCTCTCCCTTCTAAGTATGACTGAACCATTTAGGCCATCCCAGAAAGCCCACAGCAGTCTCTCTAGAAGTATGTTATGTCGACAGTTCAAACCGCTAAGATCTAGTTCACACTGATATTTTGCAGAATCAGAATTAAAGCGAATATCATTTATTTCTTAATGAGTGCGCTTCTGTGATCACGCGGAAACGATTGAAAATTATCCGAATCCATTTGAGTTTAAGTAGTTGTTCCTGATTAAAAACACCTTTTCAATAATCTTACCTATGAAAGGAAATTTGAATTGGTCTATAGTTGCTCAACATGGTGTTACAAGATTGCTCTTTTTAAAGGGGTTAACAACTGCAGTTTTCAGGGAGTTTGGAAAAGTCCCGAAAAAGTGAGGTGTTCAACTTCTAAGAGACTCTTAAACATGCACACTTTTGAAAAAAGATGTGGAAGTGTGTCAATAGCAGGTTGACGATTTAAGATGCTGTACTATTTCTTCCAAAATTTTGCTATCAATTGTTTTAAAAAAAAAGTCACTTCTTTTTGAGATTGCTGTCGAATCTGTGTGACCTCTGATACAGGAAGACGTGCCAATCTCCTTCTGATATTACTGATCTTTCGGAAAAGAAGGAAGCAAACTCATTGCATTTGCTGTCCGAGAGCATTTCACGGGATCTGACTTGGGGGGTTTGTCAGTCTCTCAAAGTAGCAAAAAGAGTCGAGTGTTGTTTAAATTACTGTTTATAAGGTTTGAGAAAAGGTCTGTCTAGCTGTGGCAGTTCCAAATTGAAAGCATGAAGGCTGTCTTTATAATGCTATAGTGTATTTCTAGTTTGTCTTCCGCCACATCCGCTCAATTTTCTCATTGTCTTTTCATATTCTGAACTGCTGTTGATTTTCTCCAAGTAATTGGAGATAATAATATAGGACTACATTGTGACTCACTCACTGAACTACAAGTTCACATAAATCATTACATTACAGAAATTGGCAGCTATTGCCATTTCAAAAATAATCTGTCTTTATCTAAATATGGCCAACATCACACTCTTTGTTCATCCTTTTTTCATAACTTACCATAAACTGTATGGTGATGTAATTAATTTGATGTCCTATCCAATAAAATACTATTACAAGGCAAAAAAAAGAAGAAAAAGTCTACACGTTTTGGTGAGTCTAAATATTGATTAAACCTCCGCAGGTCCAAAGCTATACCATGCAAATGTTTGTGAACCACCAGGTCTGATGTAGGCCTATTATGCGAACAGTTGAGTACAGTTTTCAGTAGAAGTTAACGCAATCCATCTTAATAACTACTATCGGTGATTTATAATTTGCAGCTTTGTACAGGTGTGTTAGCTCTTTTTTAATAATTGCATTGTTTAATGGAATTTTTACCCCAAAATGAAAATTTCTGAAAACGTATTGTGATTTAATTTCCGTATAGATAATTAACGGCACATAAAGGAAGGGCATTTTATTTTATTGTCTGTCCTGCTGTTTCTGCTCACTGAAAGCATATGGCTCTCTGGGCTATGTGTGAAAAGAAGGGTCATTTAATTTTGTTGTTTTATCCTGCTTTACCTTATTTGGTCATTCTTTGGACTTCCTTAATAAGAGTGCTCTGGTACCATATACAAGGCATGCTTGCTTAGAATAAATGAGTCAATAGCCATATGCCTCTCTGTGTCTTGTCTATGGCTCCCAATCTGTTGAAGACTTCGCTCACAACATCCACCTAATTTCTGATTTGAATTAAAGTGATCCAAAACACAGAAAGAAAACTGTTCATAAGGAAACGGAAGTTTTACACGTATTCCATCTTTCCATCCAAGATGTAGATGAGTTTGTTTCTTCATCAGATTTGGAGAAATGTAGCATTGCATCACTTGCTCACCAATGGATCCTCTGCAGTGAATGGGTGCCGTCAGAATGAGAGTCCAAACAGCTGATAAAAACATCACAATAATCCACACCACTCCAGTCCATCCATTAACGATGCTACATTTCTACAAATCTGATACAAGCTCATAAATCTCGGATGGCCTGAGGGTGAACACATTTACAGCTAATCTTCATTTTTGGGGTAAACTATTCCTCTAAAGCTGCATCTCTCTGAATAATCAGCTTCATGAGAGCAGCTCGCAGACAAACCCAAGTGCTGCTCTGTGCATAACGTTTTGGTAGTAAATCTAAATGGATGCTTAATTTAACAACACAGTGAAATTGATGTCTTCTCCGGAGTCATTACCTAGATACAGTGATAAACAGAAGCAGCTAAAATCAATACTGATGACGCAAGTGTAAAGACAAGGGATTCAGCGACAGAGATTCACATTCAGACCAAGAGTGAACACATCAGCTCCTCAGGCTGACTCTCTGGATGAGGGAGATGAATGTGGCTTAACGGGCAAATAAAGCAGTGATGGGAGTCCTAAGGTGCAATGATTGGCAGTCTGTGTCAGAGAAAGACTGAGTGAAGCATTCACAAGGAATTATCCGGCAGTGACTCGCCATTCACCTCTCAATAATCCTGTTAAAGGACATGCCCTCGAGTCCCTGAGGCCAGAACACGGCTCTTCCTCTCTGGGTTTCATCTGCTTCCGCATCAAGCGATACCCACACTCACCATTAACTCACAGATGCTGACTGAGATGCATTGTCCTTGGATATATTGGCAATTTATTACTCTCTCAATGGCAAATGACTGTGCTGTGTTAGGTGTCTGGATCCACAGCGGCCTGTGGATGTTGCAGTTGTGTTGTTAGTTTGGAAATGATGAATTAAGGGAAAATGAATTCTTGGAACAGGGTGTGTTCTTGGAACACAAAACACAGAATTTCTTAGGCAAGCTCTTGGCTGATGGATTTTATATTTATACTGTCTAACAGTCGTACTAAGCTCATCTAAACACTGTGCGCAGATAAGTCAGCTTCATTCATTTTCATCCCAGAAGACCTTTCTACATTATACTGAGAGTGAGCTACATTTTGACATGTTTCAATATGCTAACATGTGCATACGTTATCAAGTGAAGACATTAACTAACGACAAGAGTAATCACTTTACTGTATTTTTACTCACCAAAGATGTAAATAAAAATGCAGTTGTATAATATTGATTGTCAAATTATTATTAGCATCCAAAATAAAAGTTTTAGTTTACACGTTACATGTGTCTACTGTGTGTATATATATATAAAAGACACACACATAAAGTATATATTTTTTTAAATATGTATTTACATGTTTTAAAATATATTTCATATATAAATATAAACATTTTTTCTTAAATATATATATGCATGTGTTTGTATTTATATATACAGAATAAATATACACAGTGCACACATATATTATGTAAACAACAACTTTTATTTTGGATGCGATTAATCGTTTGATAGCACTAATAATTGTACATATTCCTTAAAGCTTCTGGGGGGAAGGGGTTACAAATTGGCCGAAAAGGGTTATTATCGTTAACTAAAACTATTAGAATATTTTTGTTAATTGAAATTAAGCTGAAATAAAATTAAATGTGAATATATACCTTTTTCAAAGCAACTTCTTTAAGTTGAAGCTCTACAATTACTAAAGGGAAATAAAATTAAAACTAAAATGGAACTGAAACCAAAACTGAAATAAAATAAATTAAACCTTTTAATATTAAAAAACACTAATAAAAAATAAAAGCACATAACAAAATAACCAAAAATGCTAATCATAAATAAAATAATTTTATATATAATGTAAAATAATCTATATATATAAAGCTAATTCTAAATGTAAAAAAAAACATAACAGTACATAAATAAACAAATAACAAGACATCACAGCGATCAGTAATACTGAATCTCTCTGTTTCACTATTATTGATAACCGAGTCACATGATGGTGCCAGTTGCACTTGTATGAAACAAGAGAGAACCATACATGACACCAATTTCAGTTAACAAAGAAAGAGCTGATTTATACATTTAAACTAAAAAAGAAAGAGATGATTTATACATTTAAACTAAACTACACTGAACAAAATCATGAACGCAACACTTTTCATTTCTGCCCCCATTTTTCATGAGCTGAACTCTAATTTCTAAAACTTTTTCTATGTACACAAAAGGCCTATTTCTCTCAAATATTGTTCACAAATCTGTCTAAATCTGTGTTAGTGAACGAGATAATCATCCACCTCACAGGTGTGACATATCAAGATGTGATTAGAAGCATGATTATTGCACAGGTGTGCCTTAGGCTGGCCACAATAAAAGACACTCTCATCAAAGGAGAAGTGCTCACTAACACAGATTTAGACAGATTTGTGAACAATATTTGAGAGAAATAGGCCTTTTGTGTTCATAGAAAAAGTCTTATACTGAGTTCAGCTCATGAAAAATGGGGGCAAAAACAAAAGTGTTGCGTTTATAATTTTGTTCAGTGTGTATTAACAAATAGAAACTTACTATAAAGTGTTTCCTATAATTTAAAATTTTCATTCATTTAATGTTTGTATGTTTATCCTTTAATATTTAAAACATCAATTTGTTGCATTCATATTTTAGCATTAATTCTGTTGCTGTAATTTTGTTTAAATGTAAATTCTCAGACGCATTTTTCTGTGATGCAGCATATCATCTGATGAAATATGGAACAAAAGCACAGACCATAATGTTCTCACACTGCTCGTTTTCATCTGCAGATGCTTGAGAACCATCTGGTCATTACAATTCCTCTACGAGAGACACAAACCCACACAAATTAGTCTGACACAAAAGTACACAGACGTAAGAAGCACTGGAGCGAATTCCACAGAGAGGAAAAGATGCTGTTTTGCATCAATGAATATTTCTTCTTTATCAAAACAGAGCCAGGGGACAAAATACAACTCGAAAAGCCAGAAAAACCCTTTATTCTTGTATATTTCCTAAATGAGCTTCTGCCTTCGGTCGCATGATGAATGAAATGAATGTGCTGTATGCCCTCTGTGTGATTCTGTCAACCTGGTGTGGCGTGGACCGTGGCGGATGTATTTTTGCAAACCTTCAGTATAAACTCAAGAATGGACTGAGATGAAACAGAGACGCGCAGGATGAAACGCAGTCCCAGCTGGCTGTATTCACTCATATACAATATCCTTCATCTCACACGGCCTGCTGAAATGCTATAGATAAAAACATCCAGACATGCAGCCGTCTGAGGATGTGTCTTATCGAACATCGTACCGTCTACCGAACGTCTGATCTCATGGGGAGTCATGAAAACCTAATCAGTATTTTAGTGGAATTTTTTTTGATTGAGCTATTTAATAATCATGTGTTAGTGTGAGATCAAAAAGCACTCAAAACAAGTATTTCTTTAATACAAGTTAAGACTTGAGACAATGTTGTTTACCACACAATAATTACCTTCATTTAAAGGTCTCGATATGTCACTTACAATGGAAGTAATTAAGGGAGTTTTAGAGGATTTAAGTGTCCTCAAACAATCTCATAAAGGCACTTACAATTATTCTTTGGTTCAAACTATTATTTGAGCTTTGAGACTGTTTAAATCATTATTGTAGGGTTTTAGGACTTAGTCAAGTTGAACAATTGCAAACAACTTTGTACAAGTGATTTTTTCCACACTGAACACATCTGGTTTACTTCTAGTGGCTAAACTGTTTAAACAGTGAATATTATAATGTTGACAGATTGGCTTCATTCTTCATTCATTTCATTTGTGTGGTAATTAACATTATGCCTCAAATGCTGTTGATTGAGTTTAACTTGCATTGAGCCTGGATTTGGTCTTCCAGCACACACGGCCCATTTTAGTTCACTTTCATGGATTTACATGCCTTCATATCCTTTTATCTCACGGTTCTCGATTGTGACTGATACGGCACCCGATCGAGAGCGAGAAGATCAGACACACACATCCACCATCTTGTCAAAAAATGCAAACCATGTATTCTCCCGTATAAACACTATAAATTCTGCTTGTGTTTTCTTGGTCTGAGTCCAGATGCAGGGAATCGGAGGGTTTGTGAACTTTCTGCTACGGTATCATGACCAGATTTGGACACACGTCTCTGTCGAACATGAAAGTCATGAGCAGCACCTGGAATCCTCTGGGCTTCGCTCTGTTTGGTCTAATCGTGCTGGGAGATGGAAACTCGCGCACAGCAGAAAGCCATCAGCTGAAGTTTATACAGTGAGTGCAGACAGAAGGCTGCTCTGGCATTACATAATGTCAAAATAGGATTAACTGAAGAAATACTTTAATCCAAAAGTAGCCTACAAACTCCACATGGACAAAGAGCTCCATATAAAAAAATATTTTTCAATCCTGTTTTGTGCATATTTTGCATATCCCAAAACGTAGTATATTGGTTATGTTTAGCAATCTGTTTATAATGCAGATATTCAATCCTTTAATTCCAGACAAGCTTTGTGGATTGCATGTGAAATGCTCTAATAATTTTTCCTATAAACACATTGTACAGTATATCGCATCACTCCCAGGAATAGCAGCTGAAGTCATGTAACGGCATCTTCTCTCAGTCTCTGGATTGTTAAAATGCTGAGGTCAGTGTGTGATGAAACAGCGCTGCCCAGGGATGAGCTCGAGACATGCACATAAATATTATATTCCTAAGCTAACCATGTTTAATGGTGACTGCTGATTAAATGATCAAATTATGATAGAAACTCCATCATGAAATGCATTGCCAGTGTCTGAACATCATTATGCATGGGTTACAGAGAGGATTCACTGAAAAACATGAGTGTCTCTCAGCCAAGCATGAAGAATGTGATAGTGTTCAACAGGGGGCAGTACAATCACAGAAACAAATCAAGTCTAACATGAAATACTAGAGTTTAAACAAGCAGTGTTTGCCTGCACTTTACAGTTTTTTCCAATTGCTAACACACCAAAATGACATGCACAGCACAATTATTTAAACTGACACACAGAGAGCAAAACTTCTTCTCAAGTCTCCAAAAGTCTAAACACATTTTCTGCTATACACACATTTTGCATTTCAAAATGGCACTTTTTAAACACACTGAACACGGTTCTCTGCATAACACACAACAATCTGAAATAAAGTCACATGTTTGCCATTTCAAAACACTGCCATTCAAAATGACACTACATGAGCTAATTGGCCAATTACATGTGCCATCTGGCCAAACACCTCAATGGTTAATTGTTAACACTTCAATCAGGATGTAAGCACTATGAAAAGACCACAGGTGAGAACCTTTTTGTGAGAACAATGGAAGACATTGCAGAGAGAGGAAGAGGAAGAGGGAGGTTAAGAATAAGAGGGGGAGGAAGAGTGAGAGGTAGGGGTAGAGCAGGTAGAGAAGTTCATGGCCAAAGAAGACAAACACTTTCAAATGAAATCAGAGCAACCTTAGTAGATCATGTCATCAACCATGGGCTGACAATGCGTGAGGCTGGACAGAGAGTGCAGCCAAACTTGAGTCGTTTTACTGTCGCCTCTGTCATCCGGACCTTTAGACTGGAGAACAGGTATGTAACCAAAATTTCATGTAGTACACATGTAGTATACCCCATGTCATAGTGTATCAGTTGGGTGACACCTGTTTACTTAGTGTATGACATCAGCCATTCATGAACTGTACAAGTTTCCTGTACAATGTACTCTACTGTGGGGGGAAATATTTAGGCTGCATTGTCCAAGCCCTATATATATTTTTATTTTTATTTTTTCTAAAGGACTGAGAGACGACACCATGGTGGAGGAAGGGGCCAAATGTTCACCGGGGTACAGGAAGCTGGCATTGTAAACTTGGTTTTGGAAAATAATGAAATCAGATTAAGAGAAATTCAAAGCCACATCATCCAAGACAACACCTTATTCAACAACATTCAACGAGTCAGTCTGTCCACATTGGCTCGCGTTCTCAAGCGAAACCAAATCAGAATGAAACTACTTTATAAGGTGCCGTTTGAGAGAAACTCTCAAAGAAACAAAGAGTTGAGACAAGCATATGTGGATGTAAGTACTATATTGACTGCAGTACACCACACGCAACATTGTTTCCCAGTGTACTGGATAACACCATATTGACTGATTTTTGTTCTTTGTTTTCAGGGAGTACTGGAAATGGATGCTCATGCAATCCCACATGAGTTCATCTTTATAGATGAGGCTATGTTCAACCTAGCAAAGACCAGAAGAAGGGGGAGAAACGTCATTGGCCACAGAGCCATTATAGATGTTCCTGGCCAACGTGGAGGGAACATCACAATGTGTGCTGCCATCTCCAGTATGCATGGTGTCCTCCACCGTCATGCCAACCTTGGACCATACAACACAGGCCATATTCTCACATTTCTGGACAGACTTCACAACATTCTCATACCACCAGAGCGTATGAATGATGCAGACCATCAAAGAAACCGGTATGTTGTAGTATGGGACAACGTGAGCTTTCATCGTGCAGCCCCAGTCCAAAACTGGTTTGCTGACCACCCAACATTTCTTGTGCAATACCTCCCACCATACTCACCATTTCTGAACCCCATAGAAGAGTTATTTTCGGCATGGCGGTGGAAGGTATACGACCGGCAGCCCTTTGTGCGCATGCCTCTTGTGCAGGCCATGGAAGAGGCATGTGATGAGATTGATGTGGGTGCAATTCAGGGATGGATAAGGCACTCAAGGCGCTTCTTCCCTCGATGTCTGGCAAGGGAAGATATTGCCTGTGATGTTGACGAGGCGTTGTGGCCAGACCCGGCTGTGCGGCAAGATGCTGCCTAATTATTTTTCTTGCCTCTTTTTTTTACTGTAATATATTTTTTCTGAAATTTTCTTTTTCAGTTTACTGTTTTTTGTAAGAATATTTTTGTTCAGTCCCATGTAAATATATCTGCTGTGCATATGTTGCACTGACTTGTTTACTGTAGTGAAAAATAAAATAAAAAAATGTTGCAACAGCATGTGTGTGTATCTGCAAATATTTCTGTGCATGTCTGAACAATCTGATACATATTTTAGTATTATGGCAAAGCATACTAAAGATGGGGGTGCTTTTCATTATGCCCAACAGTGTGTAGTTGGTTAGGCAAAAATCTGGTAACATGAATGAAGTGTGTGCCATTTCATGCAAAAGTTTGATTTTGATAATGCTATGTGTAGTTTCGGTTGCAGTGCTTCAGTTTGCAGGATATATGAGGTATTTTGCAGTTTGGGTGTGTGGTTTTGTGAATTGTGTTAAATATTTTGATAAAACCAGACTAGTTTGAAAAATTGTGTGTTAGCAATTGGAAAAAACTGTAAGAGGAGTTTGTAAAAACAGGGCTGAATGTACTGTGTTCATGTGAATCTTTCACAGGTGTTTTACATGTATTTGTATTGCTTGTGTTGTGTTTTTGGTGTTAAATGTGTTAAATGTTAAATAGTGTTACACATACTGACAAAAAATGTACAGCCTGAATCGTACAGCCGTGAGTCGCTTTGTAAAACATTACATTTTGTATATTTTGTACAGTACAAAAAATGTGGAAACGTTGTGCTTTTGAAAGAAGTCTCTTATGCTTATCAAGCGTGGCTTTAGCATAGAAAAAAAACTATAATATTGAAACGTGAAATACTATTACAACATACTGGTTTTCTATTTTACTATACTTTAAAACATAGGCCTATTTCTGTGATGCAAAACTGAATTACTCCAGTCTTCAGTGTCACATGACCCTACATAATTCATAATTCATCATTCATCATTCTAATATACTGATTTATTTTCAACGTTAGAAAGAGTGCTTAATGTTTATTTTATAACCTGTGATACTTTTTTCAGGATTTTTGGGTTATTAAAAATATGTTTTTAAAGATTTAAGATTTAAGATTTTTAGATTTTAAGATTAAAAATCTTTAAGAACAATATGAGTCTTTAATATCACCTTTTTATCTTTTTAACACATCCTTGCTGAATATTACTGTTTTCTGATCTAATAAATGCAGGCTTGATGAGCAGAAGACATTTATATCAAAAACATTCGAAATAGTAAAGGGTCCAAACTTTTGACTTGTACATATTAATAAATTGTATTTAAAGTAATCTTTTTTTTTTGATGGAGGTGTTGTTGTTGTTATTATTATTTTGATGTTTATTTAATTTAATCACAGTTCCAGAATACCACTTCAGTGAGTGCTTTTATCATTTTTTTCCTAGCTGGGTATATGCAGGATATATGATATTATGTATTGCATTGTTAAATATGCAATATATATAACCCATGTATTGCTGTTTTCAGTGCATTGTTATGTGGTGGCTTTGACTGTATTTAATACATTTTTATGCAGTTGCTAAGATGTTCTGACTGTTTTTAGCATAGTTGCTAGGGTGATGCGTGTCTCTCCAGTGATAATTACTTTAATGTAGCACTTCACATCAACATCATAATTTATATCAAATGTAAACACTCAAAAAAACCTTCAAGTCTGCATCACATTTGAAACAGAAGTCACGATCGATTCGTCCTTAATGATGATTACGCTGATGTTTTATAGAGGTACAAGCAGTGCAAGATGTTATTCTGTCGACCGTCTATAAACAAAGAGCAGTGGGCGTATTGTAACTCCTAGCAAATCCTGGGTTTGATCAGAGAGAGTGCTGATGTAATTAATGAAAACACTGTCCAAATGGAAAGCTTTCAATTAACACCGAGCCTGTGGTTGTAATTGAATGACCCTGACAGCAGACGGGTGAAATGAAGGGATGATTTATGACGCCGAGAGAGGACAACATGGGCGAGAGCTCAGTCATACAGATTTAAGACTCTCATAAGAGCATCTCGACTCATTAACCCATCATGCCTTTTGTGTGGGTCCACAATCTTTAATTGTAGATGTGTGATTAGCGATTCTGATTGACATGCAGGTTGCCCCGCCCACTCTCAAACCACCCACACTGTTCGAAACGCCTTTGAATGGATCATCAAAACAACATGTGCGTCATTCAATGAAAGGAGCATCATTTGTGCCCAACACATCAGTGCATTAAACACAAATCGATTTTGTTTTGCAGTATTTGTTTATAATCTATTAGTTCTAATCTAATATAGAAAATTATCTTATTCTATTAATGTAATATTTAATGTGAATACAGTAATTTATTTTCAGTCCGTACAGCCAAATGCAAAAATGATGATTTAAATACTTATAAAAAAAAAAAAAAAAAACGGTATTTCTAAAAACAAATATACATTATGTAAACGTGGGAGAAAATGAAAGTGGCGTTTGTCAGAACGCATCAAATAAAACATAATGTTTCCTGACAAGGTTTCCGCTCTGGTTTTGTAGCAGTGATGGTTTCGCTCTTTTCCAGGACAGGTTCAGATGTGCAGGTGTTGCAGCGTTGTGAATCCGGTTATAGAGACATATCCTGAAAGAGAGGATGAATGACTCGCTGTGGTGTCCTTGCTCTTTATCCCACTGACAGCTTCCTTCAAACGGGACGAGCGAGCGTGGATTGTGTGAGAGGGTCAACAGGACGAGCAGCGCTGGATCTCAAGGCATTACTGATGAAAATACAATCTAATTTGATCTAGGTTTAATAGAAATAGTTCCTGGCCTGCTTGTGTTATATAAATCAAACCGGTTTGGGTACAAAACCCTAAAATGAAATGTCTGTGAAACCAAGACCTTTATAAACACCATTATACTGCCCATAACAGAGGAACTGGCAGAAGAAATGCACAAAGATGCAACACTACGTCAAAATAATATCTAAATATTTCACACAGTTCACTAACAAGATATTTCAGGAAATGCTTCAGGAGTTTAACCTGAATTTAATTGTTGTGTTTTGGTCATTTTGCTAGTTAATGTCATCGCAGTGGACTAAAACTTAAATGATTATTTCACCAAAAGCTGAAAGTTTGACATGCAAGATGTTGGAGACTTTTTATCTTGTGTAGAACAGTAAAGAAGATTTGTAGCTGGTTCTTGGTGATTCATACAATACGAGTCAGCGGCTGCACTTCTTTGAAAAGCATATTCAGATGACACAAAATGAAAACCCATGACTCCTGACTAAATATTGAAGTCTTATGAAGTGAAAACAGACCAAAGTGATGTCCGGTTCACGAACTAATGGTTCTTTTTAGTGAACTAGTTGAACCAGTTCAACAAATTCAAAATAAGTCAAAATAGTGTCGTATCCGAATGAACCGATTCAGCGCTCCAGTTCCTCCAACAGACACTAACCCGAGGAAACGTAAATCATCCTCGTTTCACATCATTATTGGGTGCTTTACTAATATAATCCCGTATACATTATGGTTACGCCATTGTGTGATTACGTGATTGAACCAGTTCATGGAATTGCACTTTGCAGAAAAGACTCTGAGACTCTGGATTTTGTTAGCTCAGGTACACTGTTGTAAATAATGTTCAGTTTCTTACACAGACTGATCGTTTCACTTCATAAGACCTAAATATAACGTCGGAGCCTTGGGCATTCGTTTTGTGTTCCTTGATATGTTTTTTTATTCTTAAACACTGGCAGCCACTGACTTGTATTTAATGAATCACCAAGCCCACGGTTTCAGCTAAAAACGTTACTGTTCTACTGAAGAAGAGCGTCATCTTCATCTTTGATGAGTAAATTAACAGAAACTTGTCATTTTGGGGTGAACTATTCCTTTAATGACTTTGCTGACACAGGGTATGATAACAGGACAAAAACATTTGCATTATTCTTTCTACTTTTTCTCACACTTGTGGTGTACCTTTTCAAAAATGACCAGCCTACAAAACATTACATGTTAATTTCTCAACAAAAAATAATAATAATAATTGTGTTAATTGAAATGAAACGAGTTGACAAAAAGCTTGAATCCAGGAATTGGTGATAAAAGATCATATTGAGAAATAAACTGAATGCAGTTTGTAAAGGGCTGGTGATTTTGGACTGGGAACACTGATTAGGGACAGGATCTTCAGTGCAGCAGGAGAGTTATGACATGATCCTGACTCTGAAAACCTGCGGTGAGTTACGGTGAGACAGGTGTCACACATCAGCTCATCACGCTCAATCCGTCACGTGTCTGACCGGACTGCTCCTGAATGTGTGTGTTTGAACTGTAATATTTCAATGGAACAACCGCACAGATTTTATCCAATCCTGCACTGTGTGCTGAAGGGTTTCTGATGGATGAAGGTTTGTCTCAGTTGGGGATATGACCGTATCTTTAGCATCAATCATTGACAATGGAACAAATGAGCGAGCTCTGAGGAAACACCAACAACACAGAATATATATTAGACTTGAGCATTAGAGTTTCTATGAATTACTGGATATTAGGACCTTGATTTGGTTTATTTCTCATGATACAAAAAGTGTGTTTAAAGATCTACAACTAACTTTATTTTTTCATGCTTTATTTCTTATTTATTTAGACCAAAATAGTTTAGAATTTATATTTGTCAACACAATTTTTTCCAGTAATATGAGAATATTACCGGCTTATAAGCAAAAAAATGTATATCAGTGCATCCATATCCATAACATTATGTCTGAAATATCTTTAATAATCAGTAAATATGTGTATACAAATATAATTGTATATTCTAATATTGTTTTAAATTCATAGGACATAATTCTTCAACGAGCTGTTTAATAATGGCATAGCTCTGGAGTCTTATGGATTCTGTACTACTGCTCAACAAGGTGATATCACATTTACTCAGAAGAGAAGAGAGACAGTCAGTCCTGACAGAAAACATTTATGGTCTGTGTTGGCTTTGTTTTACCCCTGTCTTAGTTTCTGTTTCCTTATTTGGTCATGTTCCTGTCATTGTTTACTTTGATTATGATTCTGTTCAGCTGTGTGTGATTAATTATCTAGTGTCATGCTGTGTATTTAGTTCCTGTCTGTTCAGTTAGAGATCGTCTGGTCTACTCGTTACTCCCGGTGTTCCTGTGTGTCTTGCCCTGCCTTGTCTATATTGAAGACTGTATATTTGAGTTTAACCTCGTCTCATTAACCTCATTAACCTCGTCTCGTTCCTCATTCCACCCCGCTGTGTGCACTGTGACAATGGCCATATACAGTATATATAAACTTTATTTATTTATTTTACATTCATGACAGGCCAGGAGTTTTAATCGATAAAATCTTCCCCTTGATGAATTTCCCCTTGAATAACTTGATGAATGAAATGCATTTGTCCGTGTTTCACTCCGTCCTGAATCGCGGAAAGCGCTCGAGAAACTGTATCTCTTTCTCGCTATGCTTTAAACACGGTTTTTTTCGTCTCGAGCAAGAGACTTTACGACATTCACGTTACATGATTTGACAGATTTTTACGAAGAAAGGGCGACAGCACAGCATTACAATAAATTATGTTTGAATTAAATTCATGTTTTTATAGCCGCTGGCCAAATTCAAAACTAAAATGAAATTAAAACATCTTTGAGAGCAAGGCGGGGGGGCCCTACACAGCTTGCGTATTCTGCGTATAGGGAGGATCGGCTCTGGTTAACAGGTTTGGGGATATTTTGAATTAAAAGAAATAATAAACAAAATAAGCCTTCTACCATGTGTCACATGACAAGCCCCCACCTCCCTTCACTCGTGCCCCCTCAAAAATAATAAGAGCATGACACCCCTGAGATGGACCCATTTATAAATGTTATAAACAAGTGAAATATCTGCATATGACGCTCAGAGATTTGTTTTTTTTCGTCAGATCTGGAGAAATGTAGCATTACATCACTTGCTCACCAGTGGATCCAATACCTCCAGTGGAACATTGTGATGTTTTTATCAGCTGTTTGGACGCTCATTCCGATGGCACCCATTCACTGCAGAGCATCCATTGGTGAGCAAGTGATGCAATGCTACATTTCTCCAAATCTGAAGAAATGTCTCTGTCAATTTCAGTCTTTCGGTGCGACCAGACTGATGTCAGTGATTGTCAGAAGTGGCCAAAGACAGCATGTTCCTGTTCATACAGATGTTCATAATTTGAGATGAATTCTTGTTATGAATCATACTCATTTCTCAAGCTTTAGCCGATTCCACAACACTTAAATTTCACTGCTGATTATATTCTGTATAATTGTGTATGTGATGAACACAAATCTTGATTCTTGAACAGAAAAGCGGCAAAAATTATTATTGATTTTCCTTTGAGATACACTGAGAAAAAAATAGGCTGCCGTCTCAGCCATTGAATATATCAGTGTTTCTGAATTATTGGTAAGACATTAAAAATCATATTCAACACAAACTGTTTCTCTAAATGTGAGGTGCATGCATGCATAAAATAAATAGAAAGAATGAGTGCTGAAAATCCATGTTGTGAAATGAGTAAGTATCATCTCAGTGTATTAGGTTGTGAAGATGTGACGGCGCTTCACTGGAAGCAATTGCCATATATTGCATCAGGAAACGCTGAAGTTACACATGCGAGAGTGGATCGAAATAAAGGTCTGTTGGTATCAACCTACGCTGTCCAGCACTGTACTAATGGGTCGGGAAATAGAGGTGGGCCAGGCTGACAAGGCAAACACAAAGGTTGATATTTGTCTAGCAATCTGACAGAGATAAGATGTGCAGTGATGCGTACTCATCAGCATTATCCAAAAGCGTGAGTCCGTCCACAGATGTTGCTTGAAGATAAAGTACCTGTAAAGAGGCAAGGAGGTGAAACTCCTGGAGGTTCTGTTGGGTTTGCATAAGGAGATTCACGCTCAGGTTTGTAATTAGCACTCTGAACGGATCCAGGGGCATTTCTGAGCTAGAAGCAACCACAACACCTGTAATTACATGTGGATCAAAACAAGTCCTCAGCATCTAAAGCACTGTCTGATAGAGAGCAGGGTTGAACGAACACAACCTGCATCACAGAGGAGGGTATAAATAACCAAATTAGAACCAAAGAAGGAGCTGAGAAAAGGTTCCTAACAGTGGATCTATGACTGATTGCTCAAAACCCCAAAGAAAATGTATAACGGTATCTATGGTTTCTGCCTAAATATCATTGTTCGTACGGTTACTGTTCCTATGAGAGATAAAAAAAGTTGTTTTTTATCTGGCAAGAATGTAACTGTCAAATATGTAAGAAACTAACTCAATTGTTGACCAAATGTAATGTTAATATGCCGGGAAGCAATTTTTAGATTGAAATCCCTGAAAAAGTGCAAACATTGTGTATTTGTGGTCCTGTCAAAAAGTTGTAAAAATTATCATGAAGGAATAATCAATAGTTCATCCAACAATGACAATGATCTGAAAATGTGCTCACCCTCAGGCCTTCCAAGATGTAGATGAGTTTGTTCCTTCATCAGATTTTGAGGAACATATCATTGTCTCTCACTTCAAATTCTACCCACATGTTTGTTTAGAGCTGTTTTCGAATGTTTTCGATTTCTGAACGATGCTTGATCTGTGCAGATTTCTCTCCTGATTCAGACTAAATTACTTATTATGGATTATGGACTCACAGGTAAACCATTTTTATTATAGATTAGTTTTTTTTACAAACACAGATTTGGATTGTGGATTATTGGTATGTTTTTATCAGCTGTTTGGACTCTCATTCTGACGGCACCCATTCACTGCAGAGCATCCATTGGTGAGCAAGTGATGCAATGCTACGTTTCTCCAAATCTGATGAAGAAACAAACTCATCTCCATCTTGGATGACCTGAGGGTGAAGACATCTTCAGCACATTTTCCTATTTAGGTAAACAATTCCATTAACTTGAGTCCAGTGCGTTTTATAATGACATGTTATGTAAGAGATGCTTCAAAAGACATAGAGCATGAGTGCACCTTAGATGTCTGTTAAGCATCTTTTCATAGAACAACAATAGAAGAACAAACAGCCCCTTAGATGATATTTGTTTAAGATTTTACAGTAGCATTCAGAAATGTTATCA
Organism: Schizopygopsis malacanthus; assembly: GCA_027474115.1. NCBI lineage: Eukaryota > Metazoa > Chordata > Actinopteri > Cypriniformes > Cyprinidae > Schizopygopsis > Schizopygopsis malacanthus. The sequence goes on from CM049883.1 coordinate 26,080,945, forward strand.
CATTGCATGTGCTTTTCGTTTTTAATATATTTACGCAATTTAGTGAGGATGTTAATAGACACAGGTATTGACAATTGTTGTATCATAGATAAAACCCAAATAATCATTAAAAAAGGAGCAAAAGAGGCGACAGAAAGCGTGTTTGGTCATGTAACAAAGTGCTGGACACAATCAGGCCGGTCATTTGAACTGCACAGACAGATGCTGTTGTGATCCATAATGAATAAACACACAAGAGTTGTCACTTTTGATTTGTGCATGAGAGCGCAGTTGTGCTCAGGTGGGTGGGTGGAGAATCTGCCATTACTAGGGGTGACTGAGTTAAAGTCAACACAGACTGCAATGAAGGCTTTGCATTGTTGTTTCACCCTGAAGTAAAAACACAAAAGACCTGGCTAATGTTGTGGAAAAGAACCTGCAAACTGAATCCTGCAAGCCCTTGAGCTAAAGAATAGGTTTGCATTGTTTCTCTGTGAAGGATGGAGGTGGGCAGTTGGTGACAAGGCGTTTTTCTGTAATGGAAAAAGCTAAATATTGATTTACAGTAAACACAAGATGAAGACACAAATTGCAGAGCCTCAGAAACAGTTGTAAGGTCATCGATCCCTCGAATCCTCCCTAAAGCCCTTGGATAAATTCAGGAATATTTGAGGAAAACATGACATTTCCTGAGGATCTCCTACAGGGTTTAATCAAATCTCAGTTTCTCAGACAGTCCTGATGAGTGTGTTATATGCTCATGTAAATACATGCTTGTTCGCTTGGAGAGAATTGAGAAATACGTACACAATAAAGAAAAATACAACTCTTTTGAGGATCTCAACAACATTTCAAGCTCTAATTATAATGTATTTGTGGTATTCATGTTGTTTCATATGGCTTTTCGCTTTCATGCAGTTTTCTATACAAAAACCTATACACACAATTCTCTGCCATTTTCAGCTGAAATTAACACTAATACAGTAAAACACCAACAACAGGCAGATTATTGATTAAGTTACTTATTTTCACATTTGCTTGCACAATACTATGTAATGAGCTCAAAACACTTTTTACCATAGTGTTTGATTTGTAAACTAATACATTTGGAAGTATGCATCTCATAAGCAGCTCCACACTTTTCTGACGTAGTAAACTTGCTTGTTAGCGCACCCGGTGCAGCATTGCACTTGTGATGTGAAGCGCTCCGGTGATACACAAGTCATGATAAAAGAGCTCAAAGACACAGAAGCAAGATAAAACGACACCGTTGCTTCAGCACATGTGTTTTTATCGAATGCTTACCTTTGATAACTCCATCGGTTAGGTTTAGGGTCGGTTTAGTGTAGGTGGTACATTATTTTCAACACAACAGAGTGCTATTTATGTATTATTATTTTTTTAAAGTAACTTGTTTAACAAATATCACAAATTATTAATTCAAAAATATAATTAGGATAAGGAATTGCACCAAAGGACAGTTTTACAAATAATCTTTTCATAAAAACATCAAATGATCTCATATTTTAGACCTTGACACACAATTACAGGGGTTTGTTTTTTATATACTTTTTTAAAATATTAATAAGCAATAAACCAGTTTTGTTTGATATCATAATATATTTAGCCAAACTAGTGTCGAATTAAATGTAATTAAACAATCTAACCCTAACTGATCATAAAAGAGGTATATTTGAGTTGTTGAATGTATGATTGTAATGTATTTTTGAATACATTTTGATTGAAAAAAGGCTCATGTCACTAACACAAATCCTAGGAAATTCTGTTACTCAAACAGATTATGTAAAGATGATTTTTCATGTTAGATTCATGCTATTTGAATTTCAACCAATCAAACACAACACAGCCTTTGATTATAAAACAAAGACCATACACTACTTGATCATTATTGAGATCAGCATCACAAATAACAGTGACTGTAAGCCTGGCCACATGCAGGAATATTATGTATGAGATTGAGGGTTTTTTACATATGCCAGCGTCTCATCGTTTGGGATTCTCCCTCAGAAACCTGGAAAAAGTTGAGTTGAAAGAGAATCCCTGCAGTCCCCGAGCACCGAGAGAGAAAGACGAACAGAAGCGCTTCATTAACAGCGGTGACATGAGTCTCTTTGTGTTCTCCCTGAGGATGCACACGCTTCAGTTTTACAGTGGGATTCAAACACAGGAATAAGGAAGGAGATTATTCTCGACTCTAGTCAATATGGCTGAATCTTGCTCTGAATTGAATAAATAGCAGGAAGATGAAAACAGAGTGAGCTTTTACATGTAAATCTTAAACAATGACTGGAGGTCAGCGTGCACAAGGCCTGACGAGACAGTAGTTGATGTGTAATGTCTTTAGTAACACCAATGTTATTGGCACGTACAACAAGAGTAGAACATGTAGGACTTTCTGTACATGGAGAAAAAAAGTCCTTAGAAGATTTAATAACCCAATTAAAAGCAGTATTCCGTTACCTGCAAACTAATTGATTTGCTTTTGGAAAAAAAATCAAAAAATCACAAAGATGGAATTGGTTTGCAACTTCAATTTGTTGTTGATTGTCTTTGGTAGGACGTTTTGCCAGCTTTTGTTGGGATGATGTAAAAGAGAACAATATTTCAAAGATGTCCCATTGTTTGTTGGCTTGGATGTAAAGGCTCAAAGCAATCTTTACAAAACAAGAGTGATTTCAGAAACCAGACAGACCTGTCAACGCTCCAGATCCCTTTGACATATACATATATATATATTATATTATTTTCTTATGAAAGAGAAAGAAAGAGATAGAATGACAAAAATACTATTAGATTTAACACGAATAAACTGATTCACTGTAAAGGCTATTTTAAGTACATTTTATAATAAGAATGCATATTTAACAAAATGACAATGATAGCAATATAATATTCGATATAGTTTACTGTGAAAAATTATATTTAAATAGGCATTTTTCTAAATTAAGTGTCTACCAAGTTAATGAGATCTAAAAGAAATAAACATATTCAACAACATGTGAAATAGGACAGCTTTTATTTGACAATTTTAAGCATTTATTAAGCATTTAATTATCTATTAAGCATTTTCTAAGCATTAGCGGTTAACCCTCAAGTTGTGTTCCAGTCATTTTACTTAAATGCTAGTAAATGTTATTGCATTGGACTAAAACTCACTCAAAAATGACAACTGAATCATCATTGAATCTTTTATTTATTTTTGATTGAATATTGCCAATTTTATCCACAAATAATGCTTTTTTCACTCATAAACGGAGGTGCATGAGCTCAGATCAGCGAGGCCTACAATCAGGTCCAAAAAGAAATACAAAACCTGTGCTAACTGAAAGAAAACAAGCTGACAAAAGATTAGATCCAAAAATTTTTTGGCCAGGAACACCAAATTAGACAATGATTTCCTGCACAGCACAAGAGTTAATTAATTATCAATATAAAAATGCATTCATGTAATGCCTGAAGTGTTGTCACCATATGTTTTGAAGTGAATTTCATAGGAAATAAAAGAATGAAATATCATCTGACGTCTGCCACTAGTGCAGTAGATGATCATTTGTGTCATTGTGTCAAACTCACATTATGGATCTCGATGCCTCTGAATGGCTTCGATGCAACACAAGTGCTGTTGATATCAGTCTAGTCATGAAGCACATCTCCTGGAAGCAAAGCTCAAGCAGATGACAGGTATTACCAGGGATGATTAACTCGAAGAATAATCGAGCATGCAAGATTGATGTATTGCAGATGTGTCCTTTTTTGTGCATCTGTATGCATTCTATCACGTTATTATAGGATGCGTCAGCGATAAGCAACAGAGCACAGTATTCCAGCAATGTGACTCCACTCACGTCTTCAGTATACGAGCTCATGTTGAAAGTAAATTGGCCTAATTATAGGTGTGCGGCGGGAACGTCTGCACAATGACAAGGTGTCAGCGCATATTGACTGCTGGGCTCCTTCGCTTCTTTTTTAATCAATTACAATATCCCTTAAGCCGCTTGTCTTCGTCTGCTGGTTAATAGAGAAGTCACTTCAGACGAGGCCATCTGTGGCATAGCTAAACAGACTCTACCTGAGGCTCATTTTGCACCATGCTCATGCTCTTTGTCTCTGACATTTTAACATTCATTATAATGCTGAGCCGTACAGACGACTTAAAGGTGCTCCGAGTTGGATTAAACCCACACTCGATGTTCTTTTGTAACGTACTTTCTTTGATTGATTTATTTTTATGCACTTTTAATTAAATAATGTACACTAGCCACGGCACAATCTATTGTAGGCGTGTTGATATTTTGAGTGTGCTTTCAACACACTTTATATGTCCAACACAAGGTCAGTAAGTCTCTTAAAATATCAGATCATTTGACATTGTAAAATGTCATGCAGTGTGACAAGACCATGATCTTTAGTAGTCAACAGATAAATTGGCAATGCCGATATATCGGCCAATATTTGCCATTTTTTATGATAATCATCCCGTTTAGAGTGAGGACTCAAGTACTTGATTTGTGTACTTTGTCCACCACTATGTAAATTCAAACACCATTCTACTGGTGGCTTTCAGCAAAAACATGTTTATATAGTTTAAACATGTCTTGGAATATCTAATAAAAAATGTATTCCACAAACTTCACAAACTTTAGTGAAATCAACTGTTCTGAGATATAAACTCTGAGATATAAACTCAAAATTGCAACAACAAAAAAGTCAAGTTTATATCTCATAAGCGGTGATAAAAAGTCTGAATTATAAGATAAAAAGAGAAAATGTATTTTTAAATATAGATTATTTTAAATGTGCATTTATATGGTATAAATGTTTTTAAAACCAACGCGTACAAAAGAGAACATTTCTAAGAACCTGGCACGTATACACCTCTTTTTCCCAAAAGTTTCATTTTCTTTATAATGTATGCTCTTATTTAGGCATTAATGAAGGGAGGAAAATTGGAAATACCGATTTAAATATAGCAATTATTCAGAGTGCACAGTGTGAAAGTGCAGGTCCGACCTTGTGTTTCGACCCCATTACTTTACAGACCTTCAAACTTCCAGGACTGACGGCAGGAGGTGTTTCATTCTTCCTGCTCAGATGCACTTACACTACTGATGGCACTGTTGAAACTCTCCATCACTCTCGAGACAAAACGTTAACCCCGGGGTCATTCTTTACCCTGGGGTAAACCCGAATCTGGGTTATCATTTTCCATCTCATACCATCATGCTTGGGCAGTTATTAATCTTGAGTAGTGCATTCTTCACATTTCAAACTGTGCTTTTTCTTTTCTATTTTTTAATCACAGTACAAAGCAGGTATATCTCAGGGTACCAGATTAAGTGAAGAAGGGTCGCGTTGTGTATCATTCAGAATTGAATCTGGAATCCGAGTTAGCAAACAGAATGCATAGTTTCAATTCTACTTTCACTGTAAAGATGTATAATTACAATGTAATGGAGCTCCAATATAATCTGTAATATGACTGTATTTTTTAAATTGGAGAGCAAATTTTGTCAAGAATAAATTTGATGACTGTCTTGAAAGTCTTTAAAAAAAATACAAATCTTTGAAAGTTTATATGGTTTATGGACAGATAGTGACTTAAGGATGGATTGATGATAGATGGATGGATGGATGGATGAATGGATGGACGAACAGATGAATAGATGTTTGGATGAATGGATGGAAAAATGTCCATCCATTCATCCAACCATCTATTTATCTGTTCGTCCATCCCTTCAAACCTGCAAACTTTTAAGGATTACATGCTTTCTGGACGAAGAGAATAAAGGATAGATGGATGGATGAACAGACAGATTGATGATAGTTGTTTGGAGGGAGGGATGAATGGATGGACAAACAAGGATAGATGATAGATGGTCAGATGAAAGGATAGATGGATGAATAGATGGATGGATGGATAAATGAATGCTCAGATGGATGGATGGACATGGATTGATGGATAGATGGATGGATGGATGGATAGATGACGGATGGATAGATGGTTGGGATGGATGATGGATGGATGGATACATGGATGGATATGGACGGACATGGACTGGATGGATGGATGGATAGTTGGATGGATGGATGGATGGATGGATGGATGGATGGATGGATGGATGGATGGATGGATGATGGATGGGATGGATGGATGGATGGATGGATAATGGATGGATAGATGGATGGATGAATGGATGGATGGATGGATGGATGGATGGACAGATGAATGATTGGGTGGATGGATGATGGATGGATGAATGGATGGATGGATGGATGGATGGATGGATGGATGGATGGATGGATGGATGGATGGATGGACAGACGAATGGATGGATGGATGGATGGATGGATGGATGAATGGATGGATGGATGGATGGATGGATGGATGGATGGATGGATGGATGGATGGATGGATGGATGGATGGATGGATGGATGGATGGATGGATGGATGGATGGATGGATGGATGGATGGATGGATGGATGGATGGATGGATGGATGGATGGATGGATGGATAGATGGATGGATGGATGGATGGATGGATGGATGGATGGATGGATGAATGGATGGATGGATGGACAGACGAATGGATGGATGGATGAACTTATGAATGGATGGATGGATGGATGAACGTATGAATGTATGGATAGATAGACAGACAGACAGACATGTCTCTAAATGACTCCAGTTTAACTTAGTTAACTGTAATTTTCAATAAATCATTGAAATTCAGCCCACAGATTATTGACATTAAAGGACTAATCCAAACGAACGAGTCTCTAATATGGAATATTTGAGAGAGAGATGTGCATCAATATTACATGAGGTCATTGTAACCTCCTTAATGGTGCTGCCCTCTTTATGCCTGAAAACGGAGGCTATTTTCTCCTGTGCACAGGAAATAGAAGCTATTCTCATCTCGGCCTTTCCTGGGCTGATACCTATGGAAAAGCCTGTCTGCAGGTGTCATGTGTTCCTGGGCTGATACCTATGGAAAAGCCTGTCTGCAGGTGTCATGTGTTCCTGGGCTGATACCTATGGAAAAGCCTGTCTGCAGGTGTCATGTGTTCCTGGGCTGATACCTATGGAAAAGCCTGTCTGCAGGTGTCATGTGTTCCTGGGCTGATACCTATGGAAAAGCCTGTCTGCAGGTGTCATGTGTTCCTGGGCTGATACCTATGGAAAAGCCTGTCTGCAGGTGTCATGTGTTCCTGGGCTGATACCTATGGAAAAGCCTGTCTGCAGGTGTCATGTGTTCCTGGGCTGATACCTATGGAAAAGCCTGTCTGCAGGTGTCATGTGCTCCTGGGCTGATACCTATGGAAAAGCCTGTCTGCAGGTGTCATGTGTTCCTCTCAGCAGTGGACAGCTGATCCGCTGAATTATGGATGCTCTTGTGTGTGTTCTGGTAAGCCAGCAGAGGAGTATTAAAAGAGGTCTGGGCTCCTGCTGCCTTTACATGTGAAGGATAAGAGGAGTAAAGCCGTGGGGGACATTAGCATTTCACAGACACATGACAGCATTACAGTGGATTTTTTCTTCTCGTTTTTTTTAGTTGCCTGCATGAAAAATGTAATAGAATGTGCATGTAAAACTCGGTGCGATTCGCTTTTGTTCATGGCTGCCACTGACCGTGAGATAATGATAAAAGCTAATGAGAATAAAGTGTGAAACAGCTTAGAGGCTTTATGAAATGAGTTTGCATGACAGTTTATATTACATTATGTCATGAATCTGGTTACCACTCACTCTAACTGCACATCACCCATGGACTACATCTCCCATCATGCACTGCACTCACACATTCCCGTCCACCATTACACCAATCACACAGCTGTCACCATTCACTCATCAACCCTAATTGCCTCACCACACCTGCACCTCATTCACTCACTCACATAAAAGCAGCACACAAACACTCACTCACGGCGAAGTCTTGTTTTGCCCTGGCTACATTTCTGAGCGTTCTTCCCCGTATCTGTTATCTCTGTGTGTGACCCCGGACTGCCTGACCTTGGACTTCTGAACCGGTGCCTGTGACCTCGACCCCTGCCTGGTATTGTTTACGTCTCTGCTCTGCCTCCGATATTCCTGTTATGCCCTCTGACCATTGCCTGTGTGATTCTGCCTTTGTCCAATAAATATATATTACTGCACTTGGATCCCCTGCCTTTGACCAGTCTTTACACATTACATTAGAAATGCATACTCATTTTTTATTCATTAAGTTCCTTTTTTTATTTATTTTTTTATTGCTTTTTCTTCATCTTTGAATGCTTGTATCTTCCAATAATTCTCAAGAATATGGCCGAGGTGTCAGAGCATCTATGGCAGTGGGCCTGTGCTGACAAATAAATATGAATATCTGCAGGTAATGTGGAAAAACTGTTTATTTACTGTACATGTTATGGGCATTGCTGCAATACAAAGTTGGTTGGACATCAGCAAACTTGTCCTTTAAAGTCAATACATCAATTACTGTATATATCCAAGTATTGTGGCACAAATGTCACTTGGTAGAAGCAGCCAATTAGAAATATGTGAATGTGAACACTGCGTTACATGATCTCATCCTCAAACCATGTACGAAGCTTCACCTGATTGCAACTGTTCTGCTATGGTTGTTGTTCATGATTGTCTGCTTATTTTATGGCTCTTATATGACATTTCTAGTTTTAGATGATTGCGTTTAATCTGAGTATGATGATGAGTTTTTGTGTATATGATGTATTGGACCCAAATGACTTTCATTGTATGGACCGTTCAGTGAACCATACGATTCTTTCTTTCCAGAGTAAAATGTGATGTCCAATTTAAAGAATAAATGAAGAAAACCGCTGATCTATGGTCAACAACCAACTCACCGAACCCATGTAAATTGTTCCTGTTAACCAGAACAGTGAATCCGGATACAGAAGATTTAAAGAGAAAGGGGGAGATGATCAGATGTCCTCTGTGATCAACAGATGTGTGTTATACACATCTGTAGCTTATAGGCAACCATGTCAGGTTACATTAGAGTACAGTCTCGTTGTATTAGTTTGAAACAGGTATAAATTGAACGTCCTGGGACAGGTTAATGGAATCATCATCTCCTGTGTGAAATCTAATTTATTACTAGGAAGTGCAGTGTGATTACATGACTTGCCTCAGGTCTGAAATCTGATATTTTGCATATATCTTGCATAATATTTCAAAAGAGGGAAAAAAAATATTTTGCACCCATTTGGTCCCATTGCATCCAGTATGAACGGTTCATTGTTTAAAGGGGTCATGAAATGCATTTTTGCACCAATCTTTATAAAAAAGTATTTTCTATCCTCATTCTCACTCTCATTTGTGAAATGAGCAAATTAAAAATGTATCTTTCAGTCACTCAGGCACGTTATTAAAAAATAACCTCTAGCCATTAATTTCTGGGATCTTTACACTCTCAGAAATAAGGTGCAAAAGCTGACACTGTACCTTTCAAAAATTACACATTTGTACCTTCTAAAGGTTGCATTGTAGAACCTTAAAGTTACATTTTGGTATGTACAATATACACATTAGTATCTAAATGGTACATTTTACTACCTTTAAAAAAAAGTTAAAGTGAAGTGACATACGGCCAAGTACCTGTATGGTGACCCATACTGAGAATTCCTGCTCTGCATTTAACCCATCCAAAGTGCACACACACACAGCAGTGAACACACACACCGTGAACACACACCCGGGGCAGACGTTTATGCTGCAGCGCCGGAGAGCAGTTGGGGTTCGGTGCCTTGCTCAAGGGCACCTCGTCATGGTATTGAGGTTGGAGAGAGCGCTGTACATTCACTCCCCCCACCTACAATTCCTGCCGGCCCAAGACTCAAACTCACAACCTTTGGATTACGAGTCCAACTCTCCAACCATTAGGCCACGACTTCCCCCGAACTGTGTATAATGATGATGAAGACCCTCAATCGCAGGTCATCAGAGACACATCCAGACCCTCAGTAATGGCAGCATATTGATTTCCTGTTTTGAAATGTCTGTGGCTCTTAGTACCCTACCATTATCCCCAATTTAAATTAGGACCTGTCAGGTCAATGGATCGTCCTTGTGGGATAGTTGTAGTAAAGCGAAGTCGGCGCTGACTTTGAAACTTTGTTTTCAGGGAGGGATGTCATCCTCGGCTAGATCAGAAAACACATCAGGGGGCTCTGGTGCCTCTATGGATGATTAGCTCCAGAATTGGTTAACTGACCTCCATTTTGTGAGAGATCAAACCAGCAGATTCGCTCATTAGCACCGAAGCAGTACGGCCCGTGTGACTCTGGGTTGATGTTGATGCTCAGAGACCGGTTTCCTCCATTATCATGTGGTTGTTCATCATTAGCCAGACCTGCCTTGTGTTTAAAACCCAGTCTCTATTTATAGGCAAAACAACACCTATACCTTCTTTAAAAAACACTAGTTTAAAAACTCACGGTCAGATTTTTTCTAGATCCTCCATTAAATGTATATTTTGACCTCACTATTCGGGGAACAGACACAGTCTCTATAGATTGGACACTGCAAGTACCTATGGTCTTGGCAATCTTTTAATAGCCTACGTCATCTTTATGTAGAGCAGCAATTCTTTTTTTCAGATCCTCAGAGAGTTATGTGCCATGTTGAACTTCCAGTGACCAGTATGAGAGAGTGAGAGAGATAACACAAAATTATACACACCTGCTCCCCATTCACACCTGAGACCTTGTAACACTAACGAGTCACATGACACCGGGGAGAGAAAATGACTAATTGAGCTCAATTTTGACATTTTCACTTAGGGGTGTATTCACTTTTGTGGCCAGCGGTTTAGACATTAATGGCTGTGTGTTGAGTTATTTTGAGGGGACAGCAAATGTACTCTGTTATACAAGCTGTACACTCACTACTTTACATTGTAGCAAAGTGTCATTTCTTCAGTGTTGTCACATGAAAAGATATAATAAAATATTTACAAAAATGTGAGGGGTGTACTCACTTCTGTGAGATACTGTATGTGGTATACACATTCTCAATGCACTTTGAGTGCAACCTTTTTGGGGGGGGGGGGGGAGGCAGAGATGGCAGGGGGAGAAGAGGGCCGTAAATGAACAAGGGGTCTGGTGCTGTCTCTTGTCTTTGGAGATCTCTTCTCCAGTTTAGTTTTATGGCTTTATTGCATGAATAAATGAATGTTAAAAGCACATTTTAGTTCATATTCATGGTGTCCCAAAATAGCACAATTGAGTACATTTAAGATGTTAATATTGTCTTTAAAAGTACTAAAGAATAATTTTTTGTATAGTAAGTACAAAATTAGTGCAAAAACGGAGCACTTCAAGTACATTATGGAAGTGTACAGAGTGTACTGAAATAAAGTGTATTTTACTGCGCATTTTTTCACCTGGGTTAATTGTTCACCTTAAAGCTATGTGTGCAAACAAAATACATATTTAAATTTTTTATTGCAGGCAGACTTTAATCAAAAATGTAAAATATTATTACAATTTGAAATAGTTGTTTTCTATGTGAATCTATTGTAAAATGTAATTTATTTCTGTGATCAAAGCTGAATTTTCAGCATCATTACTCCAGTCTTCAGTCCTTTGATTCTTCAGAAATCATTTTAATATGCTGATTTGCTGCTCAAGAGACATTTCTGATTATTGTCACTACTGTATATATGCAAAAACCCACTTAGAATGAACAACAGTGATGTTTATTTCAATGTGCTTTCTGCATTGCCTCAATACTGGATTCACTGGATTCACTGAATGGTGCAATATTTAATAAGAACAAACACCTGCAAAGTAACACAGCAACTGTCTATTTATTAGGCAGAAACAGCATGCCTCATATATTTGAATGCTTGTTTTGTGCCAATTAGCTCATTTGCTCTAATAGTTCGTGTGAGCTTTTCTGTGTCTGGTTTAGTACACCATTAGCACAGTGAGTGGACATCGAGCTGCAGTTTGTTTGTGAGCTGATGCCAGTTAATTGCTGAATGTTGGGGTCTTGTTTTAATGGTGCTGGAGCTCTAAAAGGATGAAGTGCACATGAAAGAGTCATGGTGATGTGAACCACAACACACATTAACAAGCAGAGCAGCCAATCAGAGCTCTCAGAACTGATCACATGCTCATTTCTTTCTCATAATCCGCCACTTTACTACATACTCTGTATGAGTCAAATGACTTTAGCAGTGAATCATTCAGAAGAACATATTTGCACGAAATAACAAGGATCACCTTCTGTTTTTGAAAGACATCTCTTCTGTTCACCAAGGTTTATTTGATAAAAAAATATAGTAAAAAAAGTGAAATATTATAGTTTAAAGGTAGGGTAAGCCATTTCTGGAAGCCAATATTTGAAATCACAAAAACAAACACGCCCCTACCCCAAAAGTGTCTCGCACCTATTTTGATAGATCCGCCCCGCATATACGTTGCCTACGCAACCCAGGCAATGATTAGTTCAGTGAAACATAAGCCGCTTTTCCACCGAAATTACCTGGAAGAATATATCCCAGCAACTTTTCTCCCCCAGACCTGTTCCTGTCTGCATTTCCATCGCGGTCTAAAGTACCGAGAAGAATAGGCAAATACTCTGGTCACTGAACGCTAGGTCTGTGCGTGTTTCTCAACACCAAGTGCGCAAATTTTGTCCGGTAACTCTACAAACAGCAGCGTACTTGATAACAACAGTCAGCTCGCCTCGGCTACTGCAATCTTCCTCACTGTATTTACAGATAAAATATATCAAACACCACTGCCTTTTTTCGTTTTCATTTAAACATATTAATAGCTGCAGAAATGTAGTTCAGGGAACGTTCAGTCAGTATCTCACAGATGTGAGTACACCCCTCAATTTTTTTGTAAATATTTTATTATATATTTTCATGTGACAACACTGAAGAAATGACACTTTGCTACAATGTATAGTAGTGAGTGTACAGCTTGTATAACAGTGTAAATTTGCTGTCCCCTCAAAATAACTCAACACACAGACATTAATGTCTAAACCGCTGGCCACAAAAGTGATTACATCCCTAAGTGAAAATGTCCAAATTGGGCCACCATTATTTTCCAGCACTGCCTTAACCCTCTTGGGCATGGAGTTCACCAGAGCTTCACAGGTTGCCACTGGTGTCCTCTTCCACTCCTCCATGACGACATCACAGAGCTGGTGGATGTTAGAGACCTTGCACTCCTCCACCTTCTGTTTGAGGATGCCCCACAGATGCTCAATAGAGTTTAGGTTTGGAGACATGCTAGGCCAGTCCATCACCTTTAACCTCAGCTTCTTTAGCAAGGCAGTGGTTGTCTTGGAGGTGTGTTTGGGGTCGTTATCATGTTGGAACACTGCCCTGCGGCCCAGTCTCCGAAGGGAGGGGATCATGCTCTGCTTCATTATGTCACAGTACATTAGGGCTGTCAAATAGGCTGAAAAACTAAATTCGATTTTTTTTATAAAATATTATCCAAATTCGAATTATATTCTAATTTAAAAGACATAAATTCAATTAGGAAAAATAAAAGCTTTGGCTTCTCTCCTGAGGCCACAAGAGGGCGAATCGAGCACAATATTAAGTAAAACGCATAAAGATACAAAAAGTATACTTAGGCCTTGAGAGTGATAACACCAAATGTAACACCTGCTCCCCATTCAAACCTGAGACCTTGTAACACTAGTCACATGACACCGGAAAGATAAAATGGGTAATTGGGCCCATTTTCACGTAGGGGTGTACTCACTGTTGTGGCCAGCGGTTCAGAAATGAATGGATGTGTGTTGAGTTATTTTGAGGGAACAGCAAATTTACACTGTTATACAAGCTGTACACTCACTACTTTACATTGTAGCAAAGTGTCATTTCTTTAGTGTTAGATATAATAAAATATTTACAAAAATGTGAGGGGTGTACTCACTTCTGTGAGATACTGTACATTACAATGAAACAAAATATGATATCAAACATCACCTGTTTTCATTTTCATTTTAACATATCAATAGAACAGTAGAATGAAGACCAAAGATGACCTGTTAGATTTACCCAAAACGAATTGTATCTTATGTTTAATCACTACAGAGACATCAGATCCAGCTGTAAATGTCAGAAGGCCTAGCCGAGGTTATGCTCCTCTCTTCGGGATACATGAGCATTTAGCGCCTGGTGATCGCGTGGAGCTCACGTCTCCGAAATCGGTGAAGCACATAGGTGCTGTTTTTATAAATAAACCACACATTTGAGTTTTCGACAACTACATTCTCGCCTGAAATACACACGTCCAGTGTTGGCAGGCTTTAGCTGTTACGGCGCTCGCGGCACGTCTGGTGTAGACACGGTGTTACTCACCTATCGAGAAGAAACAAAGCAATCTCTGCATCCGATCGCAGGCCTTCCTCTCCTTGAGTTCTCTCCAGCACTGGAAAGCTGATCCAATCCGATATTTACACGTGTCCTACATCTTGCCTTATCGTTCCACAGATGTTTCCTCTTTTGTTTTTTACCCGCCATCTTTCTGTTACTGGCTCGGCTGTTCACTGAACGCTCTCTCCTCCATATCATGAGTAGACACGCCCCTTACTGCTGATTGGCTACACGTTTATTTTGGTACTCGGCCCCGACTTTCTTTGCTAACCCTGCCTTTAACATAGCTGTTTTCTATGTGAATACATGTTGTGCAAAATCTTAATTTATTTCTGTGATCAAAGCTGAATTTTTGGCATCATTACTCCAGTTTTCAGTGCCATACAATCTTTCATAAATCATTCTAATATGCTGATTTTCTGCTCAAGAAACATTTCTGAATATTATAAATGTTGAAAACAGTTGTGCTGCTTTCTATTTTTGTAGAAATTGTGATACATTTTATTTTTTAGGATTCACAGATGAATAGAAAGTTTAAAATAAATATTTTATGACATTAAAGTCTTTACTGTCACTTTATTAAATGTTTTAATCTAATGCGTCCTTGATTGATAAAAATATGAATTTCTTTTAAACAAAATCTTACTGTTTTATTTTAAAATAACATATTCTTTGAGCAAACATCCATGTGATGTTAGAGTTCCCAGGTTGCTCTGATGACAGGGTTTGTATCATCACAGTAATGATGCTGAGGAAATAACGACCAGGGTCTTTGATCCTCAGGTCGTGGTACTGCAGTAATGTAAAAGCAGTAAATGGGGTTGAAGGAGAGGTCTAACTACTGCTCCTTTTGTGCATTGTGAACATTTCCTACTGTTAGTGCCAGAGCTTTGTTTTGTCCCTCGAGTCTGAATCTTCTGAGGTTCAGGATGTGTTTAAAGTCATAAATCAAAGGAAGAAATGTATAGAAGCCTTTTTTCTGCTTCGTAGTGTAAAAGATTTTTGCAACTTAATATCCACCGATTCTGACTGTATATCTCACAATGTAGCTATATGTCTTGCAATACAATTTTGTATTTTTTTTAACTTACAGTGTAACTGTTTTCTCTCAAAATTACATTTATCGCTTTTTAATTTGATGCAGAAGGCCTTTGTAAAACTTAATTTTAGTTTATAAGATATGATATATTCTCTCTACTCTACTACTACAGACGGTTGAAATGTCCTTGTCATTTTACCTCAACAATCTGTATGTTTATATAATTACAGTATCTATTCACTCTTAGCTAGCATCCTGGAAACATGGATTTCAGGGTATTCAGATCAGACTACTGTAAAGGGGAAAATTACTAAATAACCATATATGCTTTACTTACTGAATCTCTTTGATGGAGATGACAGACTAATCTGACATGTATCTTCCTGTGGTGAGTGGGTCAAGTATAATCCAAACATGAGGAGAACATACTCTCTTGAAGGAGGCTTTAATGCTCCATTTGAGTTACCATTGAGGACACCAGCAGCCAAACAGATCCAGAGTTTATGCTGCTAGAACGCTGGATCAAATCCAGTCCTACCTTGTGTAAGCAAAGCTTTTTTCCCACAGTCTAGTTGGAAATATGTATTACTAAGCAGAATAAGATCATCTGTGTACATCACTCAAGCTTTTGAGAGTTGGATGTCGTGCTGAGCTACTATAAATGACTGCTATGGAAGAGAGTTTGGTTTTGTGCTGGTGTTTATGAGGTTCATGGACCAGATGGAGGGTGGAATAGAAAGGAAATGTTCCTCGCTTCTTTTAGGAGGCCATGTGGCCAAGATGACTTATTAGTATTATATTGCCTTATGTAGAAGGACACGCAACGCTGCCAGAGGTGATCAGACAAAGGATATTAGCAAATGACAAATGATAGATAGATAGATAGATAGATTTGTAATCAAACATTAGCTACTGTACTGTACTGTAGAAAGCAGAAAGAATATAGAGACAATATATCAAAAGAGATTTTCTCATAATAAAAATTCTATTGTGAGATTAAAATATTAATTCACCAAACATAAAAAAATGAATAGGAAACCATGTAATGGATTATGGAAGAAATCGTTCAAGTTGTTTACTACTTTACATTTTTAATTAACAATGCAAAACATACTAGAGGAAGGCAAATGCGAGCCAGTCATCGGAACGGATATCTGTGGGTGATGAATGAGCTGTCATGTTCAATTGTTCCAGGCCCTCGCTCTCTCTGACACCTACTCCATCTCCTGAGTGCTGAGCCACACGCCTGGGGTCAGAGGTCATCTGAACAGGTTTATCTGGGAGGGGCAGCAGGTGAGGGCTTGTCCAACCTGAGCTATCTCTCTGTCGTTCTGTCTGTCTATAGTTCTGTTGCTCTGTCTGACGCTCTTTCTCCAGTTCTGTCTTTCATTGATCTGTCACTCTCTTTTTTCTATCTATCACTCTTTCTGTCTGTCGCTCTGCCTTTCGTTTGGTCACTCTTGTTCTATCTGTCTCTCTGTCTATCTGTTGCTCTGTCTTTTGTTCGGTCAGTCTTGTTCAATCTTTCACTCTTTCTTTCATTCTATCTGTCACTCTCTTTTTTCTATCTATCGCTCTGTCTGTCTGTCGCTCTGTCTTTCATTCTATCTGTCACTCTCTTTTTTCTATCTATCGCTCTGTCTGTCTGTCGCTCTGTCTTTCATTCTATCTGTCACTCTCTTTTTTCTATCAATTGCTTTATCTGTGATTCTCTTTTTTCTATCACTCTGCCTGTCTGTCACTCTTCCTTTCGTTCAGACATTATCTTGTTCTATCTGTCGCTCTGTCTTTCATTCTATCAGTCACTCTCTTTTTTATCACTCTGTCTGTCGCTCTGCCTTTCGTTTAGTCACTCTTGTTCTATCTGTCCCTCTTTCGTTCTATCAGTCACTCTCTTTTTTATCACTCTGTCTGTCGCTCTGCCTTTCGTTTGGTCACTCTTGTTCTATCTGTCCCTCTTTCGTTCTATCAGTCACTCTCTTTTTTATCACTCTGTCTGTCACTCTGCCTTTCGTTTGGTCACTCTTGTTATATCTGTCACTCTTTCGTTCTATCTGTCACTCTCTTTTGTTCTGTCAGTTGCTTTATCCGTCACTGTTTCAGTCTATCACTCTATCTGTCACTCTGTCTTCCGTTCTATCACTCTATTTGTCGCTCTATATCTATCACTTTATCTGTCTACAGCTCCACTGCTCTGTCTTTAGTTCTGTCTATCACTAAAACTGTTGCTCTATATATATCACTCTATCTGCCAATCATTCTGTCACTATATATATTGCTCTATTTGTCTGTTGCTCTGTCTATTTCTATCTATCAATTGCTCTATCGATCCCTCTGTCTATCACTGTCTTTTGCTCTATCCATGTCTCTCTTTTGTTCTATATTTCACCCTAATTATCACTCTATTTATATCACTCTATCTACCTTTTGCTCTATTTGTCTCACTGTCTATCTATCGCCGTATCTATCCATTTCTCCATCTTTCTATATATATATCACTCTATAATCGGTCTATCACTCTATCTATCTATTGCTCTATCAGTCTTAATGCTTTGTTCTATTTATGTCTATCCCTCTCTTCTTGTAGACCATAAATGCACCACTTATAATATGTAACACACCCATTGCAATAGCGTGATTTGTTATTTACATAAAGCTTCTTTTTAGAAGAACGAGAAACATAAAAATAGAGAATCACTGCACTGAGCATATCACTTCAGTCTCCAAATATTAGCTTTCTATGTGTGAATCAGACAGGTGATGTTACACTGACTCTGGAAGGCCGTAGATGAGCACAGTCATTCTTTAAGTGTTTGGGAGAGAGAGAGCATTTCAGTGTTACTGCTAAGCTCCTGCATATTACAAGAGAGCCATTCCTCTCTTGTGAACAGTAAAGTGGAATCGATCCCAAATGCATGCAACAGTTGGGGGATTTAGTGCTTAACAGGGAATTACAGAAGGCTGCTGTGTACAGCATTGCTGGATATAACTGTCTAAAGTAATCCTTGCAAACTGGATTCAGAGCTAAAAGCTCCACATTTAATAGCATGCATATTTTGATAACCCTGTCCTGGAAATCCCCTCCAATATGACAGTTCTGATACGTCTGTGTTAATTGAATCCTGGGATCATTTGTGTCATCTGGATGCTATGCAAAGCCAGAAACTTTCATTACTTAGATACTGAATCCTGACATAACCTGACAGTAATACATTTCTCTGTCCTGGAAAGGTGTTTCAGAGATAGTTTTCTTCTCACTGCAACAATATATTCTCAGTGACATTACCATATAAGCAGTTGATTGGGTAACAGTAAATTAGAAGATATTTGCGTGTATGAATACTTATTAATCATTCTTCCTCTGGTGATATATTATACTGTCTTAGATAATACGTTGTAAAGGTGCAGCTGTTATTACAGTTAAGCGGAAGTGCATAATAGGCAGTGATTTATGAGTTTCACCCCCGGAATGAAACAAAAGCAGATTTGTTTTGAACCATTTTTCAAGTTTATGGTTTTAATTTCATAAAGCTGACACAATGTGAGCATATCCCTTTACACCCAGGGTTCATCCTTTATATTTGCTAACGGGACACACTAACACAATGCAGCATGCTTTTGTTATTTTAGTTTTTCAATTACAGTCACAAGACGGTGGAAAATCATTTAGGTGGCAAAAACAAGCAAAGCTTGGATATTACACGTCTATTATAAGACATGGATGTAATACACAAGTACTGTATATGTTATATTATTATGTACAAGGGGGTCAACAGAATATTCTGAATATTTCCCTAATAATTAATTGGACCTTTATTGTTTAGCATGGACCTTTTCCATTTACTGTAAACATGTTATATAATTCAAGTTCATATTATATTATTTATTTTGTTTCTGGACTAGATGAAAGCTTTTATACCCTTTGATCAGCTTCCTTGATTCCCATGTAAGACTTAAACACATTTCAAACCTAAAGCCAGTTTTTTTCCTTTGTGGATTAGCAAATTGACACAATCATTCATTGAGATCACCTACAGTCATGACTGAACTATTTCCCAAAACACAGCGCAGTGTCCTTTAAGAGAAGGTGGTGTGTCGGGTCTTTGACTCTTCTCCTGTTCCTAATGAAAGATTAAGCTCCATCAGCAAGCGTCTGGAAGGATTTGTAATCTGAACATCAGCCCAGCTCTCAAGCTGATGAATGAGATGAATGGTGATTTAAGTGTGTCTGAGAGTGCTTGATGGGAAAACCGCAGGTCGACCTCACAACATCTCTCATGCCCACAGGACAGGCCGTTTGACAATAACCCTCCACAATTCACTACAGCTGATTTGCATGCAATAAACGAGCGTGTTTGTGTCTGCATGAACAGCTCTTTATATAGTTAGCATATTGTTTAATATATGTTCTATTGTGCATGGGAATAACACAGTGGTAATTATTTGCTTTCCATTACTTCAAGTCAAGTTGAGCTTTATGTCATTCCGCTACATGTGGGTACATACAGTGGGACGAAACGTCGTGCCTCACAGGACCACGGTGCTACATGAATACAGACATACAACAATGAAGTAAAACAGTATAAACCTAAACACAACTGACCTACTGACAGATTTTGACTATACATATGCTATATATAAAAATGGTTACCTATACATAAACTGAAAAATACAAACTGTACAACTGTAAAAATGCTTCGCAAATAAAACTATATACTTCCTAGTATATTGTACAAAACAAATGTATGTGAAAATCAAAAGAATTAAGGCAACGTGATGCAATGAGATTTTGAATAATCGGTTGCCTTTTTACATTTAGTCATTTAGCAAACACTTTTATCCAAAGCGACTTACAAATGAGGACAATAGAAGCAATCAAAACCAACAAAAGAGCAATGATATGTGAATGCTGTGACAAATCTCGGTTAGCCTAATGCAGTATATGTAGCAAGGATTATTTATAATAAATAAAAAGAAAACAAGTAGAAAAAGAATAAGGAGTATTAGAGGGACTTTATAAAATATAAATAAAACAATTCAAAAGATTATAGAATGTGGTTACACTTTATTTTGATAGTCACTTTAGACAGTCTACGAACTATAGATAACTTTGAAACTACTTAACTAATTCTCAGAGTAGACTGTTAGGTTAGGTTTAGGGTTAGTAGAATAAGTTGACATATATGTGCAAAGTTTCTCATAGTCAGTATGTTGTATGTCGTGGACCCCTCAAAATAAAGTGTTAGAAGATATTAAGCAGACAGTTTACTAATACTCCAATGACTGCTAGTTGACGTAGTTGTAAAGTTACTTATTGTTCACGTCTAAAGGGGACTATAGAAATAAAGTGTTATAAGAATGCTAGTGTTAGAGGGTCGTTTTTTATAATAAATGAAAAGAAAAAAAGTAGATAGAATGGAAAAAGAATAGAGAGTGCTAGTTATTGTTTTTTAAATACATAAAAAATACATATCTGCATATTTGCATATCTCAGTGAACTAATAAACTCTTGAAACGGAACAGTTTGTTGAACCTTCAGATAAAATACTTTGTGTTTTTGTATCATATTTGATCCATCAGGGTTTTATTTCTCATAGTCTGATATAGTGAGAATACAGAGCCTTTTTTGTTTTATTGCAAAAATATGCAATTTAGTGCAGATACTGATATTTATATGATGAAATTCTGATATCAGAATATCTCCAATAATATGTCTCAGCAGATTATATAATTTAACCTAAAAGATCAAAACATGGAATGCAATGCAATCCAATGATGATTGCGAGATGAACAAATAAACGTTCCTCAAAAGATGTGAGACGTTTTGGAGAGAAGATCATTCCTCCGCTGAGGAACAGTGAAAGAAAAGCTCCTGGAAACAAATGCTCCTCAAAAGCCTGATGATCATATTTCAGACCAGTAAGTGTTCATCTGGAAATATTGCGAACAATGTCAAAGTTATTATTATGTTTGCTTTATAGAAACCAGAAAAGATCTGACAGCAGAAGTATATGTAAGGCACAAGCTGAAGGTGGTCGTTTGTGCAATTACACTAAAATACATTTTGCTTGATAAAAAGTGTAAACTGTCAGTAAGACGACAGACTGTGGTAGTTTGTGTGCAACAACAAAGTTTAGAGACCTTCTTTGCAGTAGGCTTTATAGGGTTAAGATTTATTAGCGGTGAGAAAAACTCCTACTGAGAGACAAAATAAATGACAAATAAGTGAGCATGCTCCTGTAGGGCACTTAACCTAAATGTGATACGAATTTGATGACTTGCCATAATTCTTTCTCAAACCTGTACTTTCTCTTCCGAGTTTCAGAAGAAAATAGAAAAGCCCTGGAGTTAGTCCTTGACTTAGAAATAATGAGTTCACCAACAGCAAGTATCCGTTTCTTCCAGCTCGGCAGAAAAACGTCTCAGATGAAGTTGAGATGGAGCGTCTATGAAAAGTCGATATATTTTGTTGCGTCCCAAGACTCGATATCTGGGTCACAGCTCCTGACCTCAGGTAATGTTTAATGAAGTCTTGTGCTAAACTCATTAAATGACTAGTCTTTGATGTAGAACTCTGAGTTTAGCAGTAATTACCGCTATGGATTATAAATCATCATTAAATGCGTGATGGCGGTGAGGTGCATGACGCGTGTCGGCGGAGAGACTGAATCCCTGCGGTGTGGATGGAGGCTGGAGAGCGGCAAATTAAAGGTCTCAGGCAATCAGCCGTTCTCCACACGGCAGCTGCTTCAGGAATCCATTTCAATCCAGTGATGGAGCGCGGCCACCAGCAGATAGTTGAGTCTGATGAAGCAGTTTTCTCCAGGCCGACCGTGACTGCTCTCGCCCCGAGGTGAAGGTTCGAGCTCCTTGTTATGACGGGTTTGACTGCTTTGACTCCCGGGTTTAATATATCATGACTCGCGACGGTTTCTGTCGTCTGTCAGTGGCTAGTTCCTGTGAGATCAATGGCTGCGATGTCTCTGGTGTGCCTTTGTTTCTGTGTTTTCAGCATTCGCTCTTGATCTTGACCCACATAAAGTCTCTTTTGTCAAGTTTCAGATGAGCGGCTTTGTCACCAGCCAATTTAATGTGTAGTAAATGTTGAAATATATTTATTTTTTAGCAGTTTAATAAAGGGTGAGTGTTTATTGTTCTGTGTTTTGGATTTAGAAGTTTCTGATATGTTTTTAAAGGGGTACTATTATGCATTTTCACTTTTTGAATTTGAGTCAGTGTGTAGTGAGTATGTTTGGTTATAAAACGATCTACAAAGTTACAAATATCAAAGTCCACTCCAAATGGAGATATTTAGCTTAAAAAAAAATCCCTTTTCAAGAACTACAACGAACGGCTCGTTTGGACTACAAAGTTGTTTTCCTGTATTTGTGACATCACAAATTGTAAATCCCGCCTACTGAAATTCGACTGGTTGGCAGGCGGGGAGAACACTTGGTTGAGCTCTGCACGTCTCAAAATCGAAACCTGTGCTGGTGTTTTTATATCACTGTATTTCTGATGGAAACGAACTGTTTTAAGAAAATTTGGGATGTCTGATAAAGCAGCGTTTGTGAGCAGAGCTTTGTTTTGTGTATAGCGTTACCGGGGAAACCTCAAGCTCTCCCGCTACAACAGCGCCTCCCGCTGGCAGAGAATTAATTTGCATATATGCGGCCACAAATAGTGTAAGTCTGTGGGACTATAGTATAAATACATTCAACTGTATAACAGTTTCAGTGCAATTCATGTTAGAATGTTAGAATTAAAGAACAATAAACATAATACATATTACCGTTGCACTTATCTGTAACGTTACATAGTCAATGCAGTTCTTTTTAAGCTGTTGTTGACATTCTATCTAAAACTTGATTTAGCCAAAAAACAATAACATTACCACTTTAATATATCTTGCAATATCCGTGCATGCAAAGGTTCTGCACGATCCTCTTGTTGAATGCTGAATATTCTCGAGATCTGAATTTGATTTGGCAATATTGACGAACTTGTTGTTCTGGCAAGGGGCGGGGCAATACTGAAACACCTTCTGAGCTGTTCGCCAATCACAACGCACTAGGACAGCTAACCAATCACAACGCATTTCGTTTTTCGGAAGGCGGGCCTTCATCAAACCCGGAACTAATCGAGCCGTTTATGTCAGGCTGGGGAGAAAGCTATTGTAATAATGTAAATTATGGGAAAAATAATGCGATTTTCGAACCACCAAGCATGAGAGCATGTTCCAGTACACCCCCAAAACAAAATCAAGACTGTAAAAGAGCATAATAGAACCCCTTTAATAATCTGCGTCTGTTTTAAATGTTATTCATTTACCGAGAGATGAGGCCGCAAATAGCTTTCAAACCATCCGGTCACTTTTTGTATATGTTTTAAATCATCCTGCAACATGTATCTATTATCTAAGTATCATGTCATACTGTATTACCTTTAATAATACATTATCTATTATCATCTAGCTCATGGCAAATATAAAACAACCGGTCGCTCATTCCAGGGTTGAATTCTTGCCTATTCGAAGTGTTTTGTCAGTCTGCTGTGATTGTTTTCTGCTGCAGACGTCTTTATCGCATTGGTTCTTCTGCGATCCATCTTCAGGTGTCTCTGCCACTCTTCAGCTCATCCGTCCAGCACACAGACTGCTCTCCAGCACCGCTAACATGCATTATTTATTTGCTCCGCCAGTCCTTAATCCAGCATGACTTGCATGGAGTATACCAAGTCTGCCAAGGGCTAACAGAGAGCTCTTTAACACTATTATTCTTGAGTGCGGTTGTTGTGACTCATACTGATGCTCTGAATGATCATTTCACATTCAGTCAAGAAACAGAGGCACTGCAAACAACATGAAGGACTCTAAATATTCAGTATAACATTTATTGATGTTTAATTAAACCCATTTTAATGACTCTGAGCACTTATAAGAAAATAGTTCTCATGGGGAAGATACCTTTGCGATTCCAATTTAGTTAAAAACATGATTTATTGTCATCTATATTGCTAATTTTAAGGTGAAATTAATACAAAACCTGGAGGAAATGATAGAACATGCAACAATATTCAAGTCCACAGATAGTCACTCATTATCTCCATGATCTTCACAGCACTGGCTATTTCTCCCCAGAAGAGTCTGGCTGTCAGAGAACGGTGTCTATTCACTAAATCAAACTTTAGCCCAGAAATGCCAGTCTGACATGTTGCCTTTAGTAGCAAAGGTCTCTTTTGAAAATGAGCTCCTGATACGATTGAACTGAGTCGTTTCTGAAGGAGCCTGATGTTAAGATACGACACATACTGGCAACATGTGAAGCTCAAGTGCTCTTCGAGGTGCTTTGGATAAACAATGTCTCTATATTTACATTTATTTGGATATTTTTACAACAATTGTTGTCCAATAATCATGCAAAATGCAATGCGTGCAAATTGCAATGACCAGCAAAACATCCTGAAAAAAGTATTTCTAAAGTTTCTAAAAGAAACTTCTGCTCACAAAGGCTGCATTTATTTGATCAAAAATACAGTAAAAATCTTAATCTTTTAAAATAAATGTTTTCTATGTGAATAGATGTTAAAATGCATTTTTTTCATGTGATCAAACTGAATTTTCAGCATCATTACTCCAGTCTTCAGAGTCACATGATCTTCAGAAATCATTATAATATGCTGATTTGCTGCTCAAGAAACATTTCTGATCATAATCGATGTTGAAAACAGTTGTGCTGCTAAATATTTTTGTTGAAGCAGTGATCCATTTTATTGTATACATTTTCTATATTTGATGAATAGAAAATATTTATTCAAAATCGAAAACATTCTAAATGTCTTTACTATCACTTTTGATCAATTTAATGCATCCTTACTGAACAAAAGTAATAATTTCATTCAAAAAGCTTGTGATCAGTAGTGTGCATGTATATGATATTTCAAAACGCTCACTAGAGTTCTGATGCATCATTGCACACATGCATTTCCCTGTGATTTGTATCACATCCAGAACTTCAATGTACCTTGATATAGCAAAGTCCTTTCATTCCCACTGGAATAATAACTGAACTGATTGGGAAGTCCATTCAGCCACCTGTGGCCCGCTGTAATGTAAGAAATCTTTTCCATCCTCTGAGCAGAAGCTCATCTATTCAAACTTTACAGGGCCATGCTTTAAAAACATTCAAACATCCTCATGGTTCACTATTGTGACTCATACATCATATTCAGATTAGTAACCTTAAGCCATTTCGCCTGCGTGGCGGTACACAATAACCGTCCCATCCAGCCTAAATTCAGTTTCGTCGTATTCTCCGAGGCCATCTTGTAATTGTTACTCACCACAGAAGATTGATATATGGTATGCTTATTGTAATGAGCTTCTATGATAGCGGGACATAATAATGAGCTCCACGGCTTGCTGTGAAGGAGACACAACTAGGAGCACAAAATATCTCCATTATTGTCAAAGATAATGAGTAAATAACGCACTTTCGCCTTTAGGGGACACAGTTAATCTGAGCTTTAGTGCAGAAGCAATTACACAATACAAATTTTTTTCTGATGAAAATTCACTATGGAAGCAGGTCTTTTCTTTCCCCAAGCAGTGATCCGAGAATCCGTATTGTTCTGTTATGATATATATATATATATATATACCCAGTCTTATATGACCTTGAGGTAAACTCAAGGACACAGAGCGCAGGTGTGCAGCATCATCTCCAGCGACTGCGGCTCATCAGAGGAGCGCTGGACATGAGAACTAATGCTAGAATAGAGGACACAAAGATGCTCTGACCTCCCCCTCATCTCTCCGGACAGAATAATGAGTGTGTGCTGTCAGCAAATGCAGACACTGTGCTCATAACGAGCCTGAGACCAAACTTTGGTGGACAATTAAAGACATAGTTTCAGTGACTCAGTGTGCAAATGTTGTTTAGCTCTGTCTGCATTCCCACAAGTATTCAAGACAACATAAACAGACCTTTTGGGGGGAACAAGAAAGTGTTGCTTCTTTTTTTGAAGAGTTATGGAGAAATTGTTTCTGTTATCTCCCAGAAATCTGTTATGCAGTGTTCTCATTCCTCAGAGATGTTCTTGCTATGAATACACACATACAGCGCACAAACGCTGGAGAGAGTGCTGCTGCACTGGAAAACTATTTCCAGCTACAATTTGACTCGACTTAAAAGATCGTTCAGCCAAAAAATGAACCCTTGTGCTGAGAATTCTGTTAGCGTTTCCTAAAATGACTGGTGTTTTAAAAATGGCTTGTAAATCTCTCAATATGCATATAACCAAATCTTGGATTCAATCTTTTTTAACTTGTTTTCATTCAGTCAGCACAGGTTTTTGTATTTCTTTTTGGAACTGCTTGATCGTAGGCTTCATTGATATGAGCTCATGCGCCTCAGTTTTTGAACATTGAATATTGCCAAAATTATCCACAAATAATGTTTTTTTTTTTTTCACTCAAAAAATGAAGAGCATATAAGCTCAGAACAATTACAGTTAGGTTTTTATATTACCAGTATTTGCTGATAATACAGCTCAATGAGGCACTTACAGACACGTTTTATGTTCATTTTTCAACGGGAACTGCACACGTGAAAAGATGTGAGGAAAAATTGGCAAAAAGTACAATATCTACATTTTGTGAAGTTGTTATACCCTGTATGTGCAAAATCAGTAAGTGTTACACTAATGCGATAATATGAACTATTTAAGGGGAAATTAAAATCCTCTCCGGGTAAAAATGACCAGAACACAACATGAGGTCTAAATCTGTACATTATATACAGTAAAGCATTCATTTCTCTTCACAAGACTTGGTTTAAAAGCGTTCGATTCATGTCGATTGCATTTACAACACCTTTATGACCTTTTTGAATCTTTTAATCAGTTTTGGTTACTGGACTTCAATAGAGTGGTAGAAACATGTCAGGTTTCATTAAAAATATCTTAACTTGTGTTTTGAACAGTAACCAAAGACGTATCGCTTTGAAATGAAAACAAACTGAATTTTAATTTTTGGATGAAATTTTCCTTCAAGTTGCTGTCTTAAATTTGATTTAAGTGTATATGTTCCTAACAGAAATATTTGGTTTCATTGTAATATACTCGTTTCTTTATTGAGTTTATGTCCTCCGTTCACTCAGTGATTCATATAGAGTCATCCTGATGGTCATATTTCTATAATTCACCTACTATGAGTTCAACAACATCCCAGAAGCATTTGATTGACACCTAAATTTGGGGGAAAAGAGCCTTTTATGGAAAACAGCAACTTTATATTCACCTTTAGAATTACCCAATTGGCTGCACAAGTTATAGTCTAATTGAATGAATAACTTTAAGTTGAAATTGGTTCAGTTATTTTAATGAGATAAAGTAATGAAAAAAAAACATGTTGACTTATTGATCATATGATTTTTCTAGTGTACTGCACTGCATACACACACTGCAGAATATAAAGCTGTCCATATAGTAATAAAGTAAAAGCATTCAGAAGGTCACTGCTCGCCGTTTTAATAAACGATCCTCTGTAAATGGCTAAGCTGCACCTAATTAAGCAAACATCTGTTCCTAAGACACCCTCAAGTCATTTTATTTGACTGACGAAGAGCTTTTACCATTCATTAATGCTCAGTCTCGTTCAATCACTTGCGCTGTCTGTTCTCTTTAAAATATTGATCCTCATGCGACATGTGTATGTGTGTGAGTGTGTAAACCGTCTTATGATGTGACCGCGGTGATTTCCCGAGGGTCAGCTAAACTGTAATCTAACTGGAACATTCTTCTCGCTGATAGTTTGTGCCGTACTTGCTGCTCGTTCCTGGCCTAGTGCTCTCAAGGCCACAGATACATCAACCTAATGATGGCAGTAATAAAACACAATGATGTTTCCAGCAACAACTGTACATACAGCGAACAACTGCAGCCCAAAATCACAAATCACATGCCTTGCTTTTCTCAAACCTGACTTCAAAAATGTAGGATTTAGGAAGAATCTGGGACCTGAAATGACGATTATCACTGTATGGACACGGTGTGCTCAAAGCATGACGCATCCGTTACGTGTCGTCGTAAGTTTGGGTATCATCTTGTCAGGACGAGGACTTCATTCTCCAGAGACGTCCAGTCGACACGAGGGTGTTTCAGATCCTTCAGCGCTCTGTCACTAATATTGATCAGCCTGACCTCTCATCCAACAGAGAAATAAATTAGGTGGCAAATGAAGCAGATTGTTTTCCACAGCGTCATTCATGAGAACCTGCGATCAAACACGTCCCACAAACCAGCAGTTTGGAAAACAGCAGCATTTACACTTTCAAATGAGTCAGATATAGTAGAAATGCTCCTATCATTTTCTATTGATTCTAGTGAAATTATGACATTAGATTTTGATTCTGTATCTTTTAAACCTCAAGTCGTCTGTCAGTTACTTAATACTTATTATAGACGGTTTCATCGAGTGCACGTGCCAAGGTATCTTCCGGTCTGTGTTTGTATATCGGGCTGTTAGCGGCGCCTGTGTTGATTTCTCCTACCCTGTCATATTTTGCTATCTCCCATTAAAACAGTGAGTAGTACAATTCGACGACGAAAAATGCTACCTGTTAAATTATGTTATATTAATGTGTGCACCTACCACAACCCTAAAATTAGCCTTACAGTAATGCAGATACATTAAATATTGTTGTTCAGCGTAAGAAAAAGCATGCAATATTTATGCGCGCATGCGCAGTAAGCCGAGGTAGGAAAATCTGACGGGTAGGAAAAAATGTCAGGACACCTGCTACAAACACAGTTAAAGTGATGAATAATGAAGTTGGGCTCAGGTTGTTGTGTTATGGGATGTGTTTCACATACATACATTTATTTGAGGCGACCCACCACAATATCAAAACTTTTCCAAAAGGCTTTGTTGAATAAACATGAGCACGTAATGCACGTTTAAAAATCTAAACGAGGCGCGGGTGTTTTTATATAACTGTATTTCTGAAGGAACACTGTCTTTAGAAAATGTTTGACGTTTTCATTTCATCTTGCATGATATGTCTGATAAAGCAGCGTTTGTAAGCTCAGTTTACAGCCGTTACCGGGCGCAAACCTCTAACGTGTATTTATGTTGTTACCGTTAAAACCATTATGTCTATGGTTGAAACTGTCTATAAAACGGATAGTTCCGGTCCTCGACTCCTCGATTCTGATTGGTTGAGCCAAGTTCGAAGCTGTAGTAAATTACACTACAAACCTACAACTGTGTTTACTTTGTGTGTTTCTCGTCAACCATTTTGTTGCGTCCACAACTGTTTCTGAGGAAATACATTGTTTGGTGAAAGAATACTGTTTTTATTAATATCATTATACTTTATTTGCGCTGTTTTATTTTGCAAAACCTTACTACGTATATGGAATAATCCGCTAATAATACTAAAATAGTACTCCGCTTTGCGCCTAACAATGCCCCTTAGCTGTTATACATTCACTGTAAACCACGGCTTCTTGGGGCTCATTGCTTTAACATAGATGCATCCTGATGTTTCTTCTTTCATAATTCAGCTGACGTGAGTTCAACATCTCCTGAAGCATTTAACAGATGTAACACCCGCCGACACGGGTCCGCACCGTCCCAACTCATTCTTGTTCCGAGCGGGTCTTGAACCCAGGATTCCGGCATGGGAGGCGGGCGCTCTAACAAGGAATGCCAAAGGCTACAGCCTCTAGCGTCAGTTTATGAGGTCAGGGGAGTGAGGTTTATACACAGCCCTTACTGTCATACATCCGTTACACTCACCCCCCTAAACCTCACTCCCATCCGGGTCACGGCACCAATCTGTAGCAGTTTTCTTATGCACCACAGGACCAAACCCGCCAAGAAAGACGAACACCGATAGAGTCTTTTAAGGTGTTTACTGCAAGCACAGAATGGGACAGTGTTACAACAATCATCTCTGTTCTGTTTACAATCTCTCCTCAGAGTGCCTCCCGCGGACTGAAGTGTACGGCACCCTGGGAACATACCACTGATCAGAGAGGGGGTGTACCAATTAGCAAAGCTCGATGACATATCATCTTTCTGTTTGAACAAATACAGAATGGAGCAATTGTGCAATTGCAGTTTTTTTTTTTACAAACACAGATGATTGAATGCCATGTAAAACACTCACAATTCCCATCTTGTATGAATTATATATACACTCTTCAACCCTTCCTTAATGACATGTGGGGTACTCCAATCTGAACTTCTTGATTTGTTCTTTCCATTTGTTACTACTTATAAATGAAATTAATTTTGATGAAATGCAACACATTCACACCATTACACAGACACAAAATGAGCCCTCTGAGGGGAAGGTTTGTGGAAAATGTTAATGTTTTCACTTTAAAATGAGTCAGATATGGTAGCTAGAACCCTCCTAATGAAAATGTATGGTTTCATTGGTTCTCTTGATTTTATTGAAATTGACTTTACATGTTTATTTGCAAAGCCTTAAACCAGCATGCATAACGTTCACCTAACTCAACAACATCACATAGACTCTGGTGAGTTTATAGTTTGTTTTATTTTGAAACAATAGTTAATAGGCTAGTGAAGTAATTGTGTTTGTATTTTCTGTCACAGCCATGAACTCTGTCATGCAGAGATGCTTTAGATTCTGTGGAAAATCGATCTGTTTTTGTTTAGGCCCTTCTCGTAGCTTGCAGCGGCAGCTAAATACAATGGCAAGTTTGAAATACAAGTTTGAAACCATCCTGAAATCTCAAACGATTCATTCATCAATGTGAATGCATGTGATTTATCAATAATTTGACATCAGACAGACTGCTTTTGTGTCTGACAGCGTTGACCCATATTGAGAGATTACAAGGGGAAATACTTCAAATATCAGATTGCTTCAAAATCATTTATTTTCTTTTTTTTACTTCTGTAGCCTATTTTGTTTTTCTATCACTTACATTACATAACTAAATAATGGAGTGCCTTCCCAGCTAACAGGGAATGTTTTCACATTGCAGGGTTTTATATAAAGGCTACATCTTAAGACAAAACATTCCTAAAGTAGGCTAACGTTTATAGAGCATTCTCATAACTTTATTAATATTTGATAGCCTAATATGTTCTCATTACGTCATTACATTGAGAACATTTTCTGAGATCAACATTCTCAAAAGCTATTTGAACTCGAACTTTCTTATAATGTTGAGAGAAAACTTAGAATATAAAAAAATTAACGTTTAAATGACATTTTATTTTATAGATGTTTATGTTCATATATTATCAATATATTTTATAGACAGAGATAATAGCAAACACTTGTTGTGCCAGCTCATTAGGAAGGAGATCCAGATGTTGCCAGGGTTCTTCGTGAGCACTGGATCCATGCTGATTTACATATTTGACGGGCAATGTCTGACTGGGCGCTGTGACCTCGCGCTTTCATTGTGTGTCTGACATCACATGAGAAATGAAGCGCGCAGGAGCTCAGCGTGCAGAACTCTGTGAGAGCAGCGAGAGAAGAAGCACTGCACGCCAACACATGACAAACCACCGGAGATAAACACCAGACGGGATCCGTGTTCGTCATCATGGGGATGGACCGGCGGCGGAGAGCCTCGCTCGCGCTCACCTTGAACTTCCTCGCGCTGATGCTCGCCATATCCGCGCTGACCACCAGCTACTGGTGCGAGGGGAACCGGAAAGTTGTCAAGCCCTTCTGTACCGGACCGGTGACCGTCAAACAGACGCACTGCATTAGATACAACAGCTCGAACATCAACGACAGCCGGCTGGTTCAGTATATCTGGGAGACCGGCGAGGATAAGTTTGTTCTGAGGAAGTTCCACACCGGCATCTGGTTCTCCTGCGAGCAGAACGTCGACCTTGTCGGTAAGGATGCGGCTTTTCTTGTCATCACACCGGCAAACGGCAAGGAACGTGTCGTTAACGTTCACATTAAATTATAAACACGTTAGTAGCTACTAAATGTTTTTTAAACGTCCGTTTTTTATGTTGAAATACAGTTGTGTTATATTAACGTAACAGGAACATTCCAAATCGTTATGAGAAAGATACATTTGAATGTTCTTTCATTATTTAAAACACCAATTTTTTCACATTTAAACAATGTTTTTCTAGGTTGAACATTGGAGGAACATTTCATTAATTTCATTCATTTGAAAATGTTCAAATCTTTCAATAAAAAAAATTATAATAATATTTTTTTGGGGTTATGCGAATAATGTTAGAGGAATTCTATCATTTTGAAAACGTTATGAGAATGTTACATTTGAATGTTCTCTCAATGTTTAAAACACGCATTTTTAACATTTAAAAAAGGTTTTTCTTGGTTATGAAAACATTAGAGGAATATTGCTTTATATCGTTTTGAAAATTGTATGAGAATGTTACGTTGTTATTACTGAAGAATTTTATTGAACAGTTCTGAACAAGTTCTAAGAAGATAACGTCATAAGGATATTCTAAGAATATGTTTCCTCTCAAGATCATGAGAACGCAACAGATATTAAAGGCAGGGTATGTCATTTTTCAAAAACGTTGTAGAATAGTGAATCGTGGCCCAGTACTAAAACAAGCTCATAGCCAATCAGCAGTAAGGGGCGTGTCTACTCATGATATTGAGGAGAGAGTTCAGTGAACAGCCGAGCCAAGTGACAGAAAGATAAAGATGGTGGATAAAAAACTAAAGAGAAAAATGTCGGACCCGTGTAAATATCGGATCGGCTGGAGAGAACCAGGTTCGATTTTCTGCGTTTTTCGCATCCGTAGCATTCATTTTAATAGGAAAGGATGAAGAATACGAAAACTCAGTGTGCAATGGCCTTAACTCGTGAAGTCCGAACTAACGAGGATGCAAGTCCAAAATTGGCGTACTTGGTATTGAGAAACGAGCACAGACATAACGTTAAGTCACAAGACTATTTGCCTATTCTTCTCAGTATTTTAGACCGTGATGAAAACGGTTCCTGGGACATATTGCTCCAGGTAATTTCGGTGGAAAAGTGGCTTATGTTTCACAGAACTAATCATTGCCTGGGTTGCGTAGGGGCGGATCTATCAAAATAGGGGCGGGACCCTTTTGGGGTAGGGACGCGTTTGTTTTGGTGATTTCAAATATCAACATTGGCTTCCAGAAATAGCTTACCCTGCCTTTAATTATGTTATAAGGACGTGCAACATTACTTTAAGAATGTTTTGTCTTATAACCATTAAAAAATATTAGTGAAAGTCAGTGTTCCCTGTTAGTTTGGTTAGCTTCAATCCACTACAGTGTGAATATTCAGCTTTTGAAGTGCGTAAACCTTGTTTTTGCCTTCCTAGCATCACTAAATAAATGATGATGACAGTCCAACAAGCCTGTTTCCTTTTTAAAATTCATTAACGTCAGGGGATGCTGTAGCCTGAATAGCAGCTCAAAAGAACGGAGTGTGTAACACAGATGTGTAACGGAGGCCAGCGAGTAGATGCTGTGCAAGTAAACCTCACTCCCCTGATCTCAAGGACGCACTAGTGATAGATGGTAGTGGTCGCGGCAGTTTATCCTCCTCGTTAGAGCGTCTGCCTCCCACGCAGGAGATCAGGGGTTCGAGACCCGCCTCGGAGCGGCTGAGAGGGACCCGTTACATATGTATTGAGATAAACTTTTTGACAGGTTATCTGATTTAATTCTGCTCTATATCTATAGTTATTGGATGCACCTCTAAACCTACTGACCTATATCCATATCCATTATTCATTCATTGAAACACAGCTGTTTTTCTTCTAGGACTAGCTGTAGTTATTTGAATAATGCTTTCTTTTTTTCTTTCTTTCTTGGTATCACTTTACAATAAGGTTCGGTTTGTTAATATTAATTAACAATGAAAACATCTATTAAAATCAAAGGTTGTATCTATTCATAATATTTAATGAAAGTGACATGAACTAACAATGAATAGTTTTTTTATTATTATTTACTAACATTAACAAAAGATTAATAAACACTGTAACAATTGCATTGCTCACTGAAACAATGCAATGAATATTAAAAAAGGCAGTGGCCATTTGCACTCAGTGTAAATATCAATTAGATTATATTTCACACTAAGTGCAAATAGCTGATTATACACTCACTGGCCACTTTATTAGGTACACCTTGCTAGTACCGGGTTGGACCCCCTTTTGCCTTCAGAACTGCATTAATTCTTCGTGGCATAGATTCAACAAGGTGTTGGAAACATTCCTCCGAGATGTTGGTCCATATTGACATGATAGCATCACACAGTTGCTGCAGATTTGTCGTCTGCACATCCATGATGTGAATCTCTCGTTCCAACGCATCCCAAAGGTGCTCTATTGGATTGAGATCTGGTGACTGTGGAGGACATTTGAGTAAAGTGAACTCATTGTCATGTTCAAGAAACCAGTCTGAGATGATTTGAGCTTTGTGACATGGTGCATTATCCTGCTGGAAGTACATCAGAAGATGGTACACTGTAGTCATAAAGGGATGGACATGGTCAACAATACTCAGGTAGACTGTGGTGTTTAAACGATGCTCAATTGGTACTAATGGACCCAAAGTGTGCCAAGAAAATATCCCCCCCCACCATTACACCACCAGCAGCCTGAACCGGTGAGACAAGGCAGGATGATCCATGCTTTCATGTTCTTTACACCAAAATCTGACCCTACATCTGAATGTTGCAGCAGAAATCAAGACTCATCAGACCAGGCAAAGTTTTTCCAATCTTCTATTGTCCAGTTTTGGTGATCCTGTGTGAATTGTATCCTCCGTGTGCTGTTCTTAGCTGACAGGAGCGGCACCCGGTGTGGTCTTCTGCTGCTGGAGTCCATCTGCTTCAGG
The DNA here is from genome assembly GCA_027474115.1 of Schizopygopsis malacanthus. Classification (NCBI taxonomy): domain Eukaryota; kingdom Metazoa; phylum Chordata; class Actinopteri; order Cypriniformes; family Cyprinidae; genus Schizopygopsis; species Schizopygopsis malacanthus. The sequence continues at coordinate 26,116,225 of CM049883.1, forward strand.
GTTCGATGTGTTGTGTGTTCAGAGATGGTATTCTGCAGATCTTGGTTGTAACGAGTGGTTATTTGAGTTACTGTTGTCTTTCTATCATCTCTAACCAGTCTGTCCATTCTCCTCTGAACTCTGACATCAACAAGGCATTTTCATCCACACAACTGCCGCTCGCTGGATATTTTTTCTTTTTCAGACCATTCTCTGTAAACACTAGAGATGGTTGTGTGTGAAAATCCCAGTAGATCAGCAGTTTCTGAAATACTCAGACCAGACCGTCTGGAACCAACAACCATTCCACGTTCAGTCACTTAAATCCTCTTTCTTCCCCGTTCTGATGCTCGGTTTGAACTTCAGCACGTCGTCTTCACCACATCTAGATGCCTAAATGCATTGAGTTGCTGTCATGTGATTGGCTGATTAGCAATTTGTGTTACCAAGCGATTGAACAGGTACCTGATAAAGTGGCCGGTGAAATAAAATAGTGTTAAAATAGCAGGATTTTTCTGATATTTATACTACTTATTGCAAATAGTGGCAATTATCTGCACCTCAGTATTGTAGTACATTACAAAAAAGTATGCAATAATAAATTATTGAGGGTCAATTTTTATTTTCATTCAAATTATGAAATGGATGCCACCTTATTGGGACAATAAAGCCCTCCCTACACCTACCCTAACCCTACCCAATACTTTATTTTCAACTTTTTGATTATTTCCTTAATTTTTATTGAAAATAAATGCATTTACGATGCGATATGAGATTTGAAAAGGGAGAAAAATGTGTCCAAAAGGCGGATTTGAATCCGGGTCGATCGTGTCAAAAAGAGTATGGCAAACGCTTTACCATCTGTGCCACTGAAGCTGACTATAGTCCATGGTCTTAATCACATGTTGGTGGGCGGAGTTGGTGTAAATAGCCTATGCCATCAAGGTCAGGTTATTTGCACTTACTGTAAATAGACACTCCGTAAAAAAACGACTTATAACATATAATAATGCATATAACCGCAACAAAGAAAACATTACAATTTATTCTGGAAATGATCCTTTTACATAAAAAACATACATTACAAATGCAATTTTGTTATAATATTTTACTAAAAGGCTTGTTTTTATATATTGTAAAAAAAAGAGTATTAGCTTACAGTTTACTGACATTAATAATTGCATATGTTTTTTATACTACAGTATGACATTGTTTAGCATAACTTACAACCAACCAATTATCAGGATTTTTACAGTATAATTCTCTCTTAAAATGACTAACATTTCTTCACACATTAATAATCGTGAAGTATAGAAAACTCAGTGAGTCTCACAGCGTTGTGTTGAATGTCTTTTCCTCTTGCAGGAGAGAGATGCAGAAGCTTCATAAACGTGGCTCCTCCTCACGAGAGAGGTATGTCTGTCACTCTTCATTATGAATTCAGATGCTGCATGATGTTTTAAATAGGCTGTCGTTCAGGTCCTTTATGAAAGCGATGCTCCTGATATCCGCTCTTTTATTTGGCACATGCTGTCTGGAGGTCCGGTCACTTTTAATCAAGCTTGACTTTTTTAATCTTTCTGCCAGCCGTGCACCTGCCTCATTCTCATTCATGTAGATATATGAGAATATCAATACGATTTCATTCTCTCAGCAGGCAGCAGCGCCAGCATCTTTAGCACTGTTGTTTCTGAGTGTAATTGATAGATAACTAATCCAGACTAACGATCCATCAGATATAATGATAGTTAAGCATGATGATGATGACTCAAGGTGACTCCTCACTGTAATTCAGCTCATTCTGCACTGACCGTGACCGTCTAAATCAAGAGTGAGAAATAATCATCTTTAGGTTTTATATCCCTGGAGATTAAACGCATGTATCAGAATAATGATATTCTTGTGGATTATAGCCACAGAGTTGTATTGATGAGTAATCTGTGTTTATGCATTATGATGATGTCAGTCTGTGTTTATCTGTGGGTGATACGTGTACAATGTGTTCATATATTGCTCAATGGCAAATACGAGTGCACAATAAAGGAAATAATAATAATAATAATTTGTGCCAAGTCCCTATAGAATTTGGTTTCAAACTTTATGCCTTTTAAATGCCAGTCACTATTATATCTTTTGATGTTTTATGTGCATATTTATATTTAAACATATATATATATATATATATATAATTTTATAAAAAAATATATTATATACAGTAATATTACATATTACTTTATGACACATTAAACTGATCAAAGTGATATTTCAAATAAATGCTTTTCTTTTGAACTTATGTTTATTAAAGAATTCTGAAAAATTAAATGTATCACGGTTTCCAGATACAAATATGAAGCAGCACAACTGTTTTCAACATTGATAATAATCAGAAATGTTTCTTGAGCAGCAAATTTGAAGGATCATGTGACACTGAAGACTGAAAATTCAGCTGTGATCATGGGAATAAATGACATTTTTACAGATATTCACTTAGAAAAACACTATTTTAAAATGTAATCATATTTCACAATTTTTATCAAATAAATGCAACCTTGGTGAGCAAAAGTGTTTTCTTTTAAAACAATACAAAATCTTTCTAAAGTACTTCATTATATTCAGTAAAATGGACTGAACTTTTGTCCCTCGCTGCTTTGTTTTCATTTATACTGTGTCTGAAACTAGAAAAGACAGCATCTTTCACACTTTGGCATTTTTGCATATTTTCATCATCCTCCCACCTAAAGTGCATGTGACAGCATGAAGGTTTCCAACGAACTCTATGAAATATGTATCTGCATCCGCATGCTTTCAAAGTTGAAATCTCCTTTTAAATCTAGTGTCATGTTTCTGGTATATAAATATTTCAGCCGCTCCCTGATGGGAGACCCATCTAAACGAGCCCAGCGGTTCAGTGTGTCGTTCTCCGCGAGTGTCTGTGGCTCCACATCATCTTAATCAGCTGCTCCATCTGCTTTCTCTCCTCATCTTGATAGAACTGGAGTCTTCATCCATAATTTCCTCGGGGCCTGTCAGAAATTCCTTCGATACCCATCGCTTCTCCCTCTCATATCTTCACAGGTGTTTTGTGGCTCTGCATCGTAGCCGAGTGTCTCTACATCTTACTGCTGGCCACCGGAGGAATCCTCATGTCCATTGAGGTCTGCCATTTTGGAAATGTCATCGATGGACTTAAACTGAATGCCTTTGCAGCCATATTCACTGTCCTGTCAGGTAACGTGTTGCATGTAGGGTGGTATTTCTATAACACCAAAAAACAGAGGATTAAAGGATGATATGCTGATTTCAGGGACATTTTTACCTTTATAAGGACAATTTCTAACCATAGTAAAAAATATGTGGCTTCTTCTATTTTCTCAGTTCCAATTATACGAAATCCAATTACCAATTAAATGAAGTCAATATTGATAAAAGCCATCTTTGCACTGCAGTAGTGGCATTTAGATGTATTTACTGTGTTTAATGCAGCTCAGAGATGCAATGAATGCATTTACACCGCAGTTACTATTGCATACATAATGTTTGGAGATTAGTGTGTTAAATATAAAATATACTAAATATTAGTGGTGGGCCGTTATCGGCGTTAACGTGCTGCGTTAACGCGAGACTCTTATCGGCGATAAAAAAAATATCGCCGTTAATCTATTCTCAAAGTTGGGTTGGGAGCTGGGTCTATACTACGCAAGCTATGATGACTTTCACCCTGATATTTTAGTGCGGATGTATACCTAGCCGAATTGCACTGTAGGGGGCGAGAACGAGTCTTCGAACTAGAGGCTCGCAGTCCGTGATGGACAGATTGTTAACGGCTGGTCTATGTGGTAATACAATCGGGCAGGACATCCAAACACTCACCTATCATTCATCAACCTCAAATATGGCTTTTCATCTGAAAGATGTATGTATTAGCAACTTTACATGGCCGCTCAATATGATGTTAACCTAGAGAAATGTGCGCTATTGAAGTGTTTGTGTGGAAGCGCGTTTGCGCAGGACAGGCTCCGGTGCGCTCACTTGCTCTTAAAATCTCCGTCATTTTTGGTCATACAGATAAAAGTAGCCTAATACATCTTTCGAATCTGTAAAGACTCTACGTTTATTTGTGTGCACTCAGAATAACAACGAAACGTTGCGCTTTTAAGCAAACAGGATGCGCTTTAGGTCTCATGTGAACTTGAGAATTCACTCCCGTGTCACCCTCTGCTTCGAACCTGTGTGTATGCCTAACGTTACTGTGAAATTACCACATCAGACGTGACGTGCTAACATGGATGCAGCTATGAAGCCGCCGGGTTTGCTTCAGGGAACATTTATTTTTAAGAAGCTTCCCAATGGAAACTGTAAACAGTTCATCACGACCTCTTATGTAGGCCTACAGTTCAAAATTCATGTTTAACTGAATAAACAGTTAGTAAACACAAGTACATCTTATTGAACATAGTTTATTTTCATCACCAATTATCATAGTAGAACAGCTTTCTCAAGCAGTTTGTGATGCATTTTGGAAACAGGAGATGCGCCCCTGGTCTAATGCGCCACCTGGCTTGAGAAACCCGTTCTCAAAGACTTACTTTGAGTCATTATTTGGGTAGCTTGGACACATATTCTGAATGCCTTCGGCAGAATTCAAATGAGACATTTTAATCTAGATTAATCTAGATTAATTCCAAAATTAATCTAGATTAATCTAGATTAAAAAAATTAATCTATGCCCACCCCTACTAAATATAGAACTATGAAATTATGCTTTAAGTATGAAACCTAAACCACGAGTAGCTGTCGACAAATCACTGTCTTAACAAGTGGATCATTGATTTTCTCATTTAGAATTTATTTGGAAATGAAGTGCATGACTTGCTGATTTCAGAACCACATACTAGCATACTATTACTATTTCTGCCATAAAAGATGCTAAAATAGTAGTATATAATGTAGGGCTGCAACTAACGATTATTTTGATAACCGATTAGTTTGACGATTATTCTTTCGATTAATCGGATTAAATAAAATTATTTTATTGACAAAAATGGACATTAAAAAAGCCTCAAACCACATGAATAAGATGCTGGTTGCACAATCTGATAGGTAGCATTTTTCTCCAATGCATTAACTTAAAGCTCAAAATAAAGAATTATCATGTTTTGGACAGCTTGGATCACATACTTCTCCCGCGTTGAATTTAGGAACTGTTTTTATGAATAGCTTATTGAATCATTGACTCAATATTGACTTCAAACACAGTGGATCATTCAAGAACAGAACACCATTGTGTTGATTGGGGATGCAATGCTTGTCGAGCATAGCAACAGAGCAAAACAGTCCATACTGACAATATTGTGTCAAAATTGTACATCACTACTTAATGACTTGAACATAACATTATCAAGTTTATTTATTTATTACATAGAATTGTAGAAAGTATAAAATAGCAATCTTAAAAGGAGGACCTACGCCTGCACAAGTTGGTGAACATGGCATTTCAAAACCACACTGACCTAAAACCAGATGAATGGCCACAACTAGTTGTCTCTGAATACGATGCTGATTTCTGAGTGATCATCTTTTGTCAGGCTCTACCCTTTAAAGGTCAGCACACTCTTTGTGTAAGATTTAGAGAACCTCAGACACTTTGAGCTTCTGAGATGGACAACACACACACAGTGTATTAACATACAGACATCTGTCTCTACATCCCACCCAGAGAAAATGCGGGAAAACACCTCTCTCAAATATTCATCAGTTCTTTTTCATCCCCTTTCTTCCCCTCACTCAACTCACTCAGAATGGTCAATAGTAGAATACAATGTTCTACATTAATGCAAGTTATATATACAGTCATGTTTGGTATCATTTGAATTGTCTCAGGGCGTCTGGTACAATGGTCTCATTCTTACAAGAAGTAAACTAAAAGGTAATACATATCCTAAGAGTTTAGAGATGTTTCGCACACTGTAGAGGGTGGGTTAGTTCCCAGTGCCTTTCATGCAAATTACTAGTGATGCACCGATCATGATTTTTCGTGGCCGATTCCGATACCGATTTTTTTTGAGCAAACTGGCCGATTCCGATTCCGATACCGATTTTTTTTCCTTTAAGCAACCAACAAGAAATAATGAAAGATTCTAACACAAATAAAGTGTTTATATAGTGAATATAGATTTGATTTAACATGTATAATATTTGTTTAAAAAATATATATATTTAAGAAAAAAGTTGCCCCCCAAATTCATGTCTGTGGTGTTTCAACAATGGATGTCACCCCTTTAAGAAAAGGGAGAATTCTATTTGGACTACTTCCTATGTGTAACGGTCACTGCAGGTGCTGGTTGATCTGAGGGGTGCATGGGGAGTACATTCTTTCTTATACATTTTGAAGCTAGCTAAATCTCTGACAATTTCATGTGTTGTCATTAGTGTATGTGGTGTTATGTTGATAACTTGCAGATCTGGCATATTTTATTAAAAAAAAATATTAATACATACTTGTTGATATTTCCAAAATGTCCCCTGATCTTGAAATCATCATGATGGTAGCCTCCATTTTAGAAAAGTCTAAGCTGATTTGTATGTGGTGTTACTGTCTCTGGTGTTAATGCATTTTCTGGTAACACAGAGCCTTTAGTAACTTGCGTTATAAGGTCTGTGGTGTTATAATTACGTCTGTGGTGTTACTTCAATATGACATAGTGGCTGTGTCACAAGTTTTTGATTAAAATTATTTACAATTCAAAATGTTCTTAAGCTTTTATTTTAATGGATATAGCATATTAAACAAATTTTAAATGCCTATCAATATATTTTATTAGAAAAAACAAACAAGCATCTTTACAAATTCTGCCTCTCATGTTCAACTGGTCAACCCCAGTTGAAGATGGTTTTTAAATTGGGTTGAAACTACATAAAACTGGCCTTAAATGAAAACATTAACAGTAACCATGTGAAATTAAAGGCAACATTTGCATAGTTACAATCTAAACAACACAACCAACACACATTCAACAGTCCAAACAAAGATGTTACTTAATCAACATTTGTTGTCATTTTTAAAATTGGTGTAAAGAAAAAAGGTATTTACCAGTGAAACTAAATAAAACCAAAGTAGGCTATATAAATAAATTATTCCAAAATGTTAAATCAAATAATGTTTAGTGCACCGAGCAAAAGCAAAGATGCTACAGCTCGTGCTTATTAAACCGAATTAAGTCAATGTAATTTTAAGGTAAAATAAAAATAATAATCTTGTACAGAACTGACGTTTATACGTTTGAACGTTTTATTCTTTACAAAAAGTAGCATTTCAGCTTTGTCACAAGTTGGTCTGTTTCTTTTCTCATCCAACACGTAAGAAGCTACGCTGAACAACTGTTCACGGTCTATTCTTGTGCAGGGCGTGGACAGATACACTCGCGCAAATTCTAGTGATGGGAAGTTCGGATCATTTTACCGACTCGGACCTTTGAGTCTCGTTTAAGATGAACGAACGACTCGAAAAACCCGAAGACTCGAAACAGGTGAACTAATTCCAGTACAGAACCTTTAGGATGGTGCGCATGCGCGACTGAACGAATCACTCCCCGAAACGACTCGTTCTTCTCGAGTCTCATTAAAGATCCGTTCAAAATGAATGAATCGTTCAAGACCGACCCATCACTAGCAACTTCAGCTAGAGCAGCAAATGAAAGCGGCTCTTATTTGTGTGGCAGTAATGTTACACCAACGGCAGTTCGCTTCATTGTATCTGTTTTTCTGTGTTTGTTGTGCTCCTGCCGAATGTCTTCCACACAAATGACATGTTCGCACTTTCGGAAAAATCGGCCGAAAAAAAGACAAAAACCGGCCGGTTGCCGATCGCGCATTATAAGCAAAAACCGGCCGGTTCCGATCTTTGGCCGGTCAACCGGTGCATCCCTACAAATTACCTTCTGTCCCAAAAGGTGATAACTCTACTTGATCAATGCCAATTCTAATTGTTAGTTCCTGTCTCCATTTCTGTGGATGTTTTGTTTATCTTGGTCAGAGTACTTAAGGAAATCTTGCAAGAAGACCAGGGCCTTCTTTAGCCGAAATGAGCCCATAGGATGAAGTGTGTTCTCTGTTCTCTGAACTGTTTGACTTTAGTTAAGTTGTTATGCAGTTGCATTAACTATGGGGGGATAGATAAAATACTATTGAAATACTAGCATGGTTTGGGCATATTTCATTATACTAGCTATAAACTCTGGTTATTGTCTCAGTGTTAGTTAAGTTGTTATGTAGTTAGGTCAACTATAGGGGGCTAGATCAAAACACTATTGAAGTATTAGCATATTTCATAGTGCTAGCCATAACCTCTGATTATTGTCTAAGCTTTATTCAAGTTGTTATATAGTTAGACTAACTAGGGGGCTAGATAGAAACAGTATTGAATAGTGCTAGCCATAACTAGGGGTGCGCCGATCCGATATTCAGGATCGGTATCGCTTCGATATTGGCCTTTTCTGCTGGATCGGTGTATTGGTCTGACGAGACCGATCCAAATTCGATATTCTGCATAGCTAATATTGTTATTGTTAAGCCCCACAAAAGCCACAAACATAAAACAGCATAACGTTTCCGTGCACTATATTTGTGTTCTGAAGCGGTTACATAATTTAATGTGAGGTATAGATGAATATTTAAGTCAAGTTCACGTAAACACTTCTCTCCGCTGCAGCTGTCCTTCATCCTCCATTTAGCTTTCAAACTGCATGTTGTGCTTTGAACTTCTCTATGCGGACTCTGGAGCGCTGCGCCTGTGCGCTGTGACTCAGTGTTGCTTCAAGTGTATCATTCGCATAAGTGCTTAATGCCACTCTGTATTGGAGCCTTTCGTATTATATTTTTGCGCAATGAAAGATTTTTAATAGCCTTGTTCGTCTCATCTGTTATATGGTGCTGCCTCATTACTGTGCAGTACGTTTAAAATAAATGTATTTTAATTTTACAGCATATGTATTTCTATATAAATATATTACGTGTATATACTACACTTATTCACTTTTCTTTGCTCCCCAATAAGTTTTTTCACAAATTTTAGATTTTATAAAAATTATTGTGCACTTATGATTTGTCTAGAGTAACGTTTGCTACTGAATTATCCACTAACCTAGTTTATAAAAGTATTGTTGTCATAGATTATAATTACATATCCATTCATTTGTTGTTTTTCTTTACAGTAAAGTTGTCTATATTTAGTAGATTGTGTGTAAAACACAAAAGAGCAGGTCAGCACACACTGAGATCTAGAAATTCTACACTGATTAAAAAAAAATTGTGCTGGTATCGGATCGATATCGGTATCGGCAGATACTCAGAATTTTTGGTATCGGATCGGTATCGGTTCTTAAAAAGTGGTATCGAGCCATCCCTAGATAACCTCTGATTATTGTTTGAGCTTTAACTTAGTTGTTACATAGGTGACTGTAGTGGCTAAACAGAACCACTTTTTAAAAATGACAAGCATGTAGCGGTCTATAAAATAGTTAGTCATATCCTCTGACTTATGATCAGACTGGAGGGTTTGTGACCGTGGGGTACATGTACATCGACAGGCATGATACACCCTGAGCGACATAGACTCCTGATAAACGAGTAATCAAGTAAAGAGTTAACTAGAATAATCAAATGTCAGAAGAAGAATAATTAGAAACAGACGATTCAAGGTCATAATAAAATGGAGTCAGATTAAAATTTATCCTAAACCTAGAATAGCTTTGCTCATTGAAAAGACCTTCCTCCACCATTGGATACTTCTTTGGGCCAAGTGCGTGGACCTTACACTTTGTGATTCTGTCCTGTTAGATCCACATTTAAACCATATTGTTTTTTTATGACCAATTAAAAAAATCAAAAACAGGTCTAGCAAATGTCCCACTTCTATAGCTATAGCAATGCTTTAAAGGCCACTAACAGCTGTCCTCGTGGAGATGCATTACTGGTCGATGTCTATCTACCTGCAGGCTGTCTGCCTGGTTTTTAGTGGCGAATCTCTTTGCATTTATGTGGTATCAGAGCTCTGTCTGTTCCCCAGATACATACAGAAACATCCGGCTCAAATCCCATATAAGCCTCCATTGATTAGCAGTACTCTTGAATGTCATCCAGGCTATTTTTGACTGTTTCACAATTTAAGGGTTTATTGCAACATATGCATCGAATTTCAATCTGCTTAAATCCTGCTCTACTTATTTATTTATATATTTCAGTGTAGCATTGACTTTGCATGTCCATTGTATGGAGGGCAGCACTGTACAGCCAATGTCCTACATTTATGTTATTATTATTATAATATCTATGTATTATAATAGTTTTAATCGTATATTGCATTAAATGAGACACACTACTAATACAACAACAATTACTACTACAAATAATAATTCATTACAAAAATGAATTAATTATATTAATATAAAGATATTATCATTGTGACTATTTATATTATTATTATATGATATACTTATTATAGTTATCATATTAAATTATTAAGTATATAATATGATCAATCAAACTGATATCTTACCTTAATCTTACCTATTATTAATGTTGTTTTTAATATTAGATACATTCAATTCAGAAATCGACAGTAATGAAGTACATTTACTTGAGTATTGTACTTAAGTACACTTTTTGAGAATCTGTACTTTACTTGAGTATTATTTTTCATGAAACTTATAACTTTAACTTCACTACATTGATGGCCGTAGCTAGGCTTTGAAAAAGTGGGAGGGGGCTGCTATAATAACCCCTATATATACAACTCCTTATATACACTATAAACACTTTAAAAGAGACAGAAATGTCGATGTTTGTGAAATACGTTTCTGTTTTAGAGGGATGACCATTTTTAAGTCATACCCTATTTAATGCATCACAATTGATCATACTTATAGTTAGGGGTGGATAATTGTATCAGTTTATTATTTACGAAACAAAAGTTTTTATAGCTGATAACTTTGTCTAGTGCTCTTATGAATGTGTATAGCATGATTTGTGAAAAATGTACTACTAATTAACTACCATTCTGTAACAAAGAGTCAGAGAAGTTAGGATCCATTTGCAGTTTTATTGAGAATAGTCAGGCAGTACAGTGCAAGGCAGAACAGTAGAGGCAAGGCAGAGACAGAGTAGAACACCAGGCAAGAGGTCAGGGCAGGGGGCAAACAATCACAGTCCAATAAACACAATCCAAGTCGGGGCAGGCAGCAAACAATCAGAAATAACGAGTAAACAGTCCAAGGTCAGATAACAGGAAGGTAAACACGGGTAGAACGCTCAGAAATGACAGCAAGGCAAATCAAGACTTCGCAACGGGTCTGTGTGTGTGTGTGGCTTATATGTGTGTGTGTAAATGGGGAACAGGTGTGGATGATTGATCAGTCCCAGGTATGAGGGGAAATGTGAAATGGAGTCCGAATGGCAACTGACTAGTATTCAGGTGAGGGTTCCCTCTGGTGGTGTGGAGGAGGCGGTACAGGAGCCTCCTCTGTAACAGAGCCCTCCCCCTGCGAGCGGCTCCTGACGTGAAGAAGCAAGCGACGCCGGGGTCTCCCCCAAGGATGCATTCTCTGGATGCATCCAGTGAAATTCCTCAGTGAGGGTAGGGTCTAGGATGTCTCCTGCGTTGACCTAGGAACGCTCCTCGGGACCGAACCCCTCCCAGTCAACCAGATACTGGAGGGTGCCGTCTGGAGTCTAGCAACTCATGCACTCTGTAGGCCTCCTCTCCGTCCACCAAGAAAGGCAGGGGGGTCTGCGGCTGGGCTCCTTCCTCCGTCTCTCCTCTCGGACCACCAGCGGGTTTGAGAAGTGATACATGAAATGTGGGAGAAATACGATAATTAGAGGGCAATTCCAAACGAAATGATACTGGGGTTATTTGTCTAGAAATTTTGAACAGACCCACATACCTGGGACTGAGCTTTCTACATGGGAGTCGAAGACGTAGATCTCTGGTTGAGAGCCATACCCATTGACCAGGCGCATATTCAGGGCTCGGACGTCGATGTCGGTTGGCTTGATGAACTTTTCGTCTTACGGCATGAAGGAGATGAGTATGAGCCCGATCCCCACCCCTTCTCACACAGTCAGTAATGGATGGTAGGTCGGTGGGTTCTCTTGACCAGGGGGACATTGGAGGTTGGAAGCCCAGAACGCATTTGAAGGGGGTCATTCCTGTGGCGGGTTTTGTTAGGGAATTTTGTGTGTATTCTGCCCAGAATAAGTACCTGCTCCAATCAGTTTGATGTTGTTGTCAGTATGATCTGAGAAACCGTATGACCTCCTGATTCAGGCGTTCTGTCTGACCGTTGGATTGAGGATGGTAGCCAGATGTAAGGCTGATGTTGACATTAAGATGCTTAAAGAAGGCGGACCATACTCTTGAAGTGATTTGAGGACCACGGTCGGCTACAATGTCGTCGGGTAGGCCACAGAAGCGGAATACATAGTTGCAAAGCAATTTAGCAGTTTCAAGGGAAGTGGGCAGTTTAGGCAGAGGGATGAGACGGCATGCTTTGGAGAATCGGTCAACTATGGTAAGTATGGTGGTACTCTAGCCGCAGCATTTTGTACTATCTGTAGCTTGTTTATTGAAGATGCAGAACAAGCACCTAGCAATGCATTACAATAGTCCAGTCTAGACATCATGAATGCATGAACTAGCTTTTCTGCATCAGAAACACTTAACATGTTCCGTAGCTTGGCAATGTTTCTAAGATGGAAGAATGCTGCTGTTTTGTAACATTGGAAATATGATTTTCAAAAGATAGGTTGCTGTCTAATATAACACCCAGATTTTTGACTGTAGAGGAAATAACATTACATCCGTCTAGTTGCAAATTGTGATCCAAGAGATTATGTGTACTGTTTTTGGTCCAATAAGTAATATCTCTCTCTTATCTGAATTTAATAGGAGAAAAGTATTGTTCATCCAATCTGTTATATTTTTAACACACTCTGTTAGCTTAGATAGTTTAGAAGTTTCATCTGGTCTTGTTGAGATATATAGTTGAGTGTCATCAGCATAACAATGGAAACTAATCCCGTATTTTCTAATAATATTACCAAGGGCAACATGTATAATGAGAATAATAGAGGACCTAGGACAGATCCTTGTGGTACTCCATACTTTACTGTTAATAATTGAGATGACTCCCCGATTTAAATAAACAAAGTGGTAGCGATCGGACAGGTAGGATCTAAACCATCTTAAAGCCTGCCCTTGAATACCTGTATAGTTTTGTAATCGATCTATCAGTATGTCATGATCTATAGTGTCGAACGCAGCCATTATTGACAAAGTCATTTGTCAATAATAAAACAGTGCATTAACGTAATGCACTGTTTTAATAAAGTCAATAATAAAACAGTGCATTAACATAAAAAAATGACTTTTGGTACTTAAGTACTTTTAAATGCATGTACTTCTGTACTTTTACTTAAGTAAATATCTGTCTTTACAACTTTCACTTCTGATGTATTTGACCAGCAGTATCTGTACCTTCACTCAAGTAATAGAGTTGTGTACTTTGTCTGCCTCTGATAAAATTATTATTATTACATCATACCTTTAAAAACATATAATACATTTTATCGTATACCCATTACATTATGGACAAGACATAATAATAATAATTAATATTATTAATAAAGGTAAGATATTATAAACTATGTCTATTTCATATATTGTATTAATTATATTATATTCACTATTCATATGATAATATATTATATTATGATTATTATTATGATAATAATGTACAGTTAAGATATTATCAATGTTATTATATTATATTATCCTCTGAAAACCCATGAAGAATTTTTTTTGGAAAGATGTAATATATTTTCATGTTGTTTTATTGTGTCTGTAGAGCATTAGGATTGATTTATTTTTTTGAAAATTATATTTCATTCACATGTTATGCTATGGAGGACACCGGGACTCAATTAAAAAAAAATTAAATTAAATTAATTAATTAATTAATTGAATTAAAAATTAAAAATAAAAAGACATGCATAGGAAAAAACTATAATTAATGTAATTAAAAAATAAGCGCAATAATGGGAGTATGAATTGACAAGATTTTCATAATAATATATAATATTTCATAGGAATATTGAAATATATTTTATTTCCCCTTTTCATTTTATTGTGTCTCCAAAATGCATAATAACATGCTTTTAGTCCCGTGTCCTCAACTGAGGACATTGATGTCCTGTTCTATAACAGAGTCACATTTTGATTTGAAACCTATAACATTACATGAATTATGACAAACAGTTTAAAAATGTGTCAGATTTAAATGATAATTACAAAATAGTATAATTTATCCATAAGAGTGTTAAGGTCTCAGGAGGTTAGAGATTATAATATATTACATTACATTATTATGCCAAAGTGTAATAATAATAACAAATTAATAATATCTTCCTTTGTAAACATTTATATTAATTAATATTATATATAATATATTTATATTACCTTCAACACACTGCAGGATTACTATTGAATGTTTGCACATCACATTTATTGGTATTAAAATGAATACCTCCCATATCATTAAAAATGCACTTCTGTATTTAAATGAGGCCTAAATGTGTGTCGAACACAGAGTAAGATTGCTGAGAGACCTTTTGTGTCACGTTAGAGTTTTATTATTGCATAAAGACAGAGGGATGAACTTACGGCCTACTGTCATCTCTTTCTTGAGAGAGCGGGATCATGAACGCAGTGCATCATGGGAAGGGAGCTACAACCTCAATTATCTTCTGTCTTCATTTAACTCAATCAACAGAAGAGAGCAGTCGACTGCATTCTTAACACACCAGACGTTTAGAAGCACTGAAGCATTACGTGCATGATGTATATAGAAAAGTTGAGTGCACTTTGTCACATAGATAATTATGTTTTATGACTCTAATAACCCATTACCTTTACTTGATTTAACTCATATTTGAATGCTGTTGTAGATTAAAGTCTTTAGTCAGGCAAATATAACCTTACTTTATTACACAATAGCAATAAACATTTTGTATGTTCCTAAAGTAAAGGCATATGGAGGCGAAAATGATCATTGTGTCATCATTTTCTTATCTTTGTGTTGTTCCAGACCTGCATGATTTTTAATAATAACAATAATAACATTCAGTTATATTATGGAATTAGTCGCGATTAATCCTCCTAACATTAAAGTTTTTAAATATACTTTTATACTGCAATAATTCAACATTAAATCTTCTAAATAATGTAGAAACAGCATAAAGAGAGTATATTTTTTATATTTGTTTAATGGCATTACCGCGGGAAGTAGAGGTGCTGTGGCGTGTAGCCCAAGAAAAAATGGGGGGGCTGGGGGTGCGGTGTTAAAAAAAAATGAATAGAAAAAAAGCCTAAGCCTACAATGACAATAAGCCACAGTAGAGCACAGTTGAATCAGTTTGATTGTGAAAGTCGCTTCAACTTAAACTGACTTAGGAAGTCGTTTGTTCAATGACTTTTTGATCATATTATTACCTGTAACATGTCTGTGCCGTACCCAAATCAAGATTTAATGACCATTCTCGCATCTGCAGCGCTTATTTAGTTAAAAAGAAATAGTTTTTACTGGCATATGGCCTGACGTGTCATGTTCACTGATGTTCTATTGAAGCTCCTCGTCACCTGTACGGTTTCCGCGCTCAATTGTTTAGCGCCCGGCGAAGTGGAGGGTCGTTTGATGCGGTCGTAAAGACATTCTGCATCTAAATAAATGCAATTCTTGTCAAGAAAAAAGAGAAGCCGCAGTTGTGAGTGGGGTGGCTCTACTCATGCATTAACTGTGTTAATTAGTTTTAATGCTGTTAAACTGGAGAAAATCATCACCTGCGTTAGCGCGCATACTTTGCTATTCACCCTGGACTCATCAGATCTCATCAGCTGTCTCATATTAAAAGGACTGTGAAGGTTGCATTCACACTCACACGCATGGCTGTACATGTCATTGTCTCCCGTGTTTTCTTGCCTTGCCTCTGTGTTTACACCTTGGACTGTCTTTCTGGCGTTTGATTGTTTGCTGCCTGCCCTGACCTTGGCCTGTTGTTGGATTACTCTTTTTACTTGCCTTGGATTTTGTTGTTTGCTGTTGTGTTACTACGCCTGTCTGACTACGCTCTTTATTAAAGCCTTGCATTCGGATCCAACTCACATCCAACCCCTTATGTTACAATATTATATTATTTCTAAGACTGATAATATTATACCTTTATGCATTTATTAATAATCATCATCAACATCATCTTACATTTAATGCAATATAATATCATATTAAAAATGT